>VZRZ01000886.1:686845-802424 GCA_013398175.1 Climacteris rufus | reverse complement strand
TTTTTTTTTTTTTGGTGAAACAACCGAGGAATAACCTGAAATAAATCAATTACAGCGTCTGGTAACTGCTACCGCCGTGCAAAGGTTCTGTTTGCATTCAGCTATGATTTCCTCCAGTGATTTCTGTTTCTGTGTTCATCATGGCCTTGTACAGCTTTTTTAAACTATTGGCAAGAAGGTATTTCACTTTAACCATGGTAGTGTGAAGTTTGAATACGTGTGTAAGAGATATTGTTTGTATATTTTTAATAAATAATGTGTTCATGTTGGAGCAGACAGTTCTGTTGTGTATTAAGCAACTTATTACATTACCTGTACATTTTTATTAGGTAACTACTAAGTTAAATACTAGAGAGAACCTAAGTCATTACCTAACACTAGGAAGAAAGTCCTGTACAGCCTTTTTAGATCACAGTGCTTAATAGCTAAAAGAATCACACCTGGGAGCTGTGGGGGTTAGGTCTTTTCCTTCTCAAAGATGAAGCATGGCACTTACCAAAATAAAATCATGTGAACAGTGCTGGTGGCCTGAAGGGGACACATAAACTGCCAAAGCATTTTGAATGTCAGAAGGGAGATATTATTGTACCTCCCAATCAATAGATGGCTCTGTTCTCTCCCACTTGGAGCAGTGCTCAGGCAAAGACCTCCATTCAGCTCCATTCATACTGTCCATCCTTCTGTGTTTGGCAAAGATTGGTAAAAGGTGAGAATTGTCACAATGCAAAAATACATTACATAGATTTTAGATCATGTCCTGACGTGCAAAACTGTTGCCTGTAGTACACAATGCACGGTATTCCCAAGCTGCAGAATGTTTGACACAGGGGAAGGACGGAAACTAGGGACATCATGTTGTCCTTCACAAATCTGGAATACCTCCTGGAAAATCTTTGTTTATAGAATCTTCCTCTGATGACAGCATGCAAGATAAAATGGAACAGACAGCAGACACTCTTGGCTTGATCCTGTGGCTTTCTTCTTTGTCAGAATAATTTGCATTATTTTGAAAAGTTCCTTTAATGAGAAATGTTAGGAAAAAAAAAACCACTGAAAAATTAAGTGCTATTCACACATTAAACATAGCCAGTGAAATTAACCTCCTTTTGCTTTTCCTAAATACAATAGAACGACTTTTTCTACAATCCACAACAGCTTAAATATTGTGTAAAGGAACTGAGTATAAAAGAAGCCCTGGGAAATTAGAGCCCTAGGGTAGAGCTAAGAATACCATTGACTATTAACACCAAATGCATAACTTTAAAGAAAAATGTCTGCACATTGCTCTGACCCTGCAAAGCTCTGGCAAGAGATTTTATTGTCAGGAAGAGCTTAGAGCAAAGTAAGCTTATACAGACTGGTCAGCTGAAGGAAGTGCTGTGCTTCACATACATGCCTGTTTGCAAGGCCTGTTCTGTCCCTATTGTAAACAAATGGAGCTCCATTTCTTGAAAATGTGGCCCAGTGAATGCACTGGTTCATATGAGAGGAAGAACTAAGAGGCACTAATTTTCATGTAAAATTCTAGGGATGTGCAGCTTCACATAAAAAAAATTTTGAATCAGACTAAATAATATTGCCATCGTGTGTAAGTTCCATATCACCAGAATAACTCCAGACATTTTCTTTGTCATTGTAACATATTAATGACTTCCAGAACATCTGAATGCCTAGGCACTACTTCAGACAACTTAATAACTTATTGATTTACAAAGATTCTTTTCTACATGATTTTTATCTTCTGAAAAATGAAGTGTTGTCAAGAGAACTGGAAAACCTGGCCAAGTAAGGCCATCAGTGCTAGATCTTCTCATCTTGCTTTTCCTCCTAATATTCTGTAGGTAAGCAAATGGATGCATAATGTTACAGGTGGAGTAGTGAGCTCTAAAACTTCTTTTACTTGACAGGCTCATGAAACTCTGGTTCCCTGTTGCCACAATCGTTTATCATGCCTAGTCCATGGAAGAACAGTCACTGACAAGATCTCTACATAGGTGTTGGGTATCTGAATTTTCAGATTACCTTGTCAATGAAGAACTGGCACTTGACTCATTTCTTCAGTTCTGTGTCCTGACTATCCTTGGAAGATGCCTCTGATGAAGTACTGGTTGTGTCACTGCCTGCTGAAAACTGACTTTTTGCAAGACAAATGGAAGTATTTTAAGCAACTTTTCTATCTTCATAACCCTTAGAGTTTCCTAAAAATCTCCAAGCAAAGCCAAGTGATTTATTTTCAGACCTCAGCAATTCATTTATATATGTGTGAGGACACTCCTGGATGTGTAAGAAATCTTAATGTACCCAAGTCTTCATCCCCAAAATGGCAATGAAGAACACTGCCTATGTCAGCACACATTAGTATAAGCAAACCTTTGCATGGCAATAGCTTGTGAATAGCAATTTCTCATCTCCCCTTCTATGCTGCAATTTAGTCCTCTGGAAAGATATTTTAGGTAAATTTACCAAAGGCAAGTGTAATGATGATGATGATATAGTAGAAGCTCCCAAGCTGGTTAATCTTCGGAGGCAATGGAAATTTATTGAGAGCAGTAGAACAGCCTGTGCTAGCCTCTGGTCACAAGATAAAAAGGTGTTTATTTTAAAAAACCCGAGTGAGGATTGAGCATCATTATCTATTTTCCACACTATTGCACCGAGGTCAAGGAACCTTTGGTGTTGCACAGGAAAAATGCAGCAGCCTGGATGCCCAGTGCTCCCCAAACAGCAGCAGAGTCTCAGAGGCAGAACTGAAATAAAAATCCCCTGTAAGGTCAGCCAGTGTGTAACTGTTCTTCTGAGATGCCTGTATTCAGGAGTGTTAGGATAACACACGTGGGTGCCATGCCCACGGTCTCCCATCTCATTCCCTGGGGTACAAGAGATAGAGCAGCTTATGTCATAGTGGGTTTGTGTTTCACACACTTTTTTTTTTTTATAAACTTGTTAAAGTTTTTAATAAACTTGTTAAAGGATTGTTTCCTCTGGGGAAGTTTTTAATCCCTATTACTGTAATGTTACTGACATTAAGTGAATTTAAGTCTTCTTTTTATATGCCACCTTTATGTGCTTTCAAGCTTGTTTTCATTTTGGCTTAAAGTGCTTTTGAATATATATGTATATCTGATCATATTATTATATCATATATTAAGGTGAAAAGAGATATCCCAAGTCATGAGAGAAACTACCTACAGAAGCCATCACATCATATCAATAGTATCAGAGTGGCTGTATTCCTGTATTCCTGTATGGATAACTTGCCCTCACAAGCAAGTTTCTGCTTTGTAACAGGAGCTCTATATCCAAAAATACTCCCATTTTATTTCCCTGGGGCAGCAGTGGTCGGAAGCTCTGCTATGACTTGTGAGCCAGTTACAAGGTGGGGAGGGAGAGAAGTGTTCATCCAGCACTTAGTAGAAAGCTGTGTTGGCTACATAACTAATTTCACTAATGGAACATAAATTTTCACTAATGGATTCCCACTAGAAATATTTTAATAGGTGGCAGCTCTTTCGTAATACACCATTTCTGACTGAACAATTGCAAATTACAGCGGGGCTGGATAATACACCAGAACTACTGATTCTTTTTCATCTTGAAGATACCCAATGCAATTACTACACATAAAAGGACCTGAAAATAGATTAAAATAGAATCTACCTTTAGACAGAGCCTTTACTCCACCAGAGTGACATAAGCAGCCTGAGAGCAGGGAGACCCAAATTCAGAGTAGCAATGGCTGCAGATAAAGAAAATATGACATTACTTGGGAAAGTATTAACAGTTGAGAAATGAAAATATGTAACCCAGGAGCTGAACCAAATACATTAAAAGGATTAAAAATTGATATATATTCCTCATATTGTTGTAATACTATTTGTCCATGAGGTAGATAACTGTAATAGATGTAACAAATGAGTGGATGAAAAAAGATCAATATTTAATAAATATAAGTACTGCTTCAAGAATTGTGAAAAAAACTTGATAATCTGAAGCGTGATATTGTAAACACTCATTTACTGCCAGAAAAGACAGAAATTTAAAATATTTCATCAAATATTACAACTTCTAAGCAGAGAGGCAGTCTCCTAAACAAGACCTCTGCTAAGTTCAGAAAGAAAAGAATAGAAGCATCAGAAATATCTGATAAAAGGTTTATTTTACTGCCCCTAGTTTGTGATTGAGGATGCAATATATATGTATAAATAAATGAAATAAGATGCAAAATTATATGTATGTTTATTTAGAAGTTCAGGGATTATAGTTTACAATCAAATAATAGCAAAATCAAGGCAATATTACTATTAAAGTATCCAGCTTCACTCACAGCTTTGTTATCTAGGTATGTAAATACAGACATGTACATGGAGCTCTATCTTCGGAAAATCTGGTGCTGACAAAATTCTTGGTCAGCTGGGAGGAAGGATGACAGAAGCATCAGTCTGTTGTAAAATCCTAGGGAAATACAGCCCCTAATAGCATTAATAAGGACCATACTGCAAAGAACTGTAATTGCAAAAATGAGGGTGACCTCTGGCTACCAATACAGCTGTTTTCTTTCACAACAGGGAGTTTAACTGTGGTGGCTTCAAATTTAAACAGTCCAGAGATTTTGTTGCTATGGCAACATCAGCCCTCTGCTTCAGAAGCCCAAATATGTTTGATACCATTCAAGGCCTTTCACATGGGCACATTTTATTTCATAATAAAACCTTGAAGAGCCAGCATTTGACCACGCTCACACAACCACTGCACTGAGCAGAGTTAAGGGCATTGCTCTCAGGAAATACATTTCACAGCATTCAGCTTGATGACAAGAACCATGACTCATAACACTGAAGAATGTTTTCATGGCTAATAATAGGCTGAAATTAATATTTTTCCTGAAAAACAGTTTCTGCTTTTACATAAGTCTGCAGATGATGATGTGAGGGACTACAGTGATATTTTTATTCCAATCAGTCAGATGGTAGAATATTCTATAAAAATGGGTTTTATTTATAGTTACATGAGTCTTATTACTGGAGGTGCACCTGACATCTTCAGTGTATTCATCCTCTGTCTCTGAGAGGCAGGACAATGTTGACTAAAAGCTCTTTTAATATTGTCAATCTCGCTTGCCAACCTCTGAAATATTTCTGCAAACTATGGCATTGATGCATGTGACGTACATGCATGTATATTGGCTCATCCAAGAAAAATAACCTTTCTTTTTTCAGATTGACACACTATTAACCTATTTCCTGTATCAGGCAACTCACTGAGGAGAGTATAAGAGATTTTTATGGAGGCCTGCATCCAGGAAAATTATTCCCTGGTTTCTCAGTTTTCCATTTAGGGCTTTCAAGCTTAGAGGCTCCTGTGTGTGTTTTCCTCTGAATAAGGACTACAGAGTAGCCATCCATAATTTGTACATCCTTATGAGCAGACTGGAGGCTTCTCCTAATTTCTTAATCAGTAAGACACTAGATCCTTTACTTTTAGATCAGATTTTAGTATAGGTTTGGGTTTTTTACTTTGTAATGTTAATTTTGTTGGCAGGACTTGGCAGGTCTTTGTAACTGCAGCAATGAAGACACGGGCACCTTGGTATGTTGACATTAATATTGTACTGCACTTTATTCCTGACAATTTCCATGACAGAAAAATGGCATTTAGCTTCAGGTTCTAGTGGAAAGAAAGGCTTGCAACCCTCCATCCAAGACTGAAATTGCTAATAAAGGGGAAAGAAATCTCCATCCATAGACTTTATTGAGAAAGTATTTATCTACCACATACAACATGTGACACCTAAAAGGAAGGGAAGATAGAAGAATCATAGAGTGGTTTGGCATGGAAGGGACCTTAAAGATCATCCCTGCCATGGACAGGGACACATTCCACCAAACCAGGGTGCTCAAAGCCCCACTCAACCTGGCCATGAACACTGCTGGGAATGGGGCATCCAGAGCTTTCCTGGGCAACGTTTTCAGTGCCTCACCACCCTAACAGTAAAGGATTTCCTCCTAATATCTCATTTAAACCTGCTCTCTTTCAGTTTAAAGCCATTTCCGCTTGTCTTGTCCCTCTGTGTCCTTGTAAAAAGTCCCTCTCCCTCTTTCTTGTAGGCTCCCTTCAGGTACTGGAGGGCTGCTGTTAGGTCTCCCTGGACTGACAGATTACTGAAATTATTGCTTTTAAAGTGTCTACTTGAAACTATTTTCCAGTCATGAAGTATATGGCATTTTACTGATTGGTTAATTATTTATATCCTTAATCCTAGACATTTATTTAAATGTTTAAAAAGGGCAAGAAAGTTGCAGCTGGAATACTGAGGGCCTTTTATTTTGCATTAAAAATAAAAGCAGATGGTGCATCCGTCTTTAAAAGAGATACAGAATTTATTCTGAGGGCAGTAATTCTGACTTTTGTATCAAGCAGATTTGTAGAAACTATAAGAGAGAATGAAATCAGTCAGTGGGCAAAGTGTAAATATGTTATATAGGGGAAAAATCAGCTCAGATATGTTTTTAGTTGCAAGTTTATGGCAGTGTTTGGAAGGTGTCAATGAGCAGATGATTACAGTTGTTCATACATATGGATGTTCAAAAAATATTTCAAAAAATTTCTTACCAAAGGCATGTAAAGCTAAACCAGAAGTTCTCTTAGAGGTGAATATTACGTTGAAAAATAGGAAACAAATGTAGGAGGTAACATTCTGTTTTCATAAATATATTTCACATGTAATTAAATTCTTGCTGTTGATCTAGAAAGGGTTTTACTTGAGCTGGGAGGGTGCTGATAAGAAGGGCAACATTGATCTGCAAAATGGAGCTACTCATAGTAATCTCAAGACCATCAACTAGGAAAACACACTGTGGGAGGGAAGGGGGAGAGATGTGTTAAATTTTATAATACCATAAGTAGTACAGAGAAGGGGGTTGAGGAATGGCTATTCACTATTTCTCGTGGTATAAAAGCTACAGAACACTCAGTGAAATCATTTGGTATCAGGTTTAGAAGCAAATGAAGAAAGAAGAGAAGGCTCTGGTGACACCTTGTTGTGGCCTTTGAAAATTAATGGGGGCTTATAAAAAAGATGGGGACAGACTTTTTAGCAGGGCCTGTAGTGATAGGACAAGGGGTAATGATTTCAGGCTGAAAGAGGGTAGATACAAATGTGATAAAAGATTTATTTATTTATTTATTTATTTATTTTACCCTTACAGTAGCAAAACACTGAAACAGGTTGCCCAGAAAAGTGGTAGATGCCTCATCCCTGGAAATGTTCAAGGTAAGGTTGGTTGGGGTCCTGAGCAATTTGATCTACTTCAAGATGTCCCTGCTTATTGAAGGGGAATTGGACTAGATGACCTTTAAAGGTCCCTTCTAACCATTCCATGATTCTAAGACACTGGGACCTTAGTGAACACCTGTAAGTGAGCAGACTCCAGCAATTTGCAGTGCTTGAGAAATGTGAAGGCCCTTATGGACATTTTGAGTCATTATTTGTGTTTTATTGCAGGAAATAAATAAATACATGCCTCTTTCTCTGCTTAATTCCACAGACATCTTTCCACACATCTACATATGACATGTGGGATGGATTCCAGTTTTTGTTTTGCAGTGTGCATGAAATATTACAGATTAGCAAGTTCCTTTTCAGAGACTCATAGCAGATGTTTTTATAAGGCTAGAGAGCCAAATGGAGTACAAGATATTACTCTGAAAGGCTGAAGCTAGGAATGTGGGTGAAATGAAAGACAGGCTTCTTTCATCCACTCTGGCTCTTCTTCCCTAAGTCCATCCAGGAAGATACTTTTGCAGTTTATTCATCTGTAAGAATTATTAGTTTCCAAGGTGGATAAAAGCTGCCACTTGGAAGGCTTTAAATTCCTGATGCATCCAGCTGAGCTGCTAATGTAATCAATCTCCTGCAGTAAACAGTGCTGGGTTCAGCATCACTCTGCATTCAGCCTTATTGGCCTGCTGAAGTTTGGTTCCTCTTGCAAATCCACAGGGTAAAGGCATCATCTTATATTGGCAACACTCCCTCCTGTGTAGTGGGTCATGTCTAAATGCATCCAAATGCACCATCTGGCATTTGAGTTTAGCAGCATGTATTGGCTTCCTCTGAAGAGAAAGAATTCAGTTTAAAAAATAACCATCACTTTCCTTATTTTGGAGTAAAATTGAAGAAAGTCCATAGATTTGTTAACTTAATGACAAGATTAGCTTTGGCAAATGAAAATAAAAGAGAACAATGCTTGGAGTAGGATTAATCTATCTTGTGCAGTGTATACATTTGAACTCTAGAATGATATATTTATTGGGTATTTTTCTTATGTGTCTGTGAAAAGCAGACAGCTTTCTGGTTCTGTTTTCCACCTCAGCTCAGGCTTTCTTACGCTTCTCCCTGCTTATTTCAGTCTGGCTTTCATCTCTTGCAGCAGAATCGTGATTTACTCTTTCCCGTCTCAGACATCTGTTCTTGACCTTATTTTTCATCAAACCCCCTCCCCATCTTATTTCATCTCACTACAAGTGATTCCACATTCTAGATATTATTAATTATTTTCAATCTCCTTTGCTGCTCCTGGTTTGTGGAGGTTTTGTCCACCCCACTGCCTTCCTTCTTCCAAGTCTTCTCAGAACAAGTGCTCCTGCATTTTTCTCATCCAGGTCTAGGGAGGTAGACTAAATTTCTTAATGGTTGGGATGTACACAGGTACTGGGAGTCTGGTGAGCCAGAGAGGTGGATCAGTATCCCTTTTAATGTTTATTCTGCTCATATAACTGTGAGTGATATCAATAAATGAGGAGTACTTTGTAAAGGCTTCAAACCTACCTGCTTTAATAACCTCTGAAATACAGAGATTAACAACTAACACTTGGAGAAAAGGAAGGAGAGTAATATTATTTTGTTTTGTAAATCAGAGTAAATGTAGAACTTATTGAAGACTAGCTAATGTAGAAGATCAATCTCTTCTTTTTAGCCACTGCTTAGGACCTCATTGACATTTTGAAGCCCCTATATAACACTGTTGATTTTAACAACTGCTAATTAAATTTGGTTGGTTTGGGTTTAGTTTGGTTTTTTGCTGTTGTTGTTGGTTTTTTGTTCCCCCAGAAAATGTTTTTTAAAATGCATTTGAGAACTCATCACTCCACAGGTGTTTTATTCTTCCTGCAAAGTGAGAGCATACACAGACACAATCAGAAATATTCTGAATTCCCTGTACAAGAGGTGGCCATCCTTCTTTATCACCGGTGACCCAGAAAGAGAGAAGCCTGCCTTCTACACAGCTGTAAGCAGGGACAGACCTGGTCCCTGAGTGACTAGCAGATGTAGCTGCAAACACTGCTGCAGTGCAGAGACTATGGTCCTGCAGCCTGAATAATCATCACCACAACATGGCACCAGACTGGGAATGAGAGACCTGGCAGACAAGGAAGATGGAAGGTGTCATTATTTGGGGGTGAAAATTGGGATCCTAATCCTCCCCCTCAACCCTATCCCTGCTTTTCTTCTCAAGGGGCTTTTAGTGTGGAACATGTATTTGACATAGTTGCTAGTGCTGAGAAATTAGCAAAAGTGGTTGAACACTCATGCTGTCCTGAAGGTATTACCTTAACTCACCTAGAAGATTTTAAAGCAAAATTTCTTAGGTTTTCATTTTGAATTAAGGTGACTCAGATGAGATCTTTGCCCTTGGGCTGCAGATTACATTTCAGGCTGCCAGTGTGCACGGAACATAAGAACTGATTATTCCTACTAACAGAACAATTAATACAAATGTGCAAGGTAAGAGCAGAAGTGTCATCCTAAAGACAGGCTAGGAGCTGTAATAGCTCCTTCCCCTTGAGCTATTAAAGTGTAGGATAGATACCCTACTAATCCCTTGGCCAATTATGTAAATCTCAGATAGGATATGTCTGACTAGCCACCTATTTCATAGAATAATAGGATCATAGAGTGGCTTTGGCTGGAATGGGTCTCTAAAGAACATCTAGTTCCAACCCGTGTGCCAGGGGCAAGGATGACATTCACTAGATCAGGTTGCTCAAAACCCTGTCCAGCTTGGTCTTGAACACTTGGGATGGGGTAGTTACAGCTTCTCTGGGCAACCTTTTTCAGTGTCTCTCCACATTAAAGTAAAGAATTTCTTCCTTATGACCAATATAAATCTATTCTCTTTCAGTTTAAAACCATTGCCCCTTGTCCTGTCACACAGGCCTTGGCAAAAAGTTGGCCTAGTCCTCAAGCCTGTCAAGGTCCCTCTGGATGGCATCCCTTCCCAAAATTTCCTTTCCTGTCTGCACATTAGCCAAGAGTGCACTCTGTGTCACTGTCCATGTCACTGGTGAAGAGATTAAATTCATTGGTCCTAGTATGGACTCTGGAGGAACACCACTTATTGTGGGTTTTCACTTGCACATTCAGGCATTGACTGGAACTCTCTAGACACAACCATCCAGATCCTTGTCCACCTAACAGTCCATGCATCAAATCCATATCTCTCCAATTGAGAGGTGAGAATGTTGGGGGGGACATAACAAAGGCCTCACAGATGTCCAGACAGGGGACATCTGTAGCTTTTCCCTTGTCCATTGATGTAATCAGTCCATCATAGAAGGCCACTAGGTTAGTCAGGCATGATTTGCCCTTAGAGAAACCAAGTTGTCTGTCTCTAATTAACTCCCTGTCTTCCATGTGTTTCAGCATATCTTCCAGGAGGATCTGGTCTGCAATCTTACTGCACATGGAGGTGAGGCTGAATGGTCAGTGGTTTCCAGGGTCCTCCTTTCACGTGTCCTCGCTGGGGACTTTGCTTGACTACCATGACTTTTGAAATATGATGGAGAATGGCTCAGCAACTGCATCAGCCAATTCCCTCAGTACCCCGGGATGCATCTCATCAGGTCCCATGGACTTAGGTAAGTGCAGGTTCTACAGGTGCTCTTGAACATGATCGTCACATAACCATGAGTTCTGAATCAGCTTCTGAGGAGATTAACTGCTTTTTAAACTTAGAATTTACTCCCAACTCAGATAAACTTCTGAATTATTAAAAAAATGTCCTCATAGTTTTCAGATAGGAGGAACATCAAAACTCTGATTTTTTATTACTCAGAAAACAGTAGTTTTCTGAGTTTGTTTTCCTATTTTCTCAGTATGTTTAAATCAGGTATTCTGTCAAAATCTGTGATCTGTTGAAATCTGAGAAGGTAGCTTCTTTTAATTTTCATTTCTGGTAACTGCATTATAATGTCTAAAAAGGTCAAATGAGAGGAAAAAAGATAACAAATTCTTAAAGGTAATAGTATATATTTTTTTTTCCAGAATCTTTTCATTGTCTTATTCCTGTATTTTTCAAACAATAGCTCCAGCTGAAATCTGGTTAAAATCAAGTGTGTCAAATCAAGCAATACCAAAGTAATTGTAACATGCATTAGCTTGACCAATTGGGAATAAAGTCAGGTGCTTATTATAAAAATGTGGGCATCAAAATGTATCATGCCTTTAGAAAATAACGAAGAGGCTTGTTAGTCTCATCATTTAGCCGTAGGGGGAAATAGAAAGAGGGAATTATAAAGAGATTAGATCACTTGAGAGAGGGCAATCTTGTCTTTTTTCTGCCCTTATTTAACTGAAAGGCTATGGCTAAGCCAGCAAAAGCTAAAAAAATACCCAACTAATAAGTGTAATTTTTCCGTGTTAAAACTCAGTTTCGCTGGAGGAAATATCTAAAAACCAAAATATAGTTTTCAGAGCCTATGCCCAGGGATGGATAGCTTAGATAGGGAAGCTGTAGCAACCTTTCATCTCCCAACATGAATTGTTTCTTCTGCTGAAACCCCAGGTGCAAACACATCACCTTAAGCATCTCATGCAATGGACTTTCACTATACTCAGAACACTTTCACAGAATGTATTGTTGGTTTCTAATTCTTGTGTGACAAAAATGGATATTTTTTCCCTTCTGTACAGTTTAAGTCTTTCTTCCACAGCGTATTTTTAAGTACTTTCCAAAAAGCTCTTCTTTCATTGGTATTTTTATCCTTTCTAGATGAGACTGTCAAAAACTCTCAAAACTGGCTTACTGCTGTTCTTACCAGAGTCAATAGCTAAAGCATTCAGTGGTACAGCTTTTTGTCCCTTGAAGTCAGGGGATGTGACTGCTTGCCTGATGGGTTCTGTGGAAAATCTGTGCTGTCCTTTTTGGATTCAACTTTGTGTGGAAATTTACAACTGCTTGCATTTCTGGCAAACTGCAGCAGCAAAAAAGAAGCTCGCACTTGGATGCAGAAAATTTACCGTGACCTTATTTTGGAATTTAAAATGAAATGACACAAGCTTGGCTGAAAAAATTGCAACACTCTGCATCTGCATTTGTTCCACACGGTTTCACAAGCAGCATATACAGTCTTTGCCACTGTGAGAGCAAGGCAAATATGTAAACTAAATAGATTAATTATTATTCTCCACTGTGGAGGGCTGTGAGCCCCTGGCACAGGAGCTCTCTGCACGCCCCTGGAGAAGTGAGGCCTGAGGGCAAAAAGAATCTCCCCAGGCATAAAGAAACCTTCCTCACACTCAGGGTGAGTTCAGAGGCAATCCCAACACGCCTTGTTTCTTTTTGGTAATAGCCCTTACCCCGTTGGCCAAAGGATTTCCACTCTACCTCCTACCTTCCCCATAAAAAGCCCCTGTTTGTGCCACTGGGCCAGGTGGTCTCGTTCCTAGCTGCCCCTTTGCAGGATAGCTTACAATAAAGGCTACCTGTGGAACTGCTATACGAGACCCCTCTCTCTCTCCATCCCTGGAGTCTGCGTTTTGGGTGATTTTACAAGAGCGGCATTAGAAGAGCTGAAATCACAAGAGCTGAAACCACAAGAGCTGAAATCACTTCCAGCTGAAATATTGCTGTTTTTGCTGAAATCACTGGTTGCTTAGGGGCACTGCCAGGGCTCCTGGAAGGGCTGTTCCCTGTGGGACACTCATTCCAGGAAGGCCACGGCACACCGGTGCTAATCAGCATGGGAACCCCACAGCGAAGCTCCACCAGAATGCCACTCTTGATTTTCAGTCAACACAACCCATCACAACCCCGTGCATGATTTAGCCGTTTTACAGGTATTGAGGGAGCTCTAATTAGGTTCACTTCCATGTAAGTACTTAGATTACTTCTATATATTCTGAACTCAGCCCTCTCTGAACTCTGCCTGAGGGTTAAGCTATTAAGAATGTTGCCATTACCATAAAAATAATGATCTAGACTTCCAAGCAACCCCCTCTCTGAGACTGGGACAGCTTGCTTTCTCACACTGGCTTCAAAAGTCTTGTTTATGTTGTGAGGAAGGATTTGTGTCTAAAATACAGAGAATGTAGCAAACTGATACAAAATATGTAATCCAAGCATCAGTGAATATAAAGCACCTTATTTCCAGCGAGCTGCTTGGTTCAATCAGTGGTTTACTCCTACAAATAATACTCTGCACCTTTTTCTAAGTGCAAGCTCAAAGCCTTCTGTTTAGAAAATCATACTAATTGAATGAATCCTAGCTAACAAAGCATGAAAATTCTTTATTTCTTGTATTTTGTGTTGAAGTTATTGACAAATGAAAAAAATACAGAATTTTATTACTATGACCATTTAAATATATTTCTACCATAGATTATCTCCTTATCAGTTTATGATCATTCAAAGAAGAACACAGATTTTTCCATTTTCTCTGATAATGACTGAAATATTGTCCAGATACCAGGAACCTGATTTTATACTGTCTTCAGGACATGAGAAATCCATTGCAATTGTCTGAAACAATAAATGATGTACAGAGGCTAGAAAATTGCATCAGTTCCCCTGAGGAGACCCAGAGGATTCGGGGACTATGCTCTCCCAGGAACTTGGTACTCATTCCAGTGCTAACTTGATGACACTCCTAAACACTTTCATTGTCCATTAGCCATTTTATATTCAAGTGCCACTTTTGGAGTACAGGTGATCTTGGGCCTCTTTTGGAAGTAAAGGAACAATGTATAAATCTCACGGTTCTGCATGCATTAAGATGCTCTGCAGCCTCTTCCCTCACAACTCCAGGGATTTAGTGGGCTGTGTGTTGAAGGCCTGTCCTGATATGGTGTTATCAGGGGACAGTAGCCCAGGGCTGGGATGCTGTGCTCTGTGGGAAAGCTGTGAGAAACCTTAGGAAGAGTATTCCCTTTCCTGGAAGGAAGGTTCAGGCGTTAAGGTTCAGGCAAATCCTTCTGGTTGTTGCTGGAGCTACGCTATACATACATCTGTGCCTGGTCGCCTGGTACAAGCAGAAACAAAAAAGACCCTGTTCCTGATGACAGTCTCCACAGGTATCTCGCTCCAGTCCTTAAAATTATTGTCAGTAACACAGGGCAGAAGTCTGGCAATGAAATTTGTGGCAGCTGAAGCTTTGGCTTTGCTGGAAAGAAGCCTGTATTTTAAATGTCCATGCTAGGAAGTTGTGTCAAAGCCAACATTATTATACCCAGTTGTGTCTGGAAAAGGAGAGAAAGACAGATATGCACATAAGAAGCAGGAGCCATGATCTAAGAAAGAAGACCCATAATGAGTTCAAATTAGATTAAGTTAAGGAACGCAAACTAATGCTTTGGAGAAAAAGAATCCTGCGTATGCTTGTACAATGATAGGGTTTTAATTATCTATTACCACTGGGGAAAGACATCCTGCAGTCTCTGTTTTTACTGCTTAGAAAACATTAGTGGAAAGCAGAAGGCAAATCAAATGACAGGACTTATTATGGAAGGAAGAACTAGGGAAACAGGAAGCTCCAACATAAATCCATTAATGGTCTCTCTAAGAAAAGAGACTATAACTAAAAAAAAAAGAAAAGTGGAAAAGGGTTGAGCTTTTTCTTGCATTAGCCTTGGTATGGTAGCGAACAACTTACATGATTTTTTTTCAGTGGCCTGGATATGCTTTTTAGCTGTTTCAATCCCTTTGAAGCTGGCCATTGTAGCTGTGTGTGGCATTTTGTGTTGAGTTTCTAGAATTTGGGCTCTTTCTCTCCAGGCCATTAGGTGTCAGTTTTTACTCTTAAGGCAATTCTCACTACACTGAGCTATAGTGCTAATTTTGGAAAAAGTAAATCAAACATATACCTGGGAAATGGCTGCGACCATCTGTAGCGTGTCAGTCACATAAATAAATTCTCCATTTTTCTTTTCTTGTGCTAGCGAAACACCATCAGGACACAAACTCATCCTATTTCATGCCAAAATTTCCAAACCCTGCTATATAGCTGAAATTTCTCAGAAACTCTCCTGAAACAAGTAGGAAATGAACCTGCAAGGACAAAAATACAGGGTTGCAGCATCTGCAAAGTTTCTGCATCTGTACAGTCTAATCTTTGAAACATGAAGCAGCAGGGCTAGTTGTTTACCTGTCTGCAAACTACTTACTTGAAAAGTCAGCAGAAATACAATGCCTCTATTGCCAGAGATGTATCTTGTAAGAAACATATCTTGATACATGCGAGATTAGCAGATAATGCCAAAGCTGGGATGGGGATTTCCTCTCATATTGTCCCTCAAATACATTGACAGCATCTGGGTTCTCCCAATGCTCGGTGTTACCTACACATGCATTTCTGCCCTAAATGGGCACTCCCATGCAGGACAGCAAAGGGGGCTGCTTGAGCTACCAGGGATACCAGGAACACAATTGCTATGACAATCTTTTCTGTAGTATGGAATCTCTTATTTTATTGCAAGGCAAGTGTACTCAAACTAATGTACTTACGTAGTTTTAAAATATTTTAAGTAAATACAGGCTAATAGTAGTTGTTCCTTTTTTAACCAGATCTTTCTCATCCATTCAGATCAGGAGCCACAGTCTGATAGCACAAATTTATAACAGAGTGAGTTCATTCTTTTAAAATTTAAATCAATCCCGATTAATACAAGAACAAGAATGACACTAACTGAACCCCACATTTCCAGCTGGAGGCCCTTTTATTAAAGTTGTCGTTCCAGCTTTCTCTGTAAATTTATGTGCAACAGTAGCAATGTTATTCCTTACAAATGTTTGCACAGCATTGATGGAGTTTCCAATAGTGAGCTACCCAGAAAAAGAAAAGCGTGTTCCATTTTCTGATGTGCAACCTGTAACCTCTCCAGTAAGCAGGTCAGATTTTTTCATCATCTGCCCAGCTCCATTGCACAGCAACTCTACAGAAAATTCCAGCAGCCAAAACCAGGTATTTCAGACAGTCAAAAATCAGGTAGATTAAAAAATATTCCAGTGAAAATATTCTGTGATACACAGCAGGTGGCAGGTGGCTTCTTTGTTCTATATCACCCAGTGAGGTGTCTGCCTACATGTCCCCAGTGTTATAATCAGCTTGTAGCAGTAATCAAAAAGCAGAAATACCTGTGAAATGGAAAATAAATAAGACCTTTGTTTTTGGCTTTACCATGTCAAATTTGCGTGGAACATTAATTTAATTCATACTTTCTTGGTACTCTCAATGTATACTCAAGAGTACATCCCCTTCCTTTGGGAATGTCATCACTTAGCAATATGCTAAAAATGTCTTGAGAGAGGATCTAACATCACTACTGCACTGTTTTTTTCTCTGTGTGTATGCATGTGTGACAACTTTGGCAGCTGCCTTGGAAAATCTACTGTACATTTTTCCTCCACATTATCTTTATTCCCTCCTTTCCTTTTTTAGAACCATGGGTTTCAGACAAAATTACCTCCATGTAGGGTAATAGTCTGTGTGGGTTCAGGTGAAATAATACTGAGAATGTAGGTTTGTTCTGCTTGTTGCTACTGGTACTGAAGGTGCCAAGTTCTACTTCCTCTGCAACTCTTAGGAAGTTGCCCCAGATATTTTCAGATATTGAGGGGGTCACTAAATTTGGCTTTGTTAATTAGAACAGTGCAAATCCAAAAGCACACCAATAAATAGCAAAAACTGAGCGGCAGGACCCTCAAAAAGAGATATACCTCATATTCAGATGTCAAAAACAGGTGTTGCTGGATGTATAAAAATTTCCCCTGTGGACAAATGGTTTAGATGGGAATTCAGACCTTATTCTGAGAGCTGCTGTTACATCATGGAAGAGATACAGATTTAGGTCCAAAGTAATTATACCACAGTTTTAGAAAAATCAAAGTGGAAAAAATCTATTGGAAAACCTTTTTATAAGCAGTAAAAATATATTCCAAAATTTCAGTGAAAACTATTACAGGTCTAAAGTATCTGGTTTTGTTTTTTTTTTGTTTTTTTTTAAAAAAAACCAAACCAATGGGTGTTTAAATAGGACAGATCTGAACAGTGAGAAGAACAGAAAAAACATCTAAAAATAGCCAGCCACTATTAGCAGTTGCCAAACATGCCTTGGAACTGTAATATAATTCAGCCTGGCCTGGAAAAGAATCCTTCCTGCAAATCACAGTCCCCAGATGCCAAGGTAATAATGAGAAACTTTAGAAATTGTACGAAAATAAAAAATCGGATGATACCATGGGCACACTGAGCAGGTGCAGAATAAATGACACTTGGAGGGCTCAATCTGAGGATACTGTCTCCAGACCGGAGAACACTCTGGAACCTGTACACAGTGAACCAGGTATTCACCACCTTTTATTCACTTTCAGGCAGATTTGGTTGAATCAATAAGGCAGGGAAGATTTGGGAATTCAATAGCTAGAGAGGCTTAAATGGGTCCTTGAGGAGATTTGGAAGTCATTAAAGAGATGGGAGCGGGGGAAAAAATTAAGGTCTCCATTCTCTGTGTCACTGTGATGCTGGGTGTTGCAGGGAACTTGACATAGCAAATGGGAATTTGCTCATGGGCAGTTTCTCTGATGGTAGATTTGCTCAGCCTTAGGAAAAAAAAAAAAAGTTTGTTATTCTCTCAGTAGTGAGATGTGTTTTAGCTGCTTCTTGTAACTAAAGTAATTGTGACTTAGGGGTTGCCCTGAGTGGAGTCAGTAGCTGGATTCAGTGATCCCCATGGATCTCTTCTAACTCAGTATACTCTGTGATTTGGTTCTGTGATTCAATGTCTGTATTTCAGCATAGCTGGGGGAAGGAGTTGAGATCAGGGTGCCACAGTGGAAGACAGAAAGTGAGGGAACAGCCTCTAGTCTGAAATGTTACAGCTCTGAGCAGAGCTGGAGGTGAAGATCCCAGTTCAGGCTGGTACAATGAAGTGTCTCCAGTGTGAGTGTCAGCATGTGGGTTTGGTGGTGAGGGTGTCATTATAATCAGTGGTGAATTACTGCAGGATTCAGTTGCTTAAAAATTGGCTCCTGGTGCTGTGTGAGATGTGTCTTTATCTCTGGAACATCCATGCAATGTGTGTATGACACAGGACCCTCAGGAGACATTTAATCTTCTGGAATACCAGCAGGACATTAGACAAGATAAGGTACTTCTAGTGCAAACGCTAGACCCAGTGTCTGAATCCTCCTCATGTCTCCTGGGGAACCTGTCCCTGTAGTGGATGAATCTAGAGGATTATTGAGCAGATATCAGTGTCTGCATTTCCAACTGTGTTTACTAGGGACATGATTCATTTGCCCAGACAGCGACATATACATCATCATATGGTCACTTTCAAATATTTGTCTTGTTCCAGTTAAGGTGGCCATGGAGTCTTGCCTGCACAAGCACATTTATCTGTCATTTCAGAGGACCTACAGAGGTCCTCTGCCATGTCTTCTAGCCTTGTGCACACCTTGGATTTCCTAGAGCACCTCAAATGCCAATGGATGCCCATGTGTGAACAAGGAAACAGAGCCCCTAGCCCAAGGTCATCCTGCCTGGTCTCTAGCAGGACCTTTGCCCTCCAGCAGGACACAAATTCCCTGTGAGCTCTCTGCAACAGCTGCCCTTGAGAGTCTCAAATAGCACAGCACACCTATGATTTAGGAAGCTGAATTGACCCTCCAACCTCTTTATATACAATGATGCCGCAGACAGCTACCTCATCATAAACAACTGCACTGTTCACACCTAAATTTAGGTGCCTGAATTACATTTTATAAATGGATTCTAATCCCATCACTAATGAATATTGCCTTCTTTAGTTAGAGCACCTCACTGCTCCATCTCACTTTCAGTAGCTGTGTAGCACCAGTGTTACACAAACCGTGCTGAGCTCCAATTTATTTCGTTAGTCCAGCAGTCTGCATGGGATCTGTATGAAGGCACACAGGGAGCAAAAGAAAGAGTTTGGAAGAGAGTCTCAGAGTCAGTCTGTAAGCATGTGATTGGAAAAGCTATCTGCAATCAAAGAAATTAAGGAAATATTTCTCCTTGCTAAAAAAAGGCAGCCTTTTCCTGGTATTGTTCCACCCAGTTCATGAAACAAACGAATGGGAAGAGCTCTGTATGACTAACTTGAAGTGCAATAATGTGTTGAGATGCGAGTGGTTGCATAAGTTTCTTCAAACTTTCAGAAAATGTTTTGAAGGTGCTTGTTATTATTCAGGTGTGACAGAAGGATTTATTCAACCTGGCCTGCTATGCTTCCTTCCCTAAGGATTCTTAAGGATCTGTTGGACGGTCATATATGGAATCTCCCAGCTGCTCTCAAGTGGGCAGCTTGTGACTGTGATACCATATTTCAGCTTAAAGCTGTAGGTGGTGCTTTTGGGAAGCTCTGTTTCTGCTGCTGGAGGGACTCATCTCTCTCATGGATAAGAAGGGCACTTGTTGAGACACCAAGAACTTGCCTGCCACAGGCTTGAGGAGAAAGTTGCCACAACACTTTCCACACTCTTAGGAGTTTTAGCTTTCATAGCAGACTCCAACTATCAGAAACACAACTTGGTAGAGAAAGGGATGATTAAATACTGCCATCACCTCAACACCATGTGGTCAGGTGTATCTACATGGGACTGCCCAAGCCTACAGGAATGACTCCAACTTGGGCCCTGTGCTATGGGAGGTAGCTGGCCCCTCCTAATACAACAAGAGGGTTCTTACTAACCCAGCTTCTTCTCAGAGCAGAAGAATCAAGTTAGTCAATCTAATTAGCTTGAACAATGGCCAGGAGGACTTGGTCCAACAAAATATCTCCTTAGAACTGCTCTCCTACCTTGGTGCCACCCTGTAGAGTTGGGTCAGCAACACTGTGCCGGTGCAGGTGCAGTCTCTGGCAGCAGATCTGATGCTCCCAAAAGCTGGTCAGACTACAAGGCATGGCTTTGGTGGTGGGTGTCTGGTACCATTCCCCCACATCCAGACAACAGAGGAAGTGGAGCAGGAACTATCTACCACCCAAAGCTGTAAGATGAGCTCTGTAGTGCAGAGATGAGGTGACCAGTGAAGTCTTTATGGCAGCCTTGTGCTGATGAGGAGAACAGAGGACTGGATCTAGCCCTTTCTGTTGACTTGTCCAGGTGTAATATGTAACACTTCCTTAGTGAATGGATAGCATATTTATTTTGTCCTTAGGCTGTCCCTTTCAGTGTTCTGAAGTATTCCTCAAAGATAGGAGAGCACAAAGGTGCACTGACAAGATGTGTGAACTTCTTCATACAAACCCAGAATTTACCCCAACTGAAATTTCTGGAGTGAGTTCTGGAAAAGGCAGACTGATTTTGTCCCTGTCACTGCAGATGTCTGTCACAACAGTCTAAAGTAAAGTAAATGTATTGAGATTTTGTTCATAAGCATAAAAGACTTCGGGCTCAGTGAGCCTCAGAACTTTCTGACACTTTTTCATTAATTATTTCTACTTATTGTTTTAAGACTGCAACTGCTAGTAGGGCCCTTTTTATTATGAAATCATTAAGAAAATGTCTCTTCTCTGAACAACTTACAGTTCAAATAGGTGAAGAAGACAGGTGTTGTATATTTTCTCTGTGTTTTCTCTAAATACATGATCTGTTGCAAATTTAGAACAACTCAGTAGATGGGGCTGGAATTATTTGCAGCTAAATTAAAAACCCAGTCAGACTCCATATACTCAGTCAGCAGTATCTTTGTGGGAAACTCTATTTATAAAAGGATCCCACAAGAGATATTTGGAACTGCTTGCTCTGTTGTGGACATGATCCTGTTACAGAATACTGCTGGACTTGTTTTGAACACAGATTTTGGAAGATTTTTATCAGTGCTTGGGCTCTGAGTGATTTCTGGACAACAAACAAGCATATCTGAATGGTATGATGAAAGGACAACCTGCAGCTGTCCTATTAATACTTACATAACAGCTCCTTCAGCTGTTGTGCTGATTTAGCATACAAAGTTAAATTATTTATGTGCAATTTTGAAAGCTTCATATTCAATTTACTTATTCATAATATTAAAAAAAATTCCTCATGAAAAAATTAACTTATAAAAAATATTTTCTAAGTGAACAGAGCTATCCAGGAGCTGAGTTATCTGGTGCATACAGCTTTAAAAGGTTTGGAATTGCAGTTTAGTATAAAAAATTATGAATGTGCTGAAAAAATGGAGCAGTTTCTTGCTTTTGCACAGGTGAAAAACCAAAAAGACGTGTAAATTCCATTGTATTTGTGCCGGGATCATTTAACTATTTCCCAAAATTTTCATATGGCTTGCAATTTCCCCCTACCTCCTCTGTTTCTCAGCTGCTTTTATGGTGCAGCCTGACAGGAGAAGAGTCAGAGTCTTCATGCTGTAGCCTTCATACTTGCAAATGTAGAAATAATGAGGTTAATATGGTGGGTCAGATTCAATGCTGAAGAAGAAACCCATATACAATTGCTGACAGCATAAATTCCCAGGACCTTTGGACATCTGGCTGGAGCATGGCAGCAGCCCACCACAAACAGAAACAGGGACAGGAATAAAGAGCAGTGGCAAGATCTGGGCACTGCTCACTCCCCTGGGAGCAGTTTTGGGCTCCCTGTGCACAAAAGATGCCATTTTTGCCCCATGGCACAGAGATGGGAAATGACTTGGAGACACAGGGGTTAGACTGGGTCTCCTGGGCTGAGGAGGTCAAAAAAGTGAGGGAAAAGGAGGACATGACTCCTGTCTACACTGCTCATGCATTTTGTTATGCAGGAAGCTTGATGTGTGAGAAGGCAGGGCTGCATTTTCTCTGTGCCATTTTTCTACAAGACTTCAAGAAACTCACCATAGGTAACTGGATTGTTAAAAAGAATCACACATCAAACAAACAAAAGACAACTGGATTTCTCCCTCTGTGTATTTTCTTTTATGCTGAAGTAGAACAAATCATGGAGATTAGCTTTGACAACAATGCAGGAACTGTATTTCAGGCTCCAGAAATTTCAGCAAAAGCAAATTATTTAGGTCAATATTTCAATCCTTGTCCTCTCAAATATTGTCCTGAATTGTAAGACAGATAGACAGATAGAAGGGTGTGGGATTTAATTGTTTTTGCCAATGAACACTTTAAAAATTGTAATTCTTTTTAACAGGTTATCTTATAAGTTATTGTCAACAGAGCTTGTTTGTCTTACTGTTACAACGAAGCCTGTTTTTTCCTTCACTGAACTTTACAAAGAAATGTAATTTTCTATATATTTCTACACTCTCTGCTTTGTTTGCTGAAATCTGCTGAATTAGTTTTCAACATTTTTCTTCCAAGTTTCATGAAGGCTTAGACACGTTAATACTGTGAAAGTTGCCAGATGGTGTATTTGCAGGTACTATTTGCAAGTCCCATTTAAATGACAGTGTACTCAGACCTCAAAGAAATGTTTTTTTTGATTGGGCTATAGCTGTTTTTAAAAGCCATGTTGAGTTTCAAAGGCTAGCAAAGCCACTGAAATTCTTTTTTTTAACTCGTTCAGCCCAAATTTTGGAAACGCTTCTCTAAGAATGTGTAAGGACCATTGTGACTAAAGACAGACTGAAGCAAGTGAACAAATGCTTTCCCAGAGCTGGGCCTGTTCTTCCCTAAGTGAATCCCTTTTAGGGCTCATTCTGTGACTGCATCCCTGCAAACAAACAAGTTCCCAGAGCATGTTGCAGTGTAAATTATAACATGACTAATTATGAGAAACTTGCAGTTAAATTTTATATTTGCTTTTAAGTGGATGTTTGCCAAAATTGGCAACAGTTATAAAATGGGTGTATGACAGCCAGAAATGTTCCAAATAGGCATGTTCACATGTACATTGAGATAAACCCAGAACAGTTATTAAAATGTGAGGTTTTGTCAGTTATGTTCTAAACCACACCTTTCAATTATTACTGAAGTAAAAAATAACCAAACAATGGTGTGCCATAAATAGGTCTTTTGGATAAACTTTTGGCATCCAGGATTACATGATTTAGCCTCTGATTTCCAACATCTGCTTTAGATTATTAGCAGAGATATTCAATACTAATTGTTTTGAGGTTTAGCAGTTATGCAAAACATATCTGTGAATCTTGATAATTTCATGGCTTCTAGTCTTCAATTTCTGAGCTGTTGGTAACCACAAGGCACTTAGTTGACACTTGTGCTTTATTAAGTTTAAAGCATATGCAGATTTGGGACAATCTTCTGATTTTCCTCCTGATTTCCTTCAATTGTATTACTGTACAGTTTGCATTACTTTACCAAGCAGTGGGTGATATTTTTTTGTGCTGGTGACCTGAATGAAAACCAACTGCAGAGAACTCTGTGAAGATGACATTGAGAAAAACAGCAGCACACAAGAAAAAGGAGCTTACTAATAAGTGCCTTACTAATAATTTTTACCACTCTTCCAAAGCTCAATACCCTTTGCTTAGAGTGAACAGGACTCAATATTGTCTGCCTACTGCTTTTTCCTGCTGTAAAATTGTGAGTCAAATCCACCCCATCCCTCAGGCACCCCCACAGCTCATCAGTCCTGCTGGCAAAAATGCCAAGGACACAATGACCTTGGTGTCAGTGATAGCATTCACCAAAGAGTGGAGGGATGGTAAAACAAGAAGTTATATGGCTTTTTGCCAGTTGTCAAGCATAAGCTTTTGTAGGACTAGCCCCATATGTATGAATGGGGAACTAAACACAGCAAAACCATACTGTTCCTGGGTCTCAACTAGAACACAGACAATATGTGATCAGTGTGATCAATGCAAAGAGTGGTAGTTGGAGGTAAAAGTAGCAAAGTTCATGGGCAGAGTTCATGTCAGAACCCTCTCCTTTAACAAGTACTTCTCAAAGTAGAGAGAAGTGTTGCTCTGTGTGGGTCACCTCCTGGTGAAGTATTGAGGAGCAGACCCTCCTGTTCACACTCAAGTTCGGTGACATATCTTGCTTCAACTGATCATCTTCATATAGAAACTGCAGATCCAAACTTGTAAATCCCGTTTCTCAGAGGTACTCCTGGGACATGGAAGGGTTCTCACAACAGAAGCATTCTTGTGAACAAGAACTCACATCCCTGTCCCCAGTATGGCTGGTGATGAAAGAAGCTATTTAGGACTTTCCCTGAAGTTGGAAGTGTTATGGAATGCAGATTCAAATTCTGCTTTCCATCTGACCTCGGGAACTGTGCTTAGGAAACACTCCTTAGTATCATTGCCTTTAAAATCACAGAGGTTGACTTTAGGTCAATAGTCCCAAGAGCTGAGGAGGCTCAAAGCTCCTGTCTGGAGAACAATGTACACCACACTCTGTGAAGGGAAAAGTGGTTGTATGGGAAAAAACTTTTTCTGGGTGAGGTAGTCTATGGTACTCAAATGCTAGCATCACCACATATGAAGAAACTGCAACTAGAGACAGAAATTACCAGAAATGAGAACTGTCACCATTATATTATATAATAACTGTGATATTCAATAGAAAATTACAACTCCTTGCAGAGAAGAAAGACCTCAAATAAACAAACAAACAAACAAACAAATATTAGTATATGCATTCTTGCTGACTAAGACTGTGTTTTCCTCTAAAACATAACAAAACCAGAATGGAAGTATAAATAGATGTCATGGAGCTGTGATTGTTTCTAATTCATTGGACAGGCTAGCTGTCAGCAAGATAAATGAATCATCCATACATAATCATATTGTCATATTTATGTAAGTGGGATTGAAAAAAGAAAAGCAGTCAATAAAAATTAAATTGAATAGGAAAATATTGCTGCAGGACAGTTTTCCAAATGCATGTGACAAGTGAAAATGAGATGTGATAAAAAGTGAAATATGAAATCTTTTAGTTCTTTCTACTATTCTTTATATGTTTTGATGTTTTATTGTTTATATGCCAAGCATTGTCTCAGCATAGTGGCTCATGAATCTTATCTGTTTCTTATTTAGACATGAGATGAGATGACATGAGATGAGATGAGATGAGATGAGATGAGATGAGATGAGATGAGATGAGATGAGATGAGATAGCATGGGTACAAAATGGGAAGACTTTCCAAATAACTGTTACTAGTGCTAGTAGCTGTGGAGAAACGAGTTCGAATGGAAGCAAGACACAGTCAGTAATTCATTTAGGCTTTTATACTAGGCATTCTGGAGAAAAGAAGTCCCATCTCCTCGAGAACATACATTGTGTTTAAGAAGCAGGAAAGTGAACCAGAGATGATCAAACTGAGGGACGTTGGAGAGAGAAGTGATGAACCAACTTGATCAGAAGGGAATACATTTCCCACATTTGAGCAATAGAAAAAATCTCAACTTCCCATTCCCTCCAGTGACGTGAAGAAAACATAGATAAGCCTTATGCATCGCCACACTGGACGTATTGTGTGTGTCAAATCTCTTTGACCAGTTTTTCTCTTTCAATTCTTAGCAATTTTGTTCTAATACTAAAGTAGAATGCTAATCTGAGAGGCTTAAAATGCCACAGCCACAAAAGAAACATTAGTCAAATATTAGAAAATAACACCCGTACTGTACATTTCTGAATGGATATTTGTGTTGAAGCCTCGGGAACTAAGAAGTCTTAAGTGTCGAAGGCTGTGGTGCTCCACAGACATGAAAAATCCTGAACAAGCTCCAAATGTCCATCACTCTGCTTAAGTACCTCTATAGCCCAGTAGGCACCTAATCAGTGGTGCTGAGCCCAGAGGAAGCAGCAGGGAGGGTGTTACATTATATTACATTCCATTGCACATGAGCTCTGGAAGAGAGGGTGTGGAAAGTTTGAACACAAAACCCTCCAATCAATGAAAGAACTTTAAAATCATCCTGAGATCGACATCCCTCTGTGTGGATGAATCACACAACAGAATTTTGGGGGGGGGGCACATCTAGTGGGTAGCCTTCCAAATCATCAATATAATGCTGACTTAGCTTACTTCAAAACTGTGTATCTTTATACAAAAGTGTGCTGCCTGTCCTAAAAATAAGGGCCCTGAGTTTGATCCCATTCATAGCTCAATGAATCGAAAGCACTCCCAACAAGATCCACAGAATTTCTTTAGTGAAGAACAAGTGAGTGACAGACTGCATTCTGGATGCATCCTGGGAGCAGAACATGTGACCCATAGCTGAGTCTTATTCTGTAATGGTAAAAGGCTTTTTGAAATCCATTTAAGGCTATTAGTGCTCCCAGAAAATTGTGCACTCATTCATTTTTCTCAAAATAAATATCCTGGGCTTAATGGAGTGTAGTGTCCTTTCACTACCGGTACCCAAGAACTCCAATTATGCATTATTAAGCTATTAAACTGAACTGAACTGAACAAGAACTGGCACTTACTGGCAAGATCACTGTTCTAAAATGCTTGGTGATAAGCTATGGAAAAATTAGCAAGCAGTTATAAAAGTGCCATCCTACCAGCTGCTGTAATTTTGTTTTCTCCAACAGTTAGAAAATATTTATGAGCACATCTTATGCACACACACATTTACACAGAGGAACGGGCATGCAGGAGTCTACCTGTGCTGTCAGACTCAGCTGGCAGGGGATCTCAGCAAGCCAGCTCACCCTTGAGCACATTGCAGCCTGGTTCCTGCAGCCTTTCCCTCACAAAGACACTGTTCCCTCTGCAAGTCTCTAAAATACCCTCTGAAATCAGAGAGCAAATAGGGCTTCACAGACACAGGATGTAAAGCAAAAATCCTTCCTGAGCCCCCAAATAGCTGATGGCACATTTTGATGACAAATCAATCATCACCGGAGCTTCTTTGTGCATTTAATGTCCATTTACTATGCAAGGAATATGGAAAGGGGAAAAATCAGACATCTTAGCAGACATTGTAACACTCTTGCCAGGTGATATAATCCACAAATTTGGAATTTCCAAATAAAAAGCAGATGACAACACTACAAAAGGCTTCAGGGGTGTGCAAATATCACAAATGATCATCTAATGCTGCACCTGCCTGAAAAGCAAAAACTAACCTCAATGCTAACCTGTTTGGTTACTTGCTCTATGCCTCTTACTTAGGGTGCTCTTCAAAATCCACAGCCAACCTTCATGATTTTTGCTTCACAGCAGACTTATGGCAAAGCAGTGCCTTCATTGCTTTGTCTGCAATGCTGACATTCGTTATTATATATTGCATTGATTTTATCACTCTTTCTATTTTTATTTTCTGACATCGATTTTATGGGTGACAAACATTCCCTTGAGTTATGACTGAGTTACCTCCCTTCTCTTTCCCTAGCACATGCATTAAAAGCATGTTTGGATCTGCTTGCTCAAAATTGCCACAGTATGGAGTGAAAAGAGCAAATAAAAATGTTAATTAATTTTGCACAGCTGATGGTGGAGCTAAGCCAAAGCTACTATCCCTCTCTACTTTTAGTAGGAGTTTTGTAATCAATGAGGCCAAGAAGAAAATACATTTTCTTGGAAGGGTATAATAAAATAAAAGTTTATACCACATGATATAGAGTTGTAAGGAGTTCACAATTACTGTGCTGATTCCATCAATAAGTAGTTGGAGATTTATGACTGCAAATAATGTTTTTCCATTCAGGGATGAGCTCAGCACCCGTTTTATGAAACACTGATATGGGCCATTACAGCCCAGCACAGTGAACTAAAGCAGAATCTGTTCACCTGCCAGATTGGAAGAAAAGCACTGAACCCTTTACTGGATCATAATGCAAGGAACTGGCTGGACCTACAATTTCCAAGGCGTCATGCCTAAGGTTTGATACCTGAATCTCTGCTACATGCTTTAAATATGAGTATTCTGATCACATATTTGCTGAGCATTTATGGTCTCTTTGCTACTATTGAAATGAAACTGCCTTCACCCACATTTGTTCACCTGTATGGTCAGCACATCTGGGTGTATGTCTGAGGCTTTAGGGATTTGATTTGGAATAGCGTAGGCATGCTGGCTTGTGAGGGGATCATCAAGTAGAAGACTCAGCTGGGCTTCTCAACTTGTTCCATATGCCTTTTTTTCCTTCTTTCCAAATACAGAATCATGAAATAAATGGGATATATTTCAAAGCAGAAACTCACTATAATCGTAAGCAGAGTATCGCATAATAATGGAAATTATGTATGGTCATTTCAGACTGGGACAAGGCTAAATGAACATTCACTTGTTGAGGAATGTGGATTTATTTTTCCATATTATCAGCCATTAACATTGTGAAAGGAAAAACGCTCATACAGTCGAAACCAGAGATGTTCAAGTGAACTTTGTTTTTAATAAGTGTTAGTTCAGCTGGAGGTAAGCAGACATTTACTTTTAGATTGCAAATAATTCTGGGACATTATAAAATTATATACATTTTTGTTATATACTTTGTACAAATAAGTACAGGGTATTATTTATTGAGGTAATAAATTCCCAAAATCTGCTCAAAGAGTCCTGATTAATTGATGTTTGACAAAGTGTTTAGTGTTATAGATGTTCAAAAGTAAAACACAGAAAAATAAAGAACATATGTGTCATGAACTCTCCTGAAGAGCATTTAAATGCATAGGAATTAGATGCTCAGAAACAGTTTATTTATGCTCTTTCACCTTCTGTATATTTTTGTTCATCCTTTCCCAAGCCTGCTTCGGCCCTCCCTTGGAGGGATGTAGGAGGCAAATATATCCAAAGGTTAGTGACATTACAGAAGTGGTTTTTTGAGATAATCTGTAAAAATGAGAGAATGAGACCATAATTAAAATGCATTTTCAGTCATGTTAAAACAAGCCTTCATCTTTTTTTGTGGGGTAGTCATTTACCCCTTCGTTTGTAACTCTTTCCTTTCATAGATCCTTCCTGCTCTCTGATCCTGGAAACAAGTGTCTCTGGCTCATCCTTTTGTGTCGCTGCTGTGACAGGCAAGACCTGCCTTCTTTATTTTTTATATCCATTTAGAAATCACTACTCATTGGAGGAAATCAGTTCTTCTTCCCTCAATCACAATGGTCAAAGGAAATGTCCATCAAAGTTCTGTGTCCAGGAGAAAGGAATGCAAGTGATAAGATATAGTTACAATAACATGGCCATGTTTACAGAAATCAGTGTGAGAAACTAGCTACAAAAGACAACATCCAGAACTGCAAAAATCAAGGCAACACAGGGTCTTGCTGGGGATCGGGGAGCCGGGCTTGCAAAAAGAAGAGGGTGAGGTTTTATCCCCCCTAGAAGCAAATTTTCACGGGGACCAGTGCTTGGAGAAGCTGTTGGAGGAGTTTTGTGGCAGGAATATCCGCGGGTTGCCCACCTGTCCTCTTAGGACTCGCCTTAAGAATAAGAGAGACCAAGGCGAGAAGGTGGCACAAAGCCATGTTAGCTGAAATGGGCTCGTTGGACTGAAGCAGAATAAAAAGCAGTCATCATTATGTGTGTACAGTACACACATGTATACATGTACTGTAGTCTGAGGACATTGCTGAGATTGAAATGCAGGGGAAAAAAAGACTCTCATCTTTTTTTCTTTACAAGACTTTGCCTTCATATGCTTCTGTGCCTTCAAACACATGCAAAGTAAGGCCTAGCAAAATCTTTGCTGCAAGCAAAATCCAAGGAGCTGTCTGAATGAACCTTTGTGCTTCCCTGCTGCATTTGCTTTTTTTAGCTGGGTGAGGTAAAAACTCAGCAGAATTTGCTGTTGTGCCTCTGTTTCTCCAAAATCTATTACCACTGTGGAAAGAGGGAAGGGGTGAAGGGGAGAAGGGGCTGTGTAATCCTTCACATGGCAAGGAATTCACTATGGGCACTATGGGGTGCGTAATGAAGGCAGGTCTGTCTTTATCTGAATGATTTAGCAGTGCCCCAATGACTATGAGGAAGTAGGAAGCAGCAATGCCCTGGATGTGAGCTGAGGAGGATCAGCACCAGGTTTTTTGTTGCTGAGTCACTGTCCAGCCATGCCTGGCATGGGGAGCTGGGCACTAGGGCAGGACATGTATAATAAATAACTCACCACTGACTCCATGGATGTGCACTACTCTGACAACAGCATGGCTGAGGCTGTTATCCTAAAGGCCTTATGCCAGCAAAATTAGAGAATGGGGATTTGGCTGTAGTCTGGAGAGAGGAAAAATGCAGTATTTTTGGTGGGGAAAGGCCAACATTATGTGATATTGGCCATAAGCAATTTACTGCCATTTTTAGAAAGAGCCTGTTTGATAATAAGGTACTTTTCTTCCCCACCCTTCCCTAAGAAGAAAAATACCACATTCAGCTGTGCAGATTTCTAAACTGAAGTCAAACCTGGAGGAGCTATAGTGGTAGCAGATATGTTCTCATCTGGCAAGGGTGGAGCAACGTCCAGAGCTGGATTATTGTCAGTCAGGCTGACAAAGCAGAACAAAGCATCACCACAACAAAAACCTCTGTCCCGTGTTAAGTAAAGCATTGTTTATTTGTGACTGCTGGGCTTCTGGTGAAGAGAAAATCCTAAGAGAAACTTAATTGTCCTATAAGTAAGCCCTTAAGAGGTTTTTTCAGCCCTGCAAGTTATTTTCATTAACAAACTGCTTGCACGTGTTGAAACTTGCCCAACAGAAAGTTATTACTTGTTATATGTTGCTGAAAAAGGAGTATGTAAAGACCTACACTTTTAAAGGGCTTCTGAGAGACAGCTGGATCTAGTTATGTGGGGCAGAATTATGCTAAACAACAAAACCAACAAGAATATGAACAGTAAATCAAGCAGGATTTCGTATGGAGCCTTGTCTCTGGTGTGCTGCCACACAGCCCTCTTTTCAGCTCTCCCTGCCCCATGAGTTTCTGTTTCAGTCACAGGCAAAAACAGGGAAGAAAACCTTAGTCTTTTCTTTTGAGACATCATCAAAGACTTTCACTACATTGTCAAAGGAGGGCAGTCTCAAGCAAAGTAAAAGACTAAAAAAGCAAACCCCTATGAATCTAAGTGTTTATGGAAAATTCTGGTAAGGGTGCTTCATCTGATGCTGAAAAGTCCCTCGTGGTACAAGTCAGTTACATTTTTTACAGCCATGGGAGTGAAAGGGTTCTCCCCTCTGAGTGCTTTTACAGGAGATGTTGAAGCAGCAATGCCAAATCATAATGATTAAAGTGCGATACATAGCAGACAGCAGAAATGAGCAGATAGTCTGAGCTGAAAAGAACAGTAAATAATAAACAAGACTATTGAGAAACATGAAAAACTTAGGCTATTCTGTAGCTAATAGATAACAATGACAGTACCCCGAGGATAAGGGTAGGACAAAAGCAACGAGTCTTTTCATAGCAGTATATATTTTTTACAATAAGAGGCAACAAAAGTCAGTGAAAAACCCAAAGAAGACAAGTTGTCTGTATGTGTTATTAATGCAGGAGGAAGAATTGAATGTGTCTTTGGCCCCAGAGAGAGATATGTGTGCATGACCTGTCTGCTAAGAATAAGGGCAAAAAGGCAAAGCGCTGAATAGTGCAAGAAATAATGGATGATCAAAAAACCTAGACATAAATCTGTTAGTAAGATGAAGTACGAGGCAGTAGTGGCAACTGGCTAAAATTAAACCAGTGAATCTGGGCATTAAATGCTTCTCTGGTGCACGTTATTTGTTTCACTGCAAATACACTGGAGAAGCAGTTGACAAACAGTGTTTATTAGTGGGCTAATATTCTGAATTTGAACACTGAGAGGGAAAGAAAGCAAATGATTGACAGCACTGAACATTTTCTCTTGATAGTTTCTGTAGGACACAGAGACACAGTATGTGCATCCCTCTCAGGCAGGTTGCTCAAGTCACTGAATGCTTCATACCAAGAGGCAACAAAGCCATCCACTCCTACAGCCTCAGCACCAGTGTGCCTACCCTAGGGAGCAGTTGTTAGAGCTGTGCCAGATTTTTGGCCTGCTGCACTATGCCACCCAGTGACTACATCAGTTCACAGTACAGTGACTTCCAGGACCAGAAGGTCTCAAATAATGTGACCATTGCCAAATAAATGTTATATTGTAGGCAAGATTTATTTATTCTGTTAGTGCATTTATTTACATCTATGAATTTATTTTAAAATAAATGTTTTAGTTAGGCTAAAGGAGATACCTAATTAAAAAAATATATATAATGCATGGATGAGAAAGCAAAAAGCCTGAGAAAAAAATCCAAATGCAAGATGTTAAACTCTCTGGCAAGAATTTAGATCTTATCTTAAATAAATGTAAATAGCTGAAGTTTGCAGTAGGTGTATACATGTGTTGTATTGCTTTATGGAGTGCCTCCTACTTGTGTTGTTTCTGATAAAGATCACTTTCAGAGACAAGACACCAAACAAATCACATTGCTACTGAGGACCATGTTCTTACAACCACACCTGCTTGCAGAGGACGTCAGAGTGGAATCTGTACCTTTTCTTATGTGAGAGCACCTAGAGCTGGTTGAGTACAAGTTGGTTTCCATTTTAAAAAATCCCCTAGACCTGAATTAAGATTTTGTGTAGGGTGGTGAGGCTGAGCTGTCTGAATGCAGAAGAGCTTCTATGACATTGTGTCCTCTTGCTCTGTATGCCCTACCTAGCGAGGCAAACTTTTCCACCCTGGCTTCCACAGCACTGGAGACCTAGAAAGCAGGAGCTGTAGGCATCTCCAGCTATCTAGAGACACCGTCCCTCTGAAGTCTCACCTGTAAATGGCAAATTTTTTTTGTGTGAATAGCCTACTTTTTGGGTTTTTTTACTTCTTCCAGAAGCCTCAGGCTTTCTTAAGTGGTTTGTGGAGCAGGACTCCAGCTCAGCCTGGCAGAGATGCAACCAGAGCAGTTCCATAGCTGGCTGTGCTTTCTGGATTCCTGACTTTCTCACACCACTCCCAAGTGCCTGTCTCTGCTCAGTACTCACGTTCAGGCACTTCCAAAAGCTTATCAGAGCTTTCAAAGCTCTTGTCCAAACATTTAGGTTTTTCCTCTGTCTTCTGGGCATCTGCAACTGTTTGAGTGGACTAAACTTAAGTGTTAGCAGCTGGAGCTATGAAGGCATTTACTTTTAGTCTGCAAATAATTTTGGGACACTGTAAAATGGTTTACCTTTTTGTTATGTATTCTCCAACATGAGAAGCTGTTCTATCTGCAGCTGTTTTATCTCCCTGTATTTGTGTGATCCTTGATATTTACAAGTATTTGAAATATTAAGGGGCCTACAGGGTTCCTTAGATATATTGCAACACCTTGAAATCAACATAGAGCTAAGAATCTAGGCCAAAATGTAACTATGATGCATTTTTTGTGCATTCTTTCAGTTGCTCATTACATCAGTGGTGAAACAGAAACACTGAATTAAATGGGTGGAAATGTGCATTTGCAGAACACAAGTACCACTCTTATAAATTCTGCTTAACTCTTACTTTGTCCTTGACAGGTGAGCTTCTGAGCTCACTCTGTCTTCATATGTTTTTCCTCACAAAATGTCTCTGAGTGCACTGCTATTGTCCTCATTCTGCAGGGTGTGCAGGAACAGGGAGATTAAGTGAACTGCTTGATGAAAACCAAGTCTTTAAAGTTCCAGTCCACTGTGTGGACTAGGAGATAATTTTCTATGTCAGATATTAATTGTTTTATAAAAGGGCCCATGGGATACAATTTCATACTTCTTGAAGCTCACTTGTGGACAAAGAGATCCAACAAATTTCTCCTGTCTCGTTCCCCACTGCTGGTGTGCCATGAGTCTTCTCCATCTCTCAGGCTAATTCTCATTTCACCTGTAATTCCTTCTCCCACATCAAATGTTCAAGACAGTGGTCTAGTATGCTGATAATGAAGAATTCTAAGAGAATCTGAGATTTGGTTCTGCAGACCATAACTATTTATGTAATTAGTTATCATCTCTATAATTACATTTTGTCCAACAGCCAGATCAAACTAAACTCACTGGGAAACAGCCTATCAAAAATAAATACATTTATCTTAGGGACAAAATGTCAGGTATTGTTTTAAGAGAACAAAAATACAATAAAATATTTTTGTGATGTTTTTATGATTTTTTAATATGTAAGGCAAGACAAGGTATGATGTCAAACACGATATTTTTGAATCATGTTGTGATACTCCCATTTCCATTTTGCAGTGAAGTGTGAGTGAACATATCCTGTACTTTGTCTCATACCAGTAACGGACCCAGTGAACCTTCCTGTGAATCTTTTTTTATAAGTAGCTCATGTCAATAGTCTTGACAATTTTCTTGGAGAAGAATATTCACACTCTTTCAGGTGCATGCAAATCCTTTGGTTTTTTTGGTTGCTCTCTACATTGCCAAGGGTCCATTGCTGGTTTCCTTGGCAAATGGGGGAGAAATTGTCATAATTTCTGGGAAATCTCTGTGAAATGCTCTTTCTCTGAAAAGTTGCCATTAAAGAGAGTGGTTCCATCTCTTCAGAAGTGAGCCAGCTGGAGCTCAGGAGTGCAGTCTTAAGTGAGAGAAGTTGAAATTTGCCGCTGGTGGGTTTTGCCTCCAAGTTAAGGCCACCAGTGCAACCTGCAGTGCAGAGCCAGTCCCCTGATGCTGTGGGTTCTGCCTTTTCCTGTGCAAACACAGGACAGGGTGTGGGCTGCCCGAGGGTGGGCTCCCAGGCTGGAATTTGGGTAGATTGTATAGCCCTTCGAGTTTAGCAGATTCTGCACAAAGAGGTAGGAAGCTGCATCTTAGGAGGTATAGGGAACAAAAGCAGATGAGACTGAGTGAATTGAAAACTGATCTCTGCAAGTTTAGAAGGACATGCATGTTCCATGAGAGGACTCCTGAGTAAACCCATAGAGTTGCAGCAAAGAAATCAGGTGCGGAAAACATGATGCTACCTTGCGACAGTTCCCTATTAAACAGTACTGTTCCTCCTTATCCATTCCTCATCTAAGATTTATTGATTTCTAAACAGAGTCGTTTGTGGCTGGAAGGAAGAATTAGCAAGTGCATGTCTGACAATTTGTATCAGTGGGTTTCGACAGGAGAGCAGACAGTAAATTGTTGTGACTTGGTGCAGTGCTGTGAGCAGATGTAATTGCCAGCCCACCAATACTTCAGAACCATTAAGTGCCAGCACTTATTGATTACTGTGTGCTTTTTCCTGCTAATGGCACCAATTTCTGAACAGCTAGGTTATGATTCCGACATTCAGTATGCTTTCAGAGTCTTGAAGGGGACTCAGCTACTTCTGCCCTTGACTTCTGTAAAAATCCTGCCTAGTGTCACCAGTGCTCCGTAGAGCTGAGTTACCAATACAAGGACTGGAAGCTAAGGTCAAGGCTGCTACCAACCACCACACTGAAAACACCACCAGCAGCTGTTTGCAATAAGCTGTTCATGTTTGTGTGTCATTAGAGAGCTGGGTCAACAGGAAAAAGGAATGAGGAATAAAGGCTGACGAAGATTCTCTCAGCCCTGTTCACTCCCAAACCCACAAAAACATCACTCATTTTACTCTCTCTCCCCTTTTGTCTTTACATAGAAAGAAATCCTTTAGCTATCAGCCAGCATCTTACCCTGCAGTATTGTCAAAGAAGACAGATTTCACCCTTTTGTTCCCTGGGAAAGGACACCATTGATTCCCTATCACTAATGATTAACAGATTGAAGACTCTAAAATAAACACTCACACCCCCCCTAAATCCGTTTGCTGAGATCATAAACTCTCTCTGGGTCTTGTCAGCAACTAATCTTGTCCTGGGGTCAGCCACACCTCTTTGCCCAGCAGAGGATGAGCTTGCAGGAGCATATCTGAGAACAAAAAGGCCCAAAGGAAGTTTTGTCTCAGCTCCCAGGCATATTCGTGCCAAGAGTTTCATCTGAAGGGCGATGTCAGAGAAACCAACTAGGCATAGCTATGGAATGGGAGCAGGTTTGGATGGGGAGGAGTTTGGTGAAATGAAGAGAAGCTGAGCAGTTCCTCCTGACTGCTCTAGTAAGACTTCCCTGGGCTGCTGCATACAGAAGAAAGAGATTTCTTCAGGCCATACCCTGGCCACTTATGTCAGTTTGTGAATCTGTGCAAGACAAAAGTTTTGTTATCTGGAGAAAGGGGAAGACCCGTGTTAGGAAGGGAGGAAGCATAAAGCACACTTGTTAAAAACAATAACAGCCACAAGGTGCTAGACTATGTGAGCAGCTGGTGTAACAATCACATACATAGGCAGTGGATAGCAGCTCCTCTTCTGGCACTTTTATAATTCTTTTATAGCTATTGTTTAAATTTGTCACACACAAACAGATCTCATTCTATCACTTACTTCAGCCATCTCATCCAACAGCCAGATTTTTTCAGAGTAAAGGGCTTCTTTCTCTCTTTACAGAAGTTCAAGTAAAACTAGAAGAAAAGTATTTGTTCTCACTTGTCATCACTCAAGACTTGCATGAGCCTGAATATCTACTGACTTCCTTACCCTCACAAATGTATAAATGGAAAGCTTTTTGTGTTGAAAGCAAACAGACTTTCTGGAGAGGACTGAGGAAAAAAGGTTGTTTTTACCTTCTGAAAAACATGGTCACTCCTTCCCCAAAAGTTTGTTCCTTTAAAATATACATGAATAGTGAGGCTGCTGAGAGAGTTCAGAGACAGATAAACAGCACAAGGGTGAGACAAAGATCTAGAAAGCCCATTTTGTCACAATCTGCAGTTTCACCGGGGCATCTCATCTTGTTCCTAATATAGAGAAATCTTAGCTATTTAAAAAAAAAAATGATACAATCCTGCCATAAACTTTGCAGAATGAGAAAGGAAGAAAGGAATGAGTGCAGTTATTTTATCCTTAGAGCTTGCCAGCTAATGGCTCATACCAACTCACTGCTGAGTATCCACAGGTGTTCAGAACTCAGCTGCATCTGCCACGAAGTATGAGGCAAGAATGTCATTCAATTTTTGAACACGCAAGGACATCTCCCTGGGGAAACAATGGCCTTAATGATGAAGGTTTGAAGGAGTGAAAAAAATTTATTAGTCATAAAGAAATCTTGGTCAGCCACCCAGTCACTCAGGAATTCAAGATGATTCTTGTTCCCAGTAAAAATGTGTAGGGATTTCAAAAACATGTAAGAAGAATGAAGTTGTTGCAAGAACTGGATCTGAAGGAGGGAGTAAACAAAGGGGATTAATATTTGGATTTTTAAAGTAAATTGAATCCCCCATTGAACTAGAAATCTGACACCTGAATAGTATGACAAATCAATGTGTCTGCCTTTCAAAGGCTGTTCTCCATCTTTTTTGGTTAGTCCCAAAGACAGATGCAAACCAGACTATGCAAAATACTCCCCAAACTAAAGTGCAGTCTGGCCACAGGACCCGATTGTCACGTTGTGGTTGCAGGATAATGTAGCTCACAAGTCACAATGCTGTGCCTGCTTCCATGTACACATTTTGTTCAGCTTTTCATTCATCTCTTTGTTCAGGCAACTTGAATTGCTCAGCACGTCCATTTGGGCTTTTCAGAACAGACTGACTCCTTGTTGGAAGATAAATGATGGATGTACAGTTAGAGGACATTCATTCTTAATTTACCTTAATCAGAGATGGCCAAACCCAGGAAAGTGCTCTTCAGAGAAACATGTAATTGTTTTGACATTTGGGTTTGTTCCAGTTTGAAATGAAATAAAATTTGTCAAAATTTCTAGAAGAAATTCTATGTGAAGAAATAAATTATGCAACAAATACCAACAACATGGTATTTTTGTAGTGCAAGATGCCTCCCAAGAGGTAGGTGTGCAAAGCCATTTGTCAAACAAATGTGCAGATGGTGGTGCTCCATATTTCCATCTCATCTTGATCCAGGGCTCTGAAGGGTTTTGGGCCTCTCAGGTTATTGCTTTCTGGACAGAAAATGTGGAAGTGGAGATGAGGCAGTCCTGCACTGTGGTACAGTGCTGCACAGAGCTGCTTTACCATGCTGCTACTGGCTCATGAGGCAAGTTCCTCATGGAAATTTGAATTTGATTTAGCTGAAGTCCTAATGAGAAACAACACCACATCATGTTATGAGCTTTATGAATCAAGATCTAAAATGAAATTTTGTCCAATAATTATTGGCCAGTGACTGTTGTAATTGCTCTCTCTGTGTGCTTGCACAGAGATCCCCTTCATGCTGAACAGAGGTAGCAAATGTACGTGTTCATTCTCCCTTCAGAGCAGAGCCAAAATTTGCATCACTTAGTAGTTCCCTACAGTCGTGACATTAAGTTAGTTTCCTCATCCCATGCTGATCCCATCTGCTCTGTGTAAGAGGTCTCTGGATCTGAAATATAACTCTCCACGTAGGCCCATGGCTTCTTCCTTTCTCTGAGCCTGAGTGTCAGTAGGCAGTCTGGAGCACTGGGATGTGGGGCTTTTTTTTTTGTTTGTTTGGGTTTTTTTGGTTTTTTTTGTTTTGTTTTTTGGTGTTTTTTTTGTTTTGTTTTGTTTTGTTTTTTTGGCAATGGTTCAAACCAAATTCTGCAGTCAGAAGACTGCAAAAGTCAGAAGGCAGTTGGGAGAGCTCAACAACGCTCTTTGCCTTGTTGGGATTATTTGTCAAACTGTCTTGGTAGTACAGAGTTAGATGAATGAAGTGTACCTTTGAAAATGCTTGCATTGCTCTTTCTAGAATATTCATGTCTAGGCCTTTATGGAATATGCAGTTTTGTCTTGGTTAGTATATTCTGCTAAATGCTGCTGTGTTATTTCAGACTTTTTCCTGAAGTGATTTTCCTCCTCACTTGGAAAGAAAATTCAGCTTGGGAGGTAATGCTGTTGTATGTCTGTAATATTTGAATGCATACATAACTTAGGTCAAAGCTTATGTATGGTATCCTTAAGTTCTGGATTTTTATTTTTTTTAAGGATGGTGAGGTTTGCAGGAGACAAAGATTATTTTAGTGTCTGTAGTCAAGAACAGATCAGTGTGAATTCAGACTTTATTTGAGAAGAGAGAGAAAGGGAAGGGTTAGGTTAGGTTTTCAACACCCTGATTTGCGTAAGGCTACAACTTGTGCTTCGTTGGACAGTAATGAATCTAAACCCTGGTCATGATTAAATGTCTTTGGATTTTTGAGAATACATGAGAGAAAAGTTGAGATTGCTGTAAATGTGTTTTATGTTACTTTAAGTAATGGATTAAGTAAAGTGGTTGTAATGAGGCTTTCTGGTCACACTTTAAACATACTATGATGTTATACTAATACACAGTGTGGCAGTCTTCCTAAATGACATTTATATATAAACATAATATTTAAAGTATGTATATAATATTCAAATTGTATATCTACTATATAAATTATATAAAAATTCACATACATATCTGTGTGTATATATATATAAAATATGTAAACATTAATTTCCTATATTATGGAAAAGAGCATTGGGGGGAATCAAAGCTGGCAGATTATCCACCCCATTTACCAGCACAGTGAGCGTTGATGTATGTCAGTTATACACAATACATAGCAAACATATTGCATTCCCTGTTACTCTGTCCATTAGATACTTGAGTAATGAGATGTCAAAAGCTTTTTGAAGGCTTGGCATTAACCTGGAAGATCTCCTATCCACTCTTTGTCTGCTGGAGATAGCACACTTCTTTTAATTTACAAAATGATTTAATGCACTGGGGCTTTGAAAGAGATGGACTAGCCATCAGTAGTGCCAGGGAGAACTGCAAGCTGCAGATAGCAAGAACCATTGAAAGCATTTCTGTTATACAACTTGCCAGGCTTATTTTTAAAATAAAATTATTAGTTAAACATACCATGACAAATCATTTTTTCAAATTGCAATTTTAAGCAGCCACATGCCAAAAAGCATTCAAAGTTTTCCAAATGCAAGAAGAGCAAGAGTATATTGTTATGATTTTAACAATAAAATTCCACCAGCTTGTCAGTGGTGGAAGAACCAAATAATGAGGATAACACAGCATTCCTACATCGTTTCCAGTAGATCACCAGAACATGCAGAAGGCACTTAACTCTGTCTGCTGTGACAGATGAGCTCTGGGACCTTTCTGCAGTGTCTTAGGATATCAGGGCTCATAGCCCTGCCCTTCCGTGGCAGACAGATGACTGGAAATAAAATACTGCTGATACCTGCCTATGGAGCCCAAATGGGCTCTTCAAGATCCCCTGTGTTAAAATAGAGGTGTGTTCATGCATGAGGGGTTCTGCTCTGAGGTGTTGTGAAGAAGAAGCAGGAGGGTCATAAGATGAAAAGATTTTGTAAAGTCTCAGTTCTTGATTGTTGCCATGATAAATGTCAATCACTTGGAGTCTTATGTTAGGTTCTGAATTTGGGTACAGTGCTGCTATTATTTCCAGGGGAACCAGTACAAGACTCCAGGGTGGAACAGGACCATATGTCCACTGTAAGTTACACTTCTGTCTCCTTTCTCTCAGAGTGATTGTTCTGATGTTTCCTGTCCTCATTTCCATTCTTTTTGTCAGGCTCACTTACAAAGTTGTTCCATCTCACTGGTTTTCCAATGAATTCTGGGGAACCAGAGAGTACATAAGAAAATAATTAAAAATTAAAATACAGTAAACATCTAATTTAAAGGAAAAATTAGGGATTTTAGCAAGCTTTAGGGACAGCAAATCTGTAGACAAAGTTATCACAATGCATATGGCTGATACAGTAATATACAGATGAGATGCTTAATATAGACTAAATCTGGACCTTTCCTCACTCAGTAGTATTCAACACTCGGGCCAGAAGTATTCAACAAATCTCTAGAGTCTGTTTATCTTGGAGTATGGCCAACTGATTACAGGGGGATTTAGAAATGCACTTCAGTAGCTGGGAGTTAATCTATGCATTATTAGAATCAGGCAGTCAGAACAATGGGTTAAGTTAGTCCTTGACTATTAGTTCATTTAAAATTGGCAAATACACTGCTTCATTACAGTAACCATCTTAGAGAGGGATATGCAGAACTGGGTTTGGGTACAGCAAATCTGACTGAAGCCCAGGGGCAGGAACATTCCTGCAGAGGCTTCTTCTGCAGCTATACCTTGGGTCTGCCTCAGGAATACCATTATTGGTGAAATACCATTACAAGGAAAGATAATTAGGAAAGTCTAAAAATGCAACAGGGGCTGCTGTAGTATTTGTGTCTGGAGAGATTAATGAGCAGCAATATAAGCTATTTATTATACAATAAACAGGGAAAACAGTGGAATTAAGGAAGTCCATGTCTAATTTCCAGCCTTGACCTCACTGCAATAATTGCAGCCTTTTATGAGTGTCCTGTCATTCTTGCAGTTCCCTCTGCACTTAATCTTAAGTCTCTTCAGAGTATCTACAGTGCCTTCTCCACCCACACCTACCAGTGTGGAGAAGGCAGTACCCAGCTGTGGCCAGCTCTGAACTGACACTTGTGATAAATGTTGACACAGATAAATGTTGAGGTTTATGCTGTGGCCTTTAACTCAGCAGGCAACGAATTTTCAAAATACTTGTTGGGATGTAGGGCAAGATTTCCATGCCTAGACATTTATGTCATTGTCTGAAGCTGGTGTCCTGCTCTAGAGACTTGCACATGGGACTGGAGCTAAGATACAAAATCTATTGAAGACCTGCACCTATCTGGAGCAGCAGATGGAGGATTCATATGGACATCTAAAATAGGTCTAGGTGCTTGTCTGAGCAATTGAATTGCCTCCCATTATCTATTAAAGCCTCCAAGTGTCAGATTTGATTTAAGTCAGCCAAGTATTATTGGGTTGGACACTGGGTTGGACAAAGAGATAGACCTCCCAAGTGCTGCAGAATAGGCTTCATTTCCTCAGTAAATGGAGCTAAAAATGGTACTGAGTAGGCACTGAAAGTGAACATTTGTGCTACCGAAGTGTATCATCACTTGGTAATTAGTGAAGAACAGTAGCTGGCTCTGCAAGTCACTGTGAGCTGCTTCAAAAATGTAGTCAATTTACAGTGAGATACTTGAAAAGGATCCCTCTATCATTCTACATTTTTTTTTCCACACTCCAACTTAATCACTTTTCTTCCTGAGGCTTCTGACAAAATACAGGTATGTTAATAGTACCTCCAAAAGGGACGCATCTCCAGACAACTAGATGTGGGACATTAATGTTCAGGGTGAAATGAAACCAAGATAACAACTTTTAGTCTGAAGCTTAATAGAATCACAGAATCACAGAATGGTTTAAGTTGGAAGAGACCTTAAAAATAATTTAGTTCCAACCCTCCTGCCACTGTTGACCAGGTTGCTCAAAGCTCCATCCAACTTGGCCTTCTCTTGAACACTTCCAGGGATGAAGCATCCACAACCCCTCAGGGCCACCTGTGCCAGTGTCTCACCACCCTCACAGTAATGAATTTCTTCCTGATATTCAATACAAATAATCACTCTTTCAGGCATTGCCCCTTATCCTATCACTACATGCCCTTTTAAAACATCCCTTTCCAGCTCTCTCGTAGCTGCTTTAGGTACTGGAAGTGTTTTATAAAGTCTTCACAGAGCCTTCTCTGCTCCAGCTGAATAACCCCAGCTCTCTCAGCCAGTCTCCATAGGAGAGGTGCTCCAGGCCTCTGATCACCTTTGTGTCCTTTTTCTGGACTTGTCCCAACAGATCTATGTGTGCATGTATGCATGTATGTGTATATAAATATGCATTATTACTTATTAGTGTAAATCTTCTCCACCTATCATATATTGCACTCCATTTGTGGATGTTGTAATGCTTCTCTCTTTTACAATCAGAAACAGCATCTGTTTCAAAGTTACTGGATTTCCAGAGGGGCTCTTATGTTGTGTGTCATCACAGACATTTTTATTAAGTTGACTGTAGTAAGGTAGGTGTGCTGTAAGATAACATGGAGAAATGCCAAGCAATGAGGCTTTCCTTAATTTCAATAAGAGTATTGAAAGTTTCTTTTGTTGTTAGATTAGACATCATTACCATGACAAATTATTTCAGGAATATTAGTATCAATAATAACTCATCTAAAGGTAAAAATTAAAAAAAACCAAACACATCAAAAATTCCCCACTTCATTTTTCACGGGTCTTCCAAGAGAAAATATTTTGAGACAGAATATTCTGAAGAGCAAAGTGAACACTACACACTGAAATTTAGCAAGCAAAAGTACTGACCACTGCTCAAAAATTAGCAATTTCCTAGGTTTTCATAAAGAAGTCACTCACCCATACTGTTGACTTCCTGTATATTAAATAATTCAGTCCTCTGCTTTATTGAGGCATTTGTTTAGAGAACGAATTTTCAACTCTTTGTTATATGCCCTTCATCGGCTTTTATACAGCTATAAATCCATGACATAATCCAGAACACAATCCATCACACAGCATCCTCTGTAAATACCATAGGAGACTATACTTCAAGTATGACACTAGTTTAGAAGCACTGAAGTTGGAATGTCAATGTCATACAACTCTTCTGTGGTGTTAGAAAGAAAAATAATCCTTGAACCAAAGCTGAACGGAATTATGAGTTGGGCATTGTTGTTCCAGACTTTATACTATTGTGTAAGCCAGAAAAAAAGTCAAATTTAGGCTCCTAACCATGAAGTATCATTCCAACAGGCTTTTAATTTTTGGCAGTCATCATGTGTGTGGAGATTCAACATGGCATGGATAGTGCAAATGGTTTGACATTAGAAGCAGCAAAGGACACAAGATCAAGAGAAAGACCCATGCCAGACTAAGATTCAATTTTACTTAAAAGATCATCATATCTGCCCACAATGGTTGCAGCAGCAGCATCTCTCTACTTCCTACTGAGCAGATATTGGCCAGTAGCCTTCTTGACACAATTTTGCAGTGAGTGAAAAGACAGTGAAAGATCTGATAAACTACCCCCATGGCACAATCACCTTCATATCACACCACAGAAACAGAAGCCTGCTTCTGTGCTTTGCAGTGCACTCAGAACACACTACCCAGTGCATCATTTTGGCAGTGAGCTGCTGCTTTTCAGTGCCTTTCCAGAGTCAATGTGTCACCACCAACTCGCTGTTCCTTCAGATGTCAATGTGCTGCCAATGCTCAGATGACTCCCCCAGCAGACATGGAAAGGGTTAGAGATCCTATGGCCTTCCTGCTCGTATATATGAAATGATGCAAAAGTGAGAGCAGCACATTTAGGGATTCAGTAAGTCTAAGGAGAAGGGGACACATGTAACTATATTTTTTCCAAGGACTCCTGTTGTTAGCATTCAGGAATGGCCTGGTGTGAAAAGGATTAGCTTTATCCAGAGAAGTCTGACTGAGTATAACAGAATCTGGTAAATATTTCCTCTGCTCATGTTTCTACCTGCATATTTATTTGGGATTTTACAATGTTGCTTTCTCTACTGTTGCTTGGAAAGAGAGAGGAAACCCAACAGTATTTCAAGTCTGAATGAAGGCAGTGTTGGTCAGCAGAGTCTTCTTCTGTCCCTAATGGCTCAGGGGAAGTGCTTTTTTCCCTCAGATGTGGATCTCTTCACAACTGCCTGTACCACTAAAGGACCCACAGAACTTAAGGGGAAGCAGAACATGGTTACTCTTTAATACAGGAGCCCTTCTAAGTCCTCATAAAGGGATAAGTTAGGTTTTAGCTCTAACATGTATTTTTTGTGTGTTGCATTAGCTTGATGACTGAGCTCATGAGAGGATTTCGTCATAGTAGTGGCAGTCCTTGAAATGCTCCCTCATCTGAAAACCAGTTAATTGGAACAAACAAACCCCCTTTTTCTGCTGCCACAGTAGAAAACAGCAGAAACATTTGGGATTCAGAGTCCAGAATACAATTTTCTCCTAGATGTTCTAGCAAGAGCATTTTAAATTGAAGACTATCGAATGAACTTGTTGTAAAAAGTTTAAGAAGTTTTATCTTATCTTAAGAATATTAAATAAGTTGAACTGAGCACAAATGGGATTTTATTTCCCAACCAAACAAATATGGCCTAATTGGAAACTTTAAAAAACCCCCAAAACTTAAAACCTTAATGTTTTTACAGAAAGATGAAACTTCTTCTAGGATAAGGATGCAATATCTTTTTAATACATTTTACATGCTCAGCAATACTGCTATAGATGGTATATAATGTAGTACTTGCTGCATGCGCCAGAAACTGCCAAATGTTTTCCATAGCCCCCTTTTTATTGAAATATTTCTGATACATCTGTACTGCACTAAATCCTATGCTTCTATTTGGCATGAACTGTGTCTTCAGACTGTTCTGCAGGGTTGAACTGTGCCAAGACTGAAGTATTGATTGCTACATATTGTACATGGCATGCTAATAAATCCCATCTCAGTGTCCTGGCCAGCCACATATATACATAGCCCTGGAGGAATTGCTTCTGCATTTTAAAAGTCCTAATGGAACAAGGCACTAACAAGTACCTTTCAGAATCCTGTGAGATGAAGAAATTGATCCAACTGAGCCATTTGCATACACACAGTGAGCAAAAAGAACCAGCTGCCACGTCTTCAGTTTGGTTCATGGTGCTGGAACAGGGACGTCTCCACCTGGGCTGGAGGCTGTGACCAAGAGAAAGAGAGAAGCTTAAATAGACAGAGGCTAAAATCAGTTCTCTGTGGTACTATATGAAGGACAGATTTTATATTGCTGTGTTCACACCATCTTTTCATGTAAGTTTTTTATCCTATAGTTTAGCATGCTCTGACTCCTTTTTTTTTCCCAGAGAGTTATCATTCTGACTGAGTAAGCTTTCAGGGACAATTCAAAAGAGGTGTCACTGCACACTAAATTCTAAAATTATACATATGTGATTACATGAAGACTGACTCATAAGTCTGGAAATACAGAGACCTTGCTCTTTGATCACCCTGTCTCTAGGCAAATGCTAATTTTTAAAATAAATAATGTATTTTAGAATGTTTTTGTTTTTATTTTTATATATAATATATATATAGATGTAAGAAATGCTAAAAATCTAAGACATGTAGATCTGGTGCTGAGTTTTAGTGGTGAGCACAGTGGTGCCAGGTTTATGGTTGAACATGATGATCTTAGAGGTCTTTTCCAGCCTAAATGATTCCATGATTCTATGGCTGTGTGGTTCTATCTGCATCCTGTGCTTCAGCATGTACCAGCAAGAATTTGATAGCATCCTCTTATTTTCATATAAAAAGCCTTCCAAGACTGGAGCAGTCCCTCTTAGTCTTTATCCTGGTATTAATTAGTTGAGGGCTTTTCTGGTGGACGTACATGAAGTGGGTTTGCACAGCAGTTGTGGCCAAATATTAGTGGGAAATTCATTGTCATTTTTCCCATTAGTAATCAGTGATAAGACTGATAAAAGTGATGAGGTGATGATTCAGAAGATATAAAGGAAAGTCTCACAAGCAGGGCAGAAGTGGAGTGAGTAGGAGTTATGAGGGAGGCTTGTATTTGATGGAAGAAAGGAGTGATGAAATGGGACAACCCAGGCACATGGCATTCAAAGGGGAGATATTGAAAGAAGAGGATTAAATAATCAAGAACTGAGCTAAAACTCACAGCGGGGGCCTTTCTACCTGTGCAAACATACAAAGAAGGTGGGGCTCTTCTGGAGGTAGAATTTCACAGTCTTGGCTTAGGATAATGAGGGCAATCAGAAGTACCACAGGGGTAAGAACACAGTATTAACCGAGTGCCACAAAATCTGCTTTCTAAAAAGCTTATACTGGAAGCTGTGTTCTTTCAGGCTTTGGAAAAAAATCTTGAGAGAAATGTCAGCTAAATACTTCAAGTAACATAAGTGAAAACGAGATTGAGAATGCCAGTTTATGTACTGAGTGTGAAGTAGGCTTTTGTGATCCTGTTGTATCTATGCTTCTGTACATTATTCCCCTGCATTATTTTTTATGAAATGTCACCATAAACACAACCATAACAACTCTTTTGGCTGTAGGAGGCTGTTTGGGATGCTTGACTTGGGAGTATCTATAGTTACTCAGAGCATAAGCTACTTAGTAGTCAAATCTTTCTGAGAGCAGAAAATTGCAGGAGAATTCTATTAATGGTGTGGAAACACAAAATGATATTTTTGTGTAATGGGTGCTGAACTGTCTTCCCTCTCTCTGGGCACTGTAACACTTTTGTTCTGGGCTCACTAGTAATTAAATCACAGTAAATAGAACAATGCCAGAGAACATTTCTTGTCAGTGAGATTTGGTCTTTTATGCTATTATAGATTTAAAATAGTCCCTATCACAGTGATGATCCAGGCCACCTAGCACCCTCCACCCCCACATTCCTAAGTATCTTTGGCAGGTTTTGATGGCTCTCACTCTTCAAGTGTGTGGGTGCAGTCATTGCAGTTGCATTGCCAGAGGATGGTCCCAGGGACATGTCACTATTTCTGCAGATGCATCCTGCCTGGAGTAATCATACCAGTTCTAGTACACATCTCCATTTATTTTGGTGAACTGGCACTCCTTTTAAATTAAGAGCAGCTTAAATGTATGGATGATATTACCAGTGATAATTCTAGTCCATTTGCTCATCTGAGCAGGTGTCTGACTCATTAAAGCCTCAGTGCACGTACTCACCACAATGCACACAGATGGATGTGGAAGGTACCCAGCAATTAGGCTAACACAGAATTAAATGAAGCTGTGCTTGACCGTTGTGTACATGCAGAGATAAAAGATAGTCCAAAATAGGTCTCTGATGTCCCATTTTTAATATTTTATTTCCATGAAGTGCCTCAAAGTATTTTATTTAGGAGATCTGGTGCCTTTTCTTAGGAAAAGTGAGCATTCAGCACCATTAATAATAAAGCTGAGTATAATGTGCATCTTAAAATGCTCTGCATGTGTCAAGTTGCTAAGCCCTGCAAAGCTGTTGTGAGGAAGGACCTTATTTCTGAGGACTATTTCTAGATGCAGGCATTAAAGCTGAGAAGTCCAAAACAATTTAAAATCAGTAGTGAAGTTAAGACCATTAGTCCTGACACTGAACCCACCAGAAAACTAACCTTCTTTCACTTGGCAATCGTAATCCAGAACTTCCTTCCCTGATACTCAGCTTTGCAGGCTGGAGAATGATAACTTTTGTGCAAAGAGCTCTGATAAAGGTGGTCTAAGATTGTACAAGTGCTGGAGCAGGTGTGTATTTCTGGGTCACAGTTTTAATGCAGAATTTTTTTTTGTTGTTTTTTTTCCTCCCTCTATCATGTGTATGATCCATTTTCAGGACGTGGCAGATGTAGCAGCAGATTTTCTGGTTTCCATCACTACAATCAGCAACAAAGCTGATTATTGATTATTAAAACTGTACTTTGGATTGGGAGCTGTACCTTTTTGAAGTAATATGTGTTCATGTAAGTCTTAGTCAAATAAGCATTCTGAAAAGATTAAACAGTAGCTGTTGCATTTGAATTTTTATATCGGAAATTGATTTTCTTCAAGAGTTTTCACAGGTTCTTGTCCTGGTATAAATTTCCAGCTTTGATCTTTCCAAAGGACATATCATGTCTTATTTCAGGTACAGTGGGAGTGAGATCCTCAACAAAGTGCAGTCAGTGTAAGGAAAGATTAACAAAGGGATAGATGAACAGGCATTTTTTTTTAAAGTTATATAAGGCTTGTTCTGTGGATTTATTTTTTTAATATTATACAATCCTGATAGCCCTGGGAAGTGGTAATTCTCTCCAGAGCACCTGCACATTATGCAGTTGCTTCACTGATTTCGGGGTGATGCTTAGTCATTCAAAGGCCTTGTGCATTCAGAGGGAGAGTGAGGATTATGGTCATTTCATCCAGGGTATGTGCCAATTATTGCAAGCAGTGCTGGTGGGCAAATGTCCATTGCTAACTGAGTCCCTTGGCTTTTTCCACCTTGGCGATGAACAGAAGGTCCATCTATCCATCCTCAGATGGAGGAGAGTGTTTGAAACAGAAATAACAGAGCTTAAAAAAGGAAGAAGAAAAGGTCAAAGGGTTGTAATCACAGGCTGCCTGGGTCAGACCTGATCCTCAGAAGCACCTGGACATTTGCGCTGCAGGCAGAGACAAGGTGGGGGTGCTACTGAAAATAGAGTGAGACTCCTGCATTTGAGATGACCAAACATTTTCGAATTTTTCTGTTGTCCTTGCAGACAACAAGTCAGGGAGGCCCAGGACGAAGTTGCCTTCCTTAGGAAAAGTTCTGATGTACTTCAAGGTCTTCTGAATTCAAAGTCTTTTGACTTTGGGAATGTCATGGCTGCTGAGGAGGGGAAAAGTTTTGCAATCATTTGTGGGTAGGCAGGTGTGCCTGTTCTCTTGAAAATGCTTTGCTATGAAGATTATTCATGTATATTAAAAAGGTGGACCCTGAGCTTCTTTCTTACCATACCAGTTCACCAGTGAACTTTCATGTGAGAGCTAAATTTATGTTAAGTTTTTTCCTTTTTTGTTCCATCTGCAAACTGTATGCATCTCTTTTACTGATTCTTAGAAATACACAACATTTTCAGTCCTAAAACTTATTATGGTTGATGTTTTGGGTGTGTTCTCCAGGCATATGATTTGTTTTGTTTATTTACAAGTGGAAGATCACACAGTGTGATTTACCATGGCATTGTCTTCCGTGGAGTACAACATGACTTAGAGGAAAGTCTTAGATAAGATGTGAAGGATCCAATTTAATCATTAACAGGCTTTTTATTGAGGACCTTTCTCCACATGAGTGGTGCTTTCCCTTAGGAACTTAGGCTATAGAAGAAGAAGGACCCTTCTGTTTATTAAGCCTAGGCCCCTGCTTTAATGTGCACCCACACCACATAATGCCATGCCCAAAGTTTAATCAAATAGTGCCTTTAACTGTGCTTCTCATGCAAATAGCATTGAGTGCAGTTGGAATGTACAGGAACACAGAACAAATCTGAGCCTTAATCTTTCCATGAGTGCTTAACATAACAAAAGCAAACTGGTTGAGTAAGCTGATGGAGAACCATGTGTTTAGTAAGAGAAGGGAGACAAAGAGCGGAGTCTTCCAGCACACGGGGTGATCCTGCCCCATTCAGCAGAGTAGCTCCAGCCTGATGAAAAGGGAGTACCTCCTACTTTACAGCGTCTAAAATCACTTTTAAAAGACAATGCTTATAGTACATCATTGTATTACCTCAAGAATGACTCTTTTCTTATAGCAAAGGTCTAAGGGAGATTGCTTGAAAATGTATCTTCAAAGTGAAAGTTTATACTCCACTGGGGAAGGGAGCAATTTTTTTTTTTCTGACAGGCATTTAACTGAAAAGCGTGAAATAGGGTTTCTGATGCAGATAGATTAGTCTTTGAAGAAATTGCTGAATGTACATAGCAATGAAATTGAACTTTGGGAAGCTCAGGTCGAGGGACATTTTAGTTAGACCATGGTACTTTCACGCATTTTTTTCTAATATTACATGTTGATATATAGGAACAATTCACACTGAATGACACTGATATTGTACAAAAACCAGAGAAATTTTTGAAGGGCCTTGTCTGTTCATATTAGCAGATTAAAGAACTTGCTGAGCCTGTGTTGTTAAATTCATGGAGCCATTATTGGATGCAATGACAGTGAACTTGAGAGGTTTCTCAACCCGCTGGCTTAGCTCTGTATTTGTGTGTCACTAGAAATTAAGAACCAGATTGCCCTTTGCAGTAAGATCACTGACTTTTGCTATGTGGGAATGCCTGGCTAGCACAAATATCTCTGCAAGACACTGTGCTGTGCCTTTTTTGAATAATTTATTAGCCTGGCCAAAGCGTTTTTCTTCCAGCCCTAAGCTATCTCCCCATGCAGTAGCTAAGGTGTACCTGCATTGCGCTGCTTTGTGCTGCATAAACATGCATCAAGCAAACTTTCACTGAACTAAAATCATGTTTTAAAAATCCCTATCCTGTTAAGGCCTATACAAACATATTTAGCTCAGTCTAAGTCATAATCTGTCACATATGGATATTTCTCTTGCTGAGGCAGGGTAAGGTAATATAAAACAGTTTTATAGCTACACACACATACACACACACACACACATTAAGCTTTGCATTTTTCTACCTAAACTGTGTATTTAAATCAGTTTAGTTAAATGGCTACAATCTTTGTATTTTGACAGGCAGAGAGATCCTAATTCTTTGAAGTTAGCTGGACCTTTGCCAGTGTAGTCAGGATTGTTTGTACGAGCTTTATGCTGTGCCAGGGCTTGGAAGTGTGATACAGAGAAAAGAAGTTAGAGTCTCAAAAGATTATCTGTAAACTGAAAGCAGGATCTGAATGAACATTATCAATGAGCAACTTGTGCCTTTACAGTAATTAAAATCTGTAATGAAAGAGCAGGCTCATATCAAAATTCACAACGTTGTTAAACTCCTTCAAGGACTGCTTCTCTGTGAGTGATAAAAACAGTTCAAACTCCTAAAACAGAGCTAAAAACCCTAAACCCCAAACCTCATGAAAATCAAAACAATCAAACTTTATGCGAAAAAAAATCCAAAACAAAATAAGCCATCTGCCAGTAAATCATTGATCTGGACACGGATAAACCACAGGGCAAGAATAAAATATTCATAGTAATTAGTGGGATAGACAGAATAGAAACCTCTTCTTTGCACTTGCTGTTGTTATGGTGATTCTTCCTCCAAACAGTCTCTCCTCCCCCCAAATGACATTGGCTCTCTCCATGGCTTTCCATCTGTCTCTTGCTTTCTTGTTTATCCCAATGAAATTAGCTCAACTGCTCATTTGTCACCTTGGAGGTGTATTTGCTGTGAACATGTGCGGTGCGAGAGCGCAGGACAAGCAGATGGTACTTGAGAATAGATAAACAGACAGATGCATTAAAGAGACAGCAAAATTGTTGCTATGAAATAGTGTCTGGAAGATGATGAATTGGGTTTGTATTCGGTAAGGTACGGCCAAGTCTCGCATGCAAAAAGCGCCGTTCCCTCCTCCTTGTTTTCTCTTAGGCTGCTGGCACATGCTGAGAGCTCTCCAAATCGCTGAAACTCATGGATAAGGAGAATCAGGGATACCATGTTTCAGAGAGTACACTGAGGTTTCATGGGAATTGCTGGAAAATGTGGCACATTTTCTTGTCTGCTTCTCCTTAACAAAAAAAAACAACAAACAAAAAAACAAAAAACAAAAAACAAAAACAAAAAAAAACAAAACAAAACAAACAAACAAAAACCCACAAAAAAAACCACAGCTCCACAAATCTGTGCAAACAATTTCTGGTTTTGTCTGCTCTTTTCATAGGAATAGCTAAACTCAGTGTGCCATTTATGATACCTATGGTATCTTATTTCTGTGTAATAAGTGTGTGTACAGGAAAAATGGTAATTTCATAATGTATTCATTTAAGTGCATTAAATGCAGAGTAGATCTGGATTTATGTCAGGGATCAAAGTCTCTTGTACCGGAAAGGTACAATGAGAGTTACCCTGGAAAACCTATGTGGAATTAAGGATACCAGCAGAGGGACAGCCTAAGTGCAGACAGAACAGAGAAATAAGAGGCATCATCTATAAAAATGTGACCTAGTTGGCCCTTTCTGCTAGGCCAAAACCAATCTTCTGGCTAAATGAGATTTTTAAAGATAATGAATATGGCATGCTTATGTGTGTGGCACAGGAAAAACGGAGACAAAAGCAGGATAGTATTTACTGTAAGAAATTAGCATTACATTTGTCTTAGTTACTGAGGTCAAATTGCTGTTTCCTGTTGGATGCTAAGCTCCAACAGCTAACAAACCTTACTCCATGGACATCTTCCAGCAAGATTGCCAAGTTGCAGCTGTCTGGACTTATACACAGAGAGTCACATACATACACAAAGCCTGGATTAATGAAAAGGCAACTGTTTAAACAGGCTGATGGTGGCAAGGGAGGCCACTTCCAGTCCCTGTGCACTGCCAGGAGGGAGGGATGGGTTGGAGCTGTAATGGGAATAGATGGAGGGGAAAGGAAAGAGGAGGCAGCAAACTTGGGTACAGCACAAGGGTGGGGTGAGCCCATAGCTGTGCATGTCAGATAAGGAGCAACAGGAAGGGAGACGAGGTGAGGGCTGGGGAGGGGAGGGGGAAAAGAAGAAGGAAAGTTGAAAAGGACCAAGTATGAAGTGCATTGAGAAACCACTATGGGTGTTGGTAAGAAAGAAGGTGGCTTGCAGGACTTCCTAAAGGTAGGACGGGGGACCAGTTGGTAGAAGACAGTCTTTTTTGGACTGACTCACAGAATGGGTAGGGAATGGGCCTGGACTGCAAAGGGAACAAGTGCCTTCTTTATTTATCACATGTGTATGCCTAGTCCCACTGCATAAATTAAAACTTGCCATCTGTAGCTGACAATACAAACAAAAATACAAAGCAGTATTTTTCATTTAAACAGTAGTTTCTTGCCTATGAACATTGGCATAACTCAACATTCTCCAAATGCTCCAGGAAGTTCAGGAGTCTCAGAAGCTGACAGGAGACTGCTGCTCACTCACTTCCCATGCTTAACACCAGAGCAAGGGGTTAAGCAGGGCTGGCACAGCAATCAGCACATGGACAAGACCACAGCCAGGCTTGAAGCACATTTTTGAAAATGAGAATCTTTGTCTTGGCTTTTTTGTTCCATGACACTGCCATGGAAAGACTGCCCAGAACTAGGCTGCAGCAGCCTCTGCATGTTCTCTAGGTCCTAGAAGTTTCAGATGGGGGCTTTGTTTTCCATGGTCCAGGAATGCTAATGCAGTGCACATTTCAAAGCAGCATGTGCTCAGGATACAAGTGAAATTCCACATGAATAGTCTCATTTCATCTTCATTTGTCATCTCAGGGATAAGTATACACTGCGTCTCTGACCTCTAGCGTGACACAAAAAAGTGCAGACTAAAGATAGTTGAACTGCAGCTTTTATCCCTGTGACTGATTTCTTTCCTGTCTTTGTTTCAGATTTCAGGGAACTAAGGTGAATTTGTCCACGTTTGAGCTATACTGCTTCCTGTTTCCCTGGCATGAAATAGATTCTCTGTTGATTTTCTCCTGGAGAGCAAAGATTTCACTACAGGAGGCATGCTTGTGTTCTTGTCTCACTTATAAGATGTATCTCTGTTAAAGAGAATACAAATAATTGATGTGTGCAGAAATTAGACTTGATTTAGGGCTAATCCACTGGTTCAGAGACAGTGCCTTGGTACCCTGGACACCTTGAGCATCAGATACCTCGTGTCAGTGTTGTGTAATTCCAGCAAGTCTCACTCTCATCCCCAGGTATGAGAATGTTCAACAAACTCATGCACCTCCATCACTCATACTTTAAGTTCTGGTGTTATCTCCTATGTTCTAACAGGAACTGCAAATGAAGGGCAGAGTCCAGCTTCCCATCATACTTGGGAGCTGGGTTTGGTAGTGTCCTCCTCAACCTCTGTCTGTCCTTGGGAAATGGAAAACAGCAAGTTCTGTCTCCTTGAGAGGCTCTGCTTTAGGACAGGGATGGTGTTCTCACTGTGATCCTGACAAAACCCTTGCCGAGGGGAGGAACTGAAGGAAGTCCCCCACCTTGCTGCAGTTTTGCAAATAAATTTTGTTTGTGCCGAACATTGGAGGACTAAGTTAAGAGTTGCTGAGTTAAGAGTTTTTGTTTGCAGACCTATGAGGACAACCCTACCTCTGGTTAACCAGAAAAGATATGTTTAAAATTCATAGGCCATAGCTGAATTGTTTGGTGGCATGAGATTGCAACTGAATGATGGGAGACCAGCATGCTTCAGACATCTGGCATGCAAAAGAAAAAAGGAAGCACAGTGAGTTAAATTCAAAGTTGATTTTAAAATGCAAATGTAGTCAAGTTCTCTTGAAATTCCAGTTTGTCCTTTTCTATTAAGGGAGTGGCATATAGAGATGTTTTCCCTATGTGGCATACACTGATTTCCTTTGTAAAACACAGATTTAAAAAGTTAGAAAACAGAATGCTGTATACTAAAGGGAACTGCATATAACACAGCTGTCTAAGTGAGTTTACCAGCTCACAGAGACCAAGGAAGGTCACCTGTCAGTCAGGCAGTGTACTGCAAGCACTGGACAATGAATATCATGTTGACGCATTCCATTTTAGAAATAAAATGATGGGCTTTTATTTTAGGGTCATTTTTTCTAAGGGAGTTACAAGTAAATGGGATGGAAAGGAGCAAGGAAATGTTCAGGAAGAACGCTCCTTTGATCACAGTTTGCTGCAGGGTTTGAAATTATATCCAGGATTTCCAATATTCTGCCAGACCTTCCAGGAGAAAGAGATCTCATATTTTAGAATGAATTTCCATACTTGTGTATAAATACATATTTCATACAAATACTCTTGGCTATGGCCAATATGTAAAGTGCATGAAAGCAATTTCAGAATGAATTTAGACTTTTAATCTCCAATAAACTAACGATTATTATGTCTTGAATTACAGAGGTATTAACTGATGTTAGTAGTACACGGTAAACTTCTAGGTAACACACGTGATGGAAGTGTTAGTTACTTCATAAAAACAGATAAAGCTGGGGGAAGGTAGTTGAGGTGTTTTGCTTTACCCTACTGAGGATCCTCAAGGACAATGTAGCATCCTTACCGTGGTGTGATGGTCTTGAATGTATTTTACCCTAGGTAGTACAAAGTAGAGGACTAACAGAGTTGTAAGCATGAGAAATGAAGCCATTTTTCATCCATCCCATTTTAGGAGGAAAGAAACATATCAGCATTCAAATAGTTTAGGTTCACAAACCTCAATGATTCAACTTTCAAATCAACAATTGTCACTGCAACAGGAGAAGCTCCAGGAAACTCATGTCTTATTTTTCTGCTGCTGCATATCAATGCTTGATCCCATACCAGGAAATAAATGAAGTTCCAAAGTTAGTTCTACACACACAAATAGCGCGAGGGCAAAGAAAAATCCATCAGACAAGAACTTAATCACAGTTTTTGCATGTTCTCTCTCTCCCATAAGGGGAATGGTTTGTTTCTGTGTCATTAACCTGGTTGAGCATATGATGAAACCTATGATAGAAGGCCATGTCCTGCAAGGATTCTACTCTTCCTGATGTTCAACAGATCAGTCATTTCTCCTAACTGCTGCAAAACCCAATAGCATTTGGGAAAAAAAAAGTATTCTGTTTAAAATCCTGACATTTAAGATCCTGACATTCCTCAGGTACAAGCTCATTCTTGTACTGCTATGTTACTTTTCTGTAAATTGCATGCCAAGTTGAATTTGCTATGCGAGTGTGAAAACCAAGAGGATGTGGAGAGCCCTGTACTGGGGTTAGCAGAGCCATGGGAACAGCCTAATATCAACTGTCAGGCCCAAGGCTCAGAGTCACATCCTCTTATCATCCACAATTTGCATGTCCTCCTAGCCTTTTCATCTTCTGAAGAGACAACTGACAACATCTGGCAATTGCTGGGGAACACGGATTTTGTCACATCAGATAAGACAGTTTATCTGTTTGCAACCAGTCAGTCTCTCTGCTGCACATGTGTCAGCTCTTGAATAGCATCCCAGACCTCATGCATCAAGGGTTGGGTGTCTTCTATAAGGCATCTGTGGAATCTGATGAAACTGTGAGATCTTTACTGGCATTGCTGAGCAGTGACAGACTCTCATGAAACGTCCCAGTGATTTCAGCTGTTGAATACCTGCTCACTGTTGTCAGAAAAGGCTTCCAGTTTCACGTTTTTTTCTGGTTGCTGCTTGTTAAATCTTCCAGGTGAGTTTGGTATAGAGGTGGTGTTGTGATAGCTCTCCATGGAACAAGCAGAAAGGACAAAATGAACAATCCTGAGGCATATGAGTATTTTTAGATTGTTTGATGGAGAGCTTACAGCAGCAGTTCCTTATAGCATTGCCAAATCATCCAAAAGATGGAATGGTGTATTCAATGAGAAGTTACTTAGTCACAGTCTTTACATTTGCAGAAGATGATTTTAACATGACTGCTCTTTTTAATGAATAGGTGTGATGCTAGAGCCTGAAGGTACTGCAAGAATTTAAAACCACAACAATGAGTCCAAGAAGAGAGAAAAATCTAATTGGGAGAATGAGGAAGAAGGTTTCATTTCTGCCATGCCATGGGCTTTCTTCTATGCAGAGAGTGGGAAGCTAGAATGAGCCCAAGGACTGCCTAGTCTTAGTACCTCTGTGTGGAGTGTCCTCACCTCCACTATGCACTATTCCCGTTCAGTGAAACCATGGTTTTATTAGTTACTGAGGCAGCATTTTCTTCTTGGTTTCCTTTTCATCCAGTCAGCAGAGTATGAATGAGTGTGGGGCCAGCTGAGATGAAGGCTAACATTAAAGTGAGGCTTGGCTAAGAGTAGGGTGCAGCAAAGTAAGGAAATTTTCTCAGGCTGTTTTCACTAAATAAATTTGCTCACTGTCTTTTGCAGTTGAGAGGCTTTGCTGAAATATCTGTTCTTGGTGAATATTTAGACATAAGGTAGAAACTGTTATTGATAGCAATGGCTATGCTTGACCAAATTGGACCCTTTTGATTGTTGGTTTGGCCCTGGTCTTCAGGGTAGATTGCTGAAACACAGCCTCAGATGGAGCTATTCCTGAAGGCTCTGAATGTCACCTGTTACCAGAGAAAACTAACAAAGGAGGAGCTATATACTTTTACATGGATTTGGAGGGGAGTAGATCTTCTTAACTCAGGAGAACTATGGAATAACATATCTTAGCTGATCACCATCTGATTTCCACTTGATAGTTTTTAGGTTTAATGATCTATTAATTATTTTTTCTTCTAGCTGACTCAGAAAATGTTATTTCTTAGCGTAATTTCACCAAAGTACCTGGAGTACTTCATCATTCTACTGCAAGGCACAAATTTCTTTTCAGTGTTTCCTATGCTCTTATCTTCAGCTGAATTTGGTACTTGCCAGTCACACCAACTACTTCTGTAATTTCCAAAGATATTGGTTTGAAGAGCGAAATAGGTCAATTTGGGAGTAGTTTGCAAAGCAGTTTGTAACGATAGTGTGAGAATATGATAGTCTCTTAAATTGCTTGTGTGCCCTTCAGCAAGAAATGAGATTTTTAAAGCACTCAAAGTAGACAAATCTGAAACCTTGGAAGCACCCAAGATGTGTACAGCTGCAGTCTGATGACTCATTATTAACAAATAATTAATCATAGAATCAAGTCAAGTAACTTTTTTGCTAAAGAAATTTTTTTTCTGATGTATTTTTGTTGAAGATTTCTTGGATTATCTGTAAATTCTAACTACCTGAAGCATAAATGGGATCTTTCAAATTATTAACTTTCAAACTGGATATATGTACTATGTTTTTTTCAGTTCAATTGGCACCTATATTATTGTGGCTATCTCTCCACTGGGTGAACCACTGGCATCTGTGAATTTTGGATTAAACATAGTTTAAAATTAATAATTATAAATCTTTTCAGCTAAGGGCTAACATTATAATGCCAGGGAGTAATCAGATGCTTTGCAAGTGTTTGTATCAAGATTTACAAGATATCAAGATTCTTGTATAAGAGAAGACAGTCAAAAAGTTGAGTAAAAAAAAAAGTATAGCGTTTCCCCTCCCACTTCTTTACCTAGATGTACTAAATAAAGAGGAACTTTTAAATATGTATCTGAGAATCATGCAATCATTTAGGTAGGAAAAGAACTTTAAGATCATCGAGTTCAACCATTAACCCACCAACACCAAGTCCACCACTAAACCGTGTCCCTCAGTGCCACAACTATACATCTTTTAAATGCCTCCAGGATGGTGACTTAACCACTTCCCTGGATAGCCTGTTCCAACTCTTTTGGTGAAGATATTTTTCCTAATTTTCAGTCTAACTCTCCACTGAAAGAAGAGCCTAAAATAAGTGTGAAATTGGATTGGAAGTATCCCTGAGACTTTCTCCTGGAAATAAATCTTTATAGGACAGATATGTCTTCAAAGAAAGTTTGCCAGTTCCTCTGGAAGAGTGTATGAACTAGTTTACTGCATTTTCCAACTGCCTTTATCCAAGAGATCATAAGAGTGGAGGAAGGGAATCTTGGGCAGAAGTGCCCATTAGTTTAGTTTAGCTTCATTCTAAATAGTTCATGGGGAAGGTCAGGCTGTTCTGCAGCCCAGACCAGAGTGTGGTAAACACATCACCTGAAATGAAAGGAGAAGAAATAGCACAGCTTAGCCTGACTCATCTAGGCTGCAAACCACACAGAGCTGAAATGGAAAGGGAAAGATCCTCCCTTGTTTCTCACAAGGGAGAAGTGAACTGAGAAATCAGTGATGATTAATAAACATTATTCAGACATGAGGTAGGAAGACAAGCAGCTTTCCAAGTAACTCCCTTTACTGCAGTAGCCAAGTGGAAAGCAAGCCAAGTCCTTTAATTAGGACATGATATCTTGCTTGCTTGTTACCTCATCATCCAGCTGCAACTTATCACATCCTAGTTTATGAGCTCCCAAGGATGGAGAGCGTATTTTACAGAAGGCTGATGCAGTGCTTACTGCTACAGAACCTGCTCTATAGCTGACATTGGAAGCACTATCACTACCACTAAACCCAACAGAATAATATGATTCAGAGACAATATGACTCCCAAGAAAATGTATTTTTCTATATAAAGCTAACAAATTAGCCTGGTTATAGATGAACTTAATAATAAATCCTACTAAAGACATGATCAGGAAGAAGATATATTTTTCTCTTAGTTTGTGTATTAGATGAGAGAATTGTCACATGATGTGTGAAAAAAACCCCCAGGCTCATGGAAGGTCATGCTTACCCACAGAGCTAATGCTGAGAAAAAGCTATCCAAACAAAAATAAAAATGACTTCTGGAATAGAAATGTTGTGTACATTGCAGAGTGCACTACCCTAATCTTTGAGACACATTATACATTATTTATTGTCCATGAATAATTTTCTAGAGCAGTCCCTATGCACCTTCTGTTACATAGGCAGCACTGCCGCTGCAAACGTTTCACCACATAAAGTTCACCTCCTGGGATGTTTCCAAAAATGAGCAGGTCCCTGGTTAGAGAGTTGGGGATCTTTTTCCTCCTCATTCAAACAAGTAGAATGGAGAGAACTCAAAATTATTTTTAATTGAAAATAAATATAGCTGTGCACAAATTTGCTAGTTTTTGAGGTAATCTGTTTACTCTGTGTGCCAGTCAGCAGTTCCTGCCTCTTCCTTTATCCCGTTCCAGAGATTTTGTTTTCAATCTTGCATGAGAGAACCTTGACATGTCAAATCATTCTGGCATTCTTGGTCAAATCATAAAGACCACCTGTCTTTATTCTGCAGGAAATACATAGATCAAGTAAACATTTTTTAGCTCTTCCCTTCTCATCAAGGTACCTCCTTCTGTGGTTGGATTCATCCTTCCTTCACTTCTTTCCTTCAGTTTCTCAAGTCAGGAACTTGAAATTCTCATGGCTTCTGCATCATTCAGTAACCAACAATTTCCTTGGAAGATGAGCTCTATCTGGCTCATCTGTTGTGAGGACTACAAACTCTCCTAACCCAATTTTGAACAAGTAATAATTTCTTACCCCCTTGCAGATCCAGCAGGATAGCAGAGTTTCCTAACCTGTATCCACAATAGAAACAGCTTTGCAAATGTTTCCATGGCTAGAAAATGAATGGCTTACCTATCTGAGCATGGATTTTATCATTACAACTATTTCAGAGCTATTCTTACCACACAGTTTTTGAGACAGCTTACAGGATCCATTTGTTTTTCAGTAATGTCAGATATCCAGCTCTGTTTTGGTAAACAGTTAATGGTGGAGCTGAGATGATTTCCAAAAGATGAATTTGTCCTTTGTGGCAACAAAGGACAGAGATCTCAACATCTCTGCAAGTATCTTTTAAACTGACTGTTCTAACATAATTTTGGGGATTGAGAGTGCCCCAAAAACACTTGGGAAAGCAAGTGACCCAATATAGCATATTTTGGAGATGGACTGACACTTAACACACAGGCTCAGGCCTGAAAAAACATGCCTGGAAGTGCATGGAGTTCTCAGCAACACAACAAAAAGGATCTAAGACGACGAGTAAGTACTTAATGTATCAAAGCCTTTGATAATTGCACTATAGGGAATGCTGCATCCTACTCTTTATGGTGAATCTGAGAACAGAATCAGAAGAGAGAGACTTGGAGTGAAAATCACTCAGTGGGCAGGTTTCCTTGTGCAGAGTCCTGGACATGAGGAGAATAGGGCAGAGGGAGCAGGATGAACTTCTTTAGAAGTAGGACTTACAAACATACAGTGTATTTATCTTCTACTCATATACCACATGCTCATTTTTCTGGGAGTGCAGCATAATTTTCTTCAAGTCTGGCTGTCTCTCTGTTAGAAAGATCATGGAAGGTCCTGCTAAACTCCATTGAAAGCACTGTCTTCTGTTCAAGCTGCAAAGGGAAAGCTATTAAAAAACATTCTGGGGAAGACTTTGCAGAAAAATCCTGGTGGATGGTAATAACCAATTGAAAAAAATGCTCCTGAGTAATTCTGAAACCCTGAACTGCAAGGCAGGGGTCCAGATGTTGTTAAATAACAGTTGTATGGTGTTGATATGTGCCTGGTGAGCTGGGTCCTTTTCCTCTTATTCTTAATAAGTCTTGAACTGTGTATTTTGAAATGGATGTAGGCCATATGAATAAAGTTATTTTCACTTCAGGTCTTTGCTTTTAGGTCTTTGGTAACTTATGGATTCCCTGTATAATGTGCACACCAATTAAGAGATCTTATGTCAGCACTATTAAGCCACGCTCTCCCTAGGAAATGGTAGAAAAAGTGCTAGATTTAGGTTGTCCCAAGATAAATCATCTCATCTCTACTGAGAGTGTTACCCTTCAATCAGAGTTTTGCTTTTGGTTGTTTGGGTTCCTGTTGGTTTTTTTTTTTTAAAAACTATTAAGCTCCAGGGGGCTACTTTCTTAGGAGGTTACCAAATAAAATATATTACTGAAACAATATGCCAAAAGCTAATATGTGGATATGATCCATATAAAATGAGGTCAATAATAAACATGTTGTTATGTCAAAGAAAGAACAAAAGTATGTTTAAAGTGGGTACTATAACAACATTCATACTTCAATCAAACACAAAAAAAGGTTGTGATTCTTTATGAGATTTGGGAGAAGGAGCTTCACCTTTGTTGCTTGTAAGCCATGTGGCCTCAGGCCACTTGGAGATTTTATGGCAAACACATTATGAGAAGGAGGAAGAGTGTCTGTCCTGGTGGAGTTGTGTGAGTTCATCATGGAAGTCTAAAAATACACTACAGGAAAGAACAAACAGCAATTTGTGATGCCCTGAAACTCACAAGCTCTGCTAAAGAAAGCAGCAGAAATATAGGCAAGCATTTGCTTCTGGAGATAATGTTCCCAAGAAGCCATCCTTTTTAGGGAGCCTCATGTTGTTTTTCTGGGAACTTCCTCAGTGATGTTGTGAACAAGGGAAGAACAATATCAACAGACTGCAGAGTGAGCAATTGCACAAGAAGGCAAAATGTCTCTCAAGGGGATAAAAAAGCCTCCTTTGTTTAAAAAGCACTTTTCCTTTGCTTCTGAACCCTTATTTGGCCTTGGAGGAGGAGCATATCCCAAGAACAGTGCCTGAAGTCACACAATACACGAAGTCCAGCATCTCAACAGCAAAAATTGCCAAGCTCAAGATACAACATATTGATACCAGGTGTTTGATCTGAGAAGTAAACTTGGCTGAGAGGTTGGTTACAAGTACTGTAAAAAAAAAAAGGTTCTCCCCAATGTATGGAAGCATCCCTACACTGAGCTCATGCAGAGGGATTTGTGAGGTCTCAGTCTTTGTTTCTCATGCTTAAGGCAGGAGGTGGTAGGGAAGAAACAGTGCTTCTTGTCCCCAGCCATGCGTCTTTTCCATGTTTTACCTATGGCATGTCTTAAACCTTGCAAGAAGCCGTCCCCAGGGTCCAGTGAGGGCTCTTCAGAGAGTACCAGCCCTCTTTGCTCAGAGATTGCAGATATAGTTTGACATCTAACAGACAAATTTACCTTTCATTTTCACCAGAGCTCATGTTTTGGATTCAGTGTCTCTGCATTCAGTCTTTACAGATGTCTTTGAGCAGTGCTTCAGAAGGCAAAGTTTTGGCAATCTGTGCTTTTGCTCAGAGCTGTGAGGGCTCTCCACCAGCTGTTCCAAGAATGGTTGGGGTGCCTGCTTGTTCATATGAAAACCTCTTACCTGGCAGCCTGAACCTCCATGCTCCTTTTCTGTCCAGCCTCTGTCATCCTTGTTTCTGTCCTGGGATGGTGATTCCTCATTTCTGCCTGGACATACTGCAGCACTCTCAGGGCTGCTTCAGGAAGGCACTGAGTTTCTTTCTCATTCATCTCTCCCCTCACACCAGGGTTCCTGTGCAAACCAAAACTTCATTTAGCAGGACCTGGAAAACAGGTTATGAATTAAATTGGTGTTAGTAATAATCCAAGCCTACTCACAGCAGAAATTCTTCCTGGCTTCTTTGATGTCTGTCACCCAGAGGCCCTAAGACATCTTCTGGCTTTGTATAGTCGAAGTGCCAAGGTCATTATGGTTGTTTTCTTCTATTGCTACATAGGCCATCTGGAGCTACTAAAATATTCTTATTATTTTACTAGATAACTGTTGCACATACATTCTGTACTACTTTAATTCTCAGATGGTTTTGCCAGCTTTCTACAGACCACACAAAATGTTATTAATGAGAGAATGGGTTTTGTTACTTTTCTGTTTTACAAGTTTATTAATGATGACTGAGATGAGGTCTCTTCTGGGATGGTACTTACCTTTTCCACAATAGTTGACACAGCACAAATTGTTTTAGGATTGAAAGAGATAAGCTGAAACTGGTGAGGGACTGGAGCATGACTGTAATTACATAAAGCAGAGCAATCCACATGTAAACAGACATTTAGGCTGTCAAGCCTCCCTTTCTAAAAATTTGGAATAAACTCATTTAGCATCTCATATGTGACTCAAATGTTTACAGACCTCATGTTGTATACTAGGGATTTGAAGCAAAGCCTAAAGAAAACAGCTACACAATAAACAATGCATTTTATAGATGGGGCTGGCACTTACTTTTATGAGAGCATATGGTGAATATTTAGAAGACAAATCTATGCAATTCAATTTCACCTCCAATATGCATATTTTCCAGTGAGTGGCTTAAGGCCAAACAGGATAATACCCCTTGTGGGATCCCCCACACCACTCTCAATTGATTCAAGACAACAAATTTAATGTGGGCTGCCAGTTATTTGTGGATTCTGTAATTTGAATACTTTCCCAGACATTAACCCCATGGGTCTAAGCACTCTCCTCTCTCTGGTATGCAAGGGAAAGTTCCTATGATAGCTAGATGTATTATTTTTGATATGATGGTAATTTATGAGTTTGATATTCTCAGCTCATGGAGCCTCTGTGATATCTTAATACTTAAAACAACCCTTCTTTTATAGCAGGAAACTGATAGTGTGTTGACTCTTAGCTAGTATTAAGAAAAATTGAAGCATTTTTGTTTTAAACTATATTTTCACCTGTAATTCTGCCTGTTTCTCTTGATTTGAAACCACAGTGCTTTAACAGGATCACTATGAGTGGGTGCCCATGAAAACCTTTACTTGGAAAAGTTGGTTGCAAAACCAGGATTGTTATTCGCCACTGCTTAAGAGGTTTAAAACTGATACTGCTCTTCAAAGCATTTTCTCAATTTTCCTTGGTGGCAAGAACAGTTTGAACCATTTTTATTCCAGTGGAAGTTAAAATTCATTACCCTATTTAGCATAAAAAGGGGAAAATTGTGTCCTTGACAGAATAATTTCCATCCCCAAGGCAGCAAATATTTATTGGTCTAATGCCCCAACCATAGAAAAGCTATGGCTGTCACAGTGTATTATCATGTATCCTTATCCTTATCTTCATTTTTATTGCTAGCTTTAGTATAACATGATTGACATCCTGCAAGGCTGGTAGACACTGAACAGTGTAGGAGACAGGAACTAAAAGCCTTACAAGTCAGAAAAGTTGATTCTGACTCTAAAATACCTCTCAGCAAAATCTAACATCTTAAGTATGATGAAAAACAGGGGAAGAATTGTACCTCTAGTTATATTTTGAAATGGAATGGAAGGAAAGAGACCCTTGGGCAACCTCTGCTCGCTGTAAGGAGGCTCCTGCAGACATGTCTGGCAGTGCTCTGTTCTCTGTGCCTTCATTTCCCCACACACAGGGAGCACAGGAATGGACCAAGTCAGAGTATCTGGGTTGGACTTTCTGCCCAAGTCACCTTGGTGATTCTCAGTGCAACTAGCAGAGTAATCTCTGCCAAGAATTTCATCCATGGGCTTTTTACATGGATGTAGATGGCTTCAGAAGTTGCCAGGAAGGTCAAACCTTGCCATATATTTTGTGGCCAAAGTATTAAAATCAGTAAAATTTCTGGCATGAGACAGGGCCTTGGTCTGGATCTGAAACATTTGTGTTCTGGTAAAGACTGAAAGAGAGCAACAACTGAAACGAAGAAACTGCTTAGAATGAAAGTCATTGATCTTTTGTCAAGAATGTGAGAGATGGATGCACCTGTGGATGGACAGAGAAAGGTGTCTGGGAGGAAAAATGGGTGCAGATTAAGGTATCTGCTAGGTTCTTAGCTTCATCAGCTGGATGCACAGCCTGTGAAGGCAGAGTTAGTCCTCCACCACTGTAATTCCTGTGCTGCTCATCTTTCCCAAGTAATGCCAGGAAAGCTACAGGCTTCAGATGCACCCGTACATGGGATGGTTCAGTTTTTTAACCCGGACACTTAGCAGAGCTTATGCAATCTTTCTTATTTTCGAATGTAATGTGATATGGAGTATAACACCTTTGATGAGTAGCTTGGATGCAAATCCCAAAGGCACCATGAAGTGCCGTCCTTCAGGCCTGAGCAGCTTTGTGCCCTGCCCTTACACTGCAGCTCCTGGGCTCTGGCACAGGGATTGATCTGCTGCGAAATCCAGAGCTGCCAAAGATGCTGCCAGCTGGGGACCCAGCCAGAGGCAATTTCTTTATACTCTGCACACTGCCAGGGCCTGATCCCATATCCTCTTCCTTGCTACATCCCTCGGATTCTTGAGAATTGAGAATCAGGGACCAAGACCAGGCTAGAAAGGGAAGCAAGTTCTGTGAAAAAATTACAGAATTACCAGTACTTCCAGAGCCCAAGAAGAGTATCTGGCCAAACTTACTGAATCACATGAGGAGAAGAAGAGACAATCTATAATATTCCGTGTCTGCCTTGGTTTCTATCTGTAATTTGAATGTTTAAGACTTCAATGAAGAATTATGAAGAAATATGAGGGTGACATTTAAGGGGACTGGGGAACAATAAAATATTAATAAACAGAGCAAAATCATGTATAATGATGAACAATGTTCTAAACCCATGAACTTTCTGCTCTACTCAAATTTTAAGGCAGAAAATAGGCTCCTGTTGTTGGTGGTAAAGGGGAATAAGGTTGCAATATCATAGCTGCTTGATCATAAACATACCAGGATTTTTTAGAAACTTTGTCTTTCAAAATTGAAGTTGTGCCCTGACCTTATTGAGAATGTGTGAAGGAATCATTTGATGTTTTGATACTTCTAACAGCAAACTTTCCTCATTTCCAAGAATGGCACTGGATTTGCAGAATGGTTTTGCCACATTTTTCTCTAGAGGAATCCAGTGCCCAGACAGTCGATGCTGGAGTGGTTTTGCGATGTTCAGCAGACAACAGGCACTACATGAATCCTCCTTCTGCACGCCAGGCCCTGGTGTGCTGGGTAAGGATGGGACTGGGAAGAAAGAGAGCTCTGCAGGTGCTGACATCTCTTTCAGCAGCACAATAAAATCCTGTCCCAGCTTCTTTGCTATACTAGTTCCAATCACAAAAGAACAGACACAAAGCTTCTGGGCACAGATGACCAGGTACATATGAAAACTTGGTGCTATCCACAGAGCTAAACGTGAAATTAAACAAAATTGACCCTTTACTTTTGTTCCTCCTTTTTTGCTTTAAACACAGACTTATTCCCACCCTTAGTGTGGGAAGCATAAGGAAATGCTTCAAGGTGGTACTAGATTTCATTTTCCCAATCTGCAGCACCATACTTGCTGTACAAACAGTTCCACACAATGTCCTGCTGCTTGCCAAGTTGGCATTTAGATGTGCTGATGGTGGCAGGAGGCCAGCATCACCTTTGAGACGGATGTCACTGCCAATCTGCAACATGCCTGCAAGCAACATGTTTCCTAAGGATCCATGCTCCTCATTCACCACTGAGACCAGTTCTTATTTGTGTTTCAATCCCTCTATATGGCAGAGTGCCACCTGCAACTCCCAGGAAATCCTCAGAGATGCTGGCTTGAATTTTCCATGGTAGCAGTTAAGGCACATGCATATTTCACACTCCCAGGGCTACGAAATCACCTAAAATGTGGTATTTATGATGCTGTTGTTTTGTGTTGTCCTTTTTGGAAAAAGCAAGAAGCATAAATGGAAGCTGCTGTGTGAATACACCCACTGCAGCTACCCTGCTTGTCCTGCTCTGCTCTCCCTTGTGTATCAACAAGGCAGCACAGCAACCTGGTGGGAAGCAGGCTCTCTCCTCTGGCTCTGGGGAGCTATAAATGGAAAGCCCATAGCCAGGATCCTTGCAGCTGGAGCTGCTCTCTTCATGGAGTGTGCCCAGTAGCACTAGAGCTGGTCTCAGGACAGTTTTGCCTTGACTGGGATGGTGCAGCCCACAGGAAACCAGTCCACATCCACCTCCAGTGACTGGAGGTCGTGCCTGTGGCTGTAATACTTTGTGTGCTCTCACTAGTGAAGCTTTAGGCAGTGTAAGATGTGGCTCAGTAACTTCCTTAAGGAACTTATTAACTAAAATGTCTGACAATGCTAAGACACCAGCTCCATAAGACCAGAGGATGCTCTCCTCCAGCAGGTTCACCTTCTCTAGTCTGATGGCCCCTTTTGGCTTCATGGAAAATCTCAGATCTGGAAACTTTTATTAAACCTTGCCATTGATCCACTGGAAAGGCAACCTGGTGTACTCAGTGCAGCCTAGTAAGGAACAGGAATGGGGTGTTTTCCAAGCCCTGCTACACCTCCTTAAATAAATTATTTAACATTTAAATGCTTAAATTTCCCAGCTGGCAAAACAGCAACTGTCACATGAGAGAAGCAAACTTCCCTATGTTCCCAAGAAGCATTGTCTGGGCTCATACAGAATCTAAACAGAGAAACCTGTATCAGAATTCAGATGGGTACATAGACAATAGGCTGAGAGTCAGACACAGTCCTGCTGGGTCCTTCACCTTGGCCCCTGGAAACTGCATGAGCAGTTGTAGTTTCTTGTGGTTGCTGTCACTTATTTTCACTGTGATGCTGGCTGACCTCTCCTGCTCAGACTTGCTGAGCTCTCTGGATTAGTAAAATTTCCACTGCTGGATTTCCCATCCAAGTTAAAACAAAAAAATTCATCCACAGAGAGCACACACCTCTAGATAAATGAGCAAGAGCATTCCTGTCTTCAGTCCTGGGACACAGCCAACTAAAGGGCAACCAGCCTGCATTATGAAAATAACTAGAAGCTGATCATTTCTTTCATAGCACTGCTACTGCATTAGTGTATTTCCTGAATGGATATGGATTTTCCCTGTTCTAAGAGGCCAAGTTCTAAAAAACTCCCTGTAAATACATTTTGCTCACTGCCAAAAATAGAGAGACAAAGAAATTCCTTTCTCCTGCCTCTGCTTGCTCAAATTTAATTAGTACCACAGTTTCTTCCTGTACTAAGGAAATGGCTGCTTCTTATTCTTCAGGTCACTCCAGCACAACAGACACTAATAGCAAACCACGTTCCCCATAAAATGCTGTAATATAGAGAAAACTCTTCAAAACAGTCTGAAGAAATTGTGATATATGATAAATGGTCAAGCTTTTTGGGTCCACATTACCAGGTACTCTATGTAGCAGCTACAGCTAAAACTTACGTAAGACACCAAATTTTCTGTAACCACTCAGTCACGTTGGTCACCAGGAGTGTCTGGTCATTTATGCTGCTAAAGACAATGAACACCTTCCCACCAGAGCTGTGGTGTATCCATGAGAAGAGTGAGATGTGTCTGGGCAGCACCTTGTGGGGGACCTTCTAAGTCCTGGCCTCTCCATTCCTGCAGAGCAAACCCCAGCACTCCTTGCTCGAGGTATGAGCTACCTTTGCTTTCATCTTGGCCTCTCTGACAAACTTAGGTGGACATGTGTGTGCTTGTGTAATTAGATATTTTTTGGTGTGTATGCATAATAAAAACAGCCTCCACTGCACACAGGTCTTTCCCGAGGGAGAGGACGAGCAAATAAACTATGAGACAGATGTTAGTCATGCTGCTGATTAAACCACGGCATGGTAGCATTCAAATACTGAAGTGGTAAGTGTGGCAGGACTGAGTAGAAGAGGGAAAATTATTTTCAGGTGTTTGTTTCTAGCAACCACATTTTATGAGGGGGTGAGCACACAAAACCTCTTTGATTTCATTTGGGACATAATGTTCCATTTCCATTTCTCATTTGGAAAACACTGGGTTAACAGTGGGCAGTTCTGTCTCAAGTGATACCTTCCCATGCAATGCAGTTGTTCCAATCAGGTGGCCCTTGAACTATTCACAACCTCCCAATGAACACTAGTGCCATCTTAATATTATTTTTATCTTCCTGCTAAACCCAATTGCCAGCAAATCAGTCAATAGCCTAAACTCCGTTTAACTTGGTTTAAACTGAGCTCCATCCCTGTTCCCTCTGCTTTCTAATCCATAATGCATTGGGAGGATTGATTGTTGTTTCTTATGGCTTTTGAATACACAGCTGGGGGCATAGGTGTTTCAGAGAAGGTTTTGCAAAACATCTGCTCTGTTAATGCAATGCCTGCCTGTTTTAAAGAGCCATCGTGCCATAGGTGTACAGAATTTGTCAGATATATTCCATTTTTACAATCCGGTGGCACGCTATAAACCATGTCTTTGGTGGGGAAGGATTTGCATGCTGTTTGATGTATGTGCCAGCTCGTGGCCTGCTGCTCCCTAAAGCAAAAGCTCGTTTGCATAAAACATGTAGCAAAAGCAGGGTTGCTTATGTGGTATCTCACTCAGATGCCTGCTGGAAAAAGGGATCTCACCGTGACAGAGGTTGAAAGCCTATGTATGCATCTTTTGATAGTGTCTGTGTGCTTCATCTGATCACACTCATACAGAAAAGAACCCAAAATTTATCAGAGTAAATGATCTAAAAAGAAAAGTCAACAACAATACCGATCATGGCTTATATGCTATTCCCCTGACATTTCTTCAGTCACCGTCTTGCCTAGTCCCTCGTTAGCACAGAACAAAATGCTACACTTTAATCACAAAGACTTCCTAAGTAGATTAAGGGCCAATTTTCACTGTCCATTTAACTTATCTTTAAAGCTGTGTATTGTATTTCTCTTCTTAATCTGAGCTGAGCTTTTACACACAAATGCATTTTAAAAACAGCAGAACAAATACTATGTGATGACTCAGCTCCTCTATTTCCAAACACCAGGTTTGCAGCAGTTTGTGGTTAAAAGTTGTGTGATGCTGATATGGGATAAAAGACGATACTTAGAGGTGTGGAAAAGTCCATCTGGTCTGAAGGACATCTTCTCCACCCTCTTGTGGAAAAGGCCACTTTGTAGAGTATGCAAAGTGTCTGTTATTAGGGTTCTGTTTTTACCTCTGTATATACACATATGCATTGCTAGATATAAAAAGATAAAAGTGTCCTTCTGTTTTAAAGATAGCTAGACAGAGAGAGAGACAGACAGATCAATGTTTCTTTGTCCATCTTCATTTAGGAGACTGTTTTCAATATATACATTTCTTTGTGTTATCTTCTTTGGCTTATAAGTGGTTGGTCTTTAGCTGATGTACTTTTAGAAAGATTTAATGCCCAATGTGCTGCCTGATGTATTTTATTTCTGTGTAGTAGCTCGGGAGGTGCTGCCTCTAGGCAGCTGGCAATGAACCTTTTGCATGTAATTCATTATTTTCTGTTTAAATGATAGTTTCTAGGCTGTAATTATTATGTCTGCACTGCAATATGCACCAAGCCTAATCAGTTCATCTGTCAGCATTGTCTACTACCTTGACAAGAGACTAAAACCTTTGAAGGCCTGACCTAATAAATGTCAAGGTTAAAAATGTCCTACTGCTTCTTCAGATTGGCTGTTCTCTGCCATAAGATCAATGGAGGCTTGAGAAAATTGTTGGGATTTTTAAACCAGATTTTACTGAGTAACCTGACTCCCACAGAAAGAAGCATTTCCACATATCCAAAGCTTTCAGGTATGTAGGTCACAGCAAATGTAGTTAACTTGCTAAGTAGCCCAAATGATAATTTAATTTTGGTGTAGGGTGGTGTGTGTGTGTTTTTTTTTTTTTTTTCCCATTCAGGTCAGGAGTGGCCTCAGGTAACAGTGGGCTAGTTCCTCACTCCGTTCCTTGTCTTGGCTCTATTTGAGTTTCAGAGTTGCCTCTGCCTAACCTGAAGAACCAGCACCAGAGGGATCTTCTGTGCTGGCTTTGGGATGATTTCAGGATAACTAACTCCAGTGGGAGAAACCAGAAAGCCTGGTAGTGGGACTGGTTGAATAAACCAGTTTTGGTTCTGGGAGCTTGCAGGGACTGAGCGGTGCTTTTGGGACAGGGTCCATAGCGAGTGGAGGTGCTCCCAGTTCTTTGGGAAGGATTGATGTTGGTCAGGGGGCTGCTGGTCACCTAACCCAGACCTGCTGGCCAGGAGTTCAGGCAGACTCTTCTAAGGGAGGAAATGTTTCTACTAAATTATTTAGCTCTGTGCTAGGAAGATGCACTAATAATTTGCTGAGTAAAAGTAATCCACATATCTGAGGAGGTGTTATCCCATCGTACTGCAGTTTCTGAATAAATATTTTTGCTTCTGTTCTTGATGTGAAAAAGGTTGCATAACTCAAGGAATCCTGTCCCACCGTGTCTCCTCCACTGTGTGTCACTGCATTCTTCAGGACTCATGGCTTGGCAAGTCAGTCTGTCCTGCTGAAGGCTCCGGGACTTGTTTGGAAAAGCACAGCACAGAGCAGCTCCATCAGCTCGGGTTTCTCTGTCAGTCAGACAGAGACTGCTTCTGAGAGACACTGCCAGTGTTATAGGCAGGCAAGGTCTGTCACTTTGTGTGGCCTCCCAAGTAGTGACAAAACTCAAGGTTTGCTACAGCCAAGCCACAGGTCAAGGGCTGCTCCTCAGGAAATCCGAATGAGACTCATAGTTTACCAAACATGGTTTGGGATGTAGGTTTCCAGGGGCTCTGTCTTTCCCAACATCTTATTGCTGTTTTCCTTCTATTTCACAGTACTATTACTTTATTAAAAAAAGAAACAAAAAAAAGAAAAAAAAATTCTTTTGTTCAATATGACTACACATCAGAACCTACTTGTAAAACACTTAAGATGCCTGTGCAACATATTTAACTTACATTTTTATGTGTACATAGTGAAGTACTGGTGTTGTCAGAAGCATCACAGACTGAGGGGAACACAGATAATTTGTGAAGCCAGGGCTTTGTTTTATGTCTGAGATGTGATTTCCATGACAAACCACAGTGACATTGTAGTAAGAAAACTCCCTCTCAAAAGTCTTTGGTTTTGTCATGGAAATAGCAGTGACAAAATCATGGCCTTTATTGTTCTTCCTCTCATTCATATATGCAAAGTGGATTTTTTTTTTCTGTCCTGCCAATGCAGAGCAGAAAATCCGACGAGGAACAACACAATACACATCTTCTCTCAGACAACATCAGGAATCAGGGCTATATTTTAAAGACAAACATGCTGAAGCTGTAGCCAGAGATTTGTGATAAAAGTTCCCAAGTGTTTTTAGTTAATTAAATCTCCTTCCTGGGCAGCAAATCAATGAGACTTATGTTCTAAATTGCTAAGCACTGAACGCTGCAATTCTTAATAGATAAAATGTATGGACTGCTCCTCTCCTATGTAAAAGTGGGAACTTTTTCAACACCCCAGAATGATGCCCCATTCTGTCACTGCAGGGCTTAGTATTTTTGATCCAGGTTGGTTCCAACCAACTCAGTGAGAAAGAGGTGCCTGCTGAGCAAAGGCAGTGGGATGAGCCTGTTCATTTGCACTCAGCTCTCTACTCTGCAGACTAATCCAGAGGGATCACAGAGGAGGAGAGGAGCAGGAGGAGGATTAGGAGAGTACCTGGGTCCATGACATTTTTATGTGTAAACCTATTCTAAAGTATTACTGCAAAAATTAAAAAATCTAACTACAGTGTATAAAAAAGACAAACCTCAAACAAACAACCTAGGGTTTTAAAAGGACAAAACAAAAATTGCTCTTTGCTATTGCTGATATTTAATAAGATTCACATTTCACAGCCTAACAGCACTCTTCCCTTTTAGTGCAGTATCTGCTTACCTTGCTCATCCAGGCTTGTTGCCATCAAGAGACATATAAAACTCAATATCCAAACCACCTCCTTTCTTCTTCTCATTCAGATATCCATCTACTTGCAGCTGCCAAGTACACTGATTTCAAGTACACTGATTTTCTTTTTTTTCTTTTCTATGACCTTCTCTCCTCAGGTCTCAGTTCATCGTTTTGGGTTCCTGTGCCCTGTATCCAGAAGGGGAACATTCTGCCACCCACCCCTTCCTCCTGCAGCTCTAACTTGCAAGTGATGACTGTCAAACCAGGCACTTCTGAGGAGCTGCTTTGGGCCTTTGCAGCCCCAGACCCACCTTTTGCCTTCAAAGGGTTGCTCCATATGGAGCATCACCTTTCTTCGGGCCAGCTTCAGGATAAGAGGCTGCACTGGCTTTGCTGAGCAGCCCATTGATGCCTCCCTCACTGGTAAAATCCTGCCCAGACCACCAAGTGTTCTTAGGATGTCTCACATATTTATTTCAGAGGATGCCAAGATTGGCCTCCAGAAGGTGTTTGTACACAAAAAAAAAAAAAAAAAAGGAATAATGACGGAAGTCCTAAATCTGCTCAAATAGGGAATATAAGGTGGTTTTCAGCAAGAGATGTTGTCTTTTATTCTAGAGACATCTATAGCAGGGCAGTAACATCTCTCACCCAAACCTGAAGGCAGAATGTCTCATACTCCTGCATGATGGATAAGAGGATGATAACAGGGAAGGTAAGCAGACTCTGCTTAAAGTTCTTAAGCCTCTCTGCAAAGTAGGCTGGGCTATGTGGAGACTGAAGACATTAGCTGTCATTTCATATGAAAATTATATGTACTCAGCACCTTAATAATACTTCAGCAGGTTGCAATAATTTACATAAGAGGAAGTCAAAACTGGGGAACAGGGAGTGAGCAAGAAATGGGATACCTCCAAAGAGACCATGGAGGAGCTGGATCGTTCAGATACTCAGGAAAGGAAGGGTTCAGGAGAAACTGCATGCCTTGGGGTACTCTATGGTCATGGAGATTTCCTCTGTGCAGAGGTGGACGTGAAGGGGAAAGGGTAATGGGAAAGGATGGTTCTAGCCTGGTCGTTTTCCAGGCACTGAGGCACAACACAAGTGTGGTGTTGTTGTGTTGTCCTGTTTTGGGTATTTCCTTGTGGGCTTGATGAGTTAAAGGCCTTACACCACTACCAGTGGTATGGATCTGCCTGGTGTGTAAAGGGGAGGGCAGCATGTTGTGGGCAGATAACTGTGGAGAGGCTTGAAGTAAACTGGGAGAAAGTGTCGGTGTTGTGCCATGAGGGATACGCTGTCACCCAAGGATGCTACAGTCACATCAAAAGCTGTCTGGACTGGGAGGAATGCCACAGGTCACAGTCCTGCTCCTGATCCCCTCTGTGTGGCAGAAGCAGGCGATATCCCAAGACCACTGCCTCTGGCACCACAAACCCCGGGTGAAATCCAACTATTTCAGCTTTATCAGACAAAGCTGTGACAGGTGTATTCATATCCTCTTACACTAACTTGTAAGTGTGGTAAACTGTGAGGCTTCTCCTACCCTGATTATTCATGAGGCAAAAATTCAGATGCCCCACAGACACTGAGCTGAAGACTTTCTAAAAAGGTTTTTCATGTTCTCTTAGAAGTTTTTACAGGGACCTTAGATGGACTAGAGATTTGTCCTTTATTTTATGATTTATGTAAGTAATTATAGAGCATGATGGAATAATGTGAGGGTGGGTAGGAATCTCTTAACCCCACTAGCAGCTACACTGGAAGAGAAAAGCCCTGTAGAGAGCCAGTAGAAACATGTGATGTCTCATTGTCACTGTATTCACTAACTAGACTAGAAAGAATTATGTTTAATTAATGTGATTCTTTTTAAGATCGTCCACAGAATTTCTCTTCGTGCTTAACCTTCTCCTTCTTGCTATTGCTTGCTCTCTTGCTTTTGTTTCAGTGATTCCTGCTGTTTCAGAAGCATTTCACCTGTCAAGCCACAGGAAGCTGCTTATCCTCACAGATCTTCAGGATGGCCAGCAGCTATTTCTGCTAACAGATGTATCCTTGACTTGAAAGGCAAATACCACCTCCTGGTATCAAAGTAACAGATTAGTGCCCTGAATTTTCTAGTGCATCATTAAAAAAATATTACAGCTGTCACAAGGAACAGGACATAATTTTCACTTGCTGATTGTCAACATTGCTCGTTCATGTGCAACTTTACTGTACTCCATCTAGGAAAAAGAGCTTTTAAGGAAGCTCCTCCTCCTTTAAGCAACCTCCTCCTTATCCCTGCGAAGATACTACTGGCAATTCTTGAAAACAAACAAGGGTTTTTCAGTTGTGGCTTAGTCGTCTCCAATAACCATTGTGATTCTGGCGGTTAACCTTCAAAACACTTCTTGCATGTGCTCCTCCCTCTGCTCCCAAACTGAAATTGGTGCAACAATTCAGCAAAATGTTGCCGGAAGAAGGTTTTTAAGCCAGCAGTGTGGCCACCATGAACAATTTTAGGCATTCAGACTTGGGGATTATACTTAACTCATGAAAAACACTAGCAGTGAGGCTCTGAGACAGCAGGGAAGGCAGCTGTCCCTAACATGATTATTGCTGCTCAGGACTGGCACTGGGCACCTCTTACTTTGTTGGTGGCACCAGAGAGCCATGAGAGAACAGTACTTTTCAGTCACTGCCTATCTTGGTAAGTGGCCATTTTTGTAATGATGACCCACAGGTGGACATTTTGACCCTGGGCCAATAGGCACAGCCCGAACTGACACTGGAGAAATCAGACCTCAATTGGCTGCTCTTTGGGAGCTAGGGAGCTTGTTCTTATCCAACAGCTGAATTAAACTTCCTAGAAAGCCGGCTGTGACACAGCAGGACAGGATGCAAAGGGCTTATTTCTTGACAGAGCTAACCAGGAAGACTTCTAGGGATCCCAGATGGTGCTCTTCAACAAATGAGCCTCAGAAAACCTCAGCAAAGGAAATGGAACAGGAATGAGCTAGTTCAGCGATGGGATAACAAGTCAGAGCAGTTCTGGGGCTCCAGAGAAAGCATGTGGCCAAACAGATGGTCCCAGGCACAGTAGCTTGAGAGGTTTCCACCTCTTGGAAGTGTGAATTCTTGGCTGTATTTGCTCCTCATTGTTAAACTTCAGATTTATGAAAGCCCTGGCTTTATTGATCTCGGTGTATAATGCAGAGGGTACATAAGCTTGAATTAATATTGGACATGTAATATTTTTGATATTCTGTTTAGCTGGCTGGTTTTCACTCCCCTGAGTGAGAAAATAACAAGCCATAGGGCCTCAGAGAAACTGAGATGGGTCCTGCTCTCTGCATGAGCAGATGTTTTGCAGCGTTCAGGGAGGGAATTTAGAAACCTTCCCATGGTCTGATCCAGTGTTCACAGGAGTGCTTGGAGCACAGCACAGTATTTGGTTTTGCTGTGATTTATTTCATGTAAGGAAGCCTTTTTTCCCCTTATGAATAAAGGAGGAGTTCAGGGGCTTTTCCCCCCAGTACATGAACCTGGAAAGTACTGCCATAAAAAAACATTATGAAGCACTCGAGCAGCTTGTAAATACTGAGGGTTTTATTTCCACTTCACATGGTCTCCATCAGACTCTTAAACAAGACCAGTTACAATTTAGGATGCCCAGAGATCTCCATGATTTTTCCAAAATGAAGGAAGTTCTCAGTAAACGCTGTACATAGCCAGTTGAACTGCTAACAATAATTTAAAAACTCTTTTTGTATAGTCAATGCAAGAATACCAACAATAAAAGTACAGTACAGGTAAATTCACAACAATATTACAGTGAAACAGTTTGACTCACATTTATGTGATGGTACAGTAGCAGTATGTACATGCACTAAAGTGCGAGGACCCAGAGGCATGCAAGTCAAGTATTGTAGGTGTATTTTACAGCTAACTCTGTAAGACTTTCTGAGGCATTCTTTTTTTTTTTTTACACATTTACTTGTGTTTACCTGTATTCCCCTCCATCTCAATTAATTACAAGTCTAGTGAACGAGCTTAATGGCTTTCTTCACTACTTAAAATGTATTGCTTCAGACAGTTGAAGCATCTTTAAGAACTTTACCTTTAAAAAACCGATAACACTGACATTAAAATAGAATAAAATTAACTTAAGACCCTAGTTTTACATGAAAGTAAAAAAAAAAAAAAAAAACAAACCCAAAATACCCGAAACCAAAACTGAAAACATAACAGTGCAAATATAACCAAAAGGCAGTCAGTATTTGGAGAGAGCGCGAGCACGTATTCAAATTCCCTTAAAACTTAATTTACATTTTATTTTAAACCTTACTTTATATCATTTTAACCCTTTTTTTTGTTCGTTTTTGTTAATAGACTGTATGTAGAAAAGATGGAGACAAAAATAGTTTTCTCAGCTATGAAAAAAATTAAGTTATTACAGGCACATTAACTGTTTCGTTCTAGAAACACCTCTGTTTCCCAGGTCGGACATTCAGCAGCTGTGTCTGAGAACATTCTTTGACCTCTCTTGGACCGAGCAGACGGTGGCAGAGACGGCTGGCGGGCGACCTGGCGGAGGCGAATCGTGGCCCCAGGTTCCCGTGCGGATCAGGCCGGCTCGCCTGCCTGGCTGGGGGTCTCTGCCAGCAGCTCCTTGCTTCCACACTCCTCTGAGGAAGTCAGGTCTCCGGTGGACTGCGACTGGGAGGCAGTAGGGGAATGTGAGGCCCATCGTGACGGTGGGCGCCGGTTCGCTGGTCTCTCTGGCCGGGAGAAGCAGGGTTGGAGGGACGGGGCTAGTGCAGAACAAGGCAGTTCCTTGGCAGCCAAGAGAGCAAAACAGCGTTAGTGACTCGCGTTAGAGACCGTCTGGGTGCGCAAAGAATTAAGAAACAAGAACTTCAGACTCAAGCTAAGCATGGCTTGGGACAAAAGCAAGCGGCGAACATCCGGCTGTGTGTGGGCTCCAGGTATCTGCAGGTATGTCTGTGATTTATGGAACAGGTAAGGAGAAAATGAAAGAAAGGGGTCTGGGATGAGTTGGAGTAGCTGACAAACATCCATTTGCTAATTCTCCTTGTGCTAGAAAGAGAAGAGCTGAAAAGTACATCTACATGATAATTCAAGAAAATCCAGTATTCATCATGCTAGCCTAAGTGCTGACCTGGAATAAAAGGGCCAGGTTTGATAATTGCAAGTGGGGTGAAAATCAACCACTGACTCCTTTCGTCCGCTTCAGAATTCAGACTGACATGCAGGAGACTTCTTAGCAGCAGAATAATGACTGCAGGGCTAGTTATGGTCTCCAGCTGGGTTAAAGATGAGGCTTACCTAGAGATTTTGTTTTCTGGAACACCACTACTTACTGCCTGCTGCTGAAGCCTGAATTACAGGATTCAGAGGTACTGTATGTCAAAGGCAACATTGACAGAAATGGAAGAAAATGGAAATTTTATTCCTTCACTAACTTTTCATTGTTCAGGTTTGGTTAGCTTGCCTTTACGATTGGAAACAATGTGCAGCTGTGATTTTTCACCCTGGCACTAAGTTGGTAATGCCTCTAATATTTATGGACTTTGCTCATGGTACAGCTGGGCTTCCTGCCTTGCACTGACTGCTCCCTACATCAAGATGAGTGACTGTGGGAGCAAGTCTGTCTCATAGTGCCAAAGCCAAACTTCTGAATCTCACTGCATACTTTGTAATTTATAAAAGCAAATCAGAGGAGTTTGTCAACCTATAGCAATGTGTGTACACTAAGCAGCAGTCACTGGAAAGGAAAGAGGAGTTCAATAAAAACCAGTCTCAAAGTCAAAATGAAAACTCGTGGTGAATGAAGAGAGAGACTAAAAACAACATAATGCAAAGGAAAAGCTGTGGCATGGTAAGGCACAGGGATACCAATGCAGCAGAGGGGCAAGGATTCAGCACACTCTTTCACACAGAGAAAGAGAATCGTGGCTAGTGGTGGAGAATATTGGAATAGGTAACATGATGTGACTGGCAGTGAACAAACAAGGTGGTGTGCCATTGAACCTCTCCACTACAGTGGGAAGACCAAACATGAATGTTACACAAGAGGAAGACCAATTTTGAAGACACAGAGCTGAGGTATGAGAAATGGAGTTGGTGAGATGTGTTCTGGAAAGATTGCATTGTTGGACTTGGGGAAGAGTCAGTGAAGGGTAAACCTCGGTGCCTTTGGGCAAAATGCAGCCAATGGGGTGATCTACATTCACAAACCAGTGCTTGAGCCAGAGCTGTGTCCACCTGCTCTCAGCATTTGCAGAGCACCTCAGCCTGCACCCCTCCCTCTCTGCATCCTCACCCCCCGCCCCATCTCTGTGCCGTAAACATCATGACCCTTGCTAAAACTGCAGTAAGGCTGAAATATAAATTGGTGCTAACAAAAAGATTGACTGGTTGTCCTTACTTCACCTTATCCCATTGTGCTGTGGGCAACATATGGTCTCTGAAAGCTGCCACTAGACTCAGATTTGTTAAGAGAAATCCATCTGCACAGCAACAGTCACGGCAGCGCAACATGGTGAATTGAGGCTATGAGATTTGCAGGTTTTGTCTTAGCCTCTTTCAAAAGAAGGCTTAAAATGATATCTTTATAGTGCTGCTTGCTTCTGGCTGCTTTATCCTAGTTTCAGAGCAGTAAATCAGAGTTAGTACAGCGATAACAAAATTTATTTCCACTGCTGCCTCCCAGTTCAAAAGCCTCTCTCCAGCATGCCTGCAGATGTTGGTCAGCTTTTACCAAACAGCAGGGTTAAGCTCATCTTATCTGTGATGTACACATGCCCAGCATCACACAAGGCTGTGCTGGTGATGGATGTTGCTCTAGGGCCAAAAGTGACTGGCAGTGTAATCTTATAAAGTGCTGACTGCTGAGTCAGTCACCCCCACCTGCGGCGTGGAAATCCAGCTGTGACAAGGAAACTGTGGAATGGTTTGTGCAAACCCCTCTTCACTTACTATATGTGGTTGTCATAGCTAGAAATGCCAGAAGCCCTGAGCAGCACTGTGCATTTGTAAAAAAAAAAAAAGAAACATTTGTTATAAATCTGAACCCCTCCCCAACACTTTTGCATACTTTTGTGTCAGTCTTAAATTTTGCCAATTTTTAAAAGTTTAGCAAAAACCCCAACAACACAAATTTTGCTTCAAGTGTGACCTCTTCATAGCCTGTGCTGCCACAGAATGAGCTTTTATCCTGAGCTCTTCCTGACTGTCACACACAAAGGACCCCACAGGGATGTCAGGTGCGTGCCGATACCTCTGGAGTTGTGGTCATTTATTTCCCTTCCTTAACCCCCATGTTCAAGAATGACCGCTTTTGGAAAGCTCTGGAAACAAGATAGAAAGGACTTACAGCAGTGAGGCAGGCAGGGTTAGAGTCCCCAGGGGGCAGTTAATAAGACAGTTTGGTTCTGGACAGAACAGACAGAAAAGAAAAAGAAAGCAAGTAGGTTGGAAAGAACTGTTTTAATTGATTATTTTTTTAAGTGAAGATTTCAAGTCAGCAAGGAAGAAGTCTCCAGATGTTACTACTCATTCAGATCATGTTACTGCTGTTATCACAGGGAAACTACTAATCAAAATGAAAAGAGATAAGCCACTAGCAGAAAAAGATTTAGAAAAGAAGGAAGCAAACAAACCAACCTTTTACAATCCTAGCACAGCTTCAGAAGTACACATAGCAATAAACAAATCAAACATTTCTACTCAGTGGAGAAAGATATCTGTTATCCTTTGACAACCTTGATTAGGGCTAGGGAAAAACCACATTACTATGAGAGGAATAAAGCTGTATTTTTTTTCCCCGTCATTTGATTTCCAAAGAGAATTTCTGCTTAGAAAATCTTTAACAACCGAGAAAATGACTGATACGTTGTGTTGCTCACTCTTACATTGCTCAGGTTTCATGACAACCCTTTGCCTCACCTTTCTCCCTTGCTTCTCTTCAACAGTGATGCTGGATGGGAGAGTCAAACTTAACCAAAAGCCCTTTAGTTCTGCCAACACCTTCCCTTATTTTCAACATTCCCCCTCCCATGCTGAATGGTTCAGTGGCAAGCCTGTCGCAATTGCTCTGCCCTGGTGAGCAGAGGATGCAGCACCTGCCCTCTCATCTGTGGGTCTGTGTGGAGGGTCCTTTCACAGTGCTGTCTCCAGGAATGAGTCTGACCCCTGGTCCAGAACTGTTGTGCGACCTCCATAATCTACACCCTTCCTAGTCATAGAAGCAAAATATTCATGCAGCTCTCAGGTTGTTAGTTAGGCAACACTAATCTGCATTTTTAATAGTAAAATTCATAAATTCTATGATATGCAAGTAAGATAGTGGTAAGCAGGAGAAGACACTAGTAGGCCGTGCTATGTGGATATGAATAGGCTTGTAAGCAGTTCTGGGCAAGTTAGAAAATACAAAGTTATTGCTACTCTGTATGCATATACTCACATGCACATGCACTCATATATGTAAAGAGATAAATATATATACGAACAAGACTTCATATTTGCTGCAGGAATATAAAAGGAAATTATGCAACTAAACAACTCAGAAGCTCAGTTTAAAGAAAAGTCACTAACAGGTGCTGCATGCAAGTTTAAAATTCATTAATATGCCATGGCTGCAGAAAGCAGAAGGTGCTTGGTGGTAAAAAGGGCACTTGTCTTGGCCAGGAACCAACAGATGAGGGGGAAGCAGAGCAGGGATCTAAGAGAGAGTGGAAGCATTGTGTCAGCGCTGCCCCAAGCACAAGCCTGCCTCCTTCAAGATCATCATCTGCTGAATGGCTGCATCTGGCTTTGTACAAAATGTGATAAGTGGAATTTGTACAAAGTGTACAAAATTACAAGTGTAATTTGTGTGGTCAGTGTAACCCACAAATAATCCAAGGCACCTGCAGAGTCCAAACTTATTTTTGCTGTTTCTTTCAGTGCTTCATGGAGTACACATTCCAGAGCACCACCTCACTTAGGAAAACCTAAGCTCACTGTGTGAATGCCCACCACTTTCCTTTTCAACCCACACTCCTGAGAAATGATAGGACCAGCCAAAGAACATAACCTGTGCATCTAGGCAACAGTCATAACAGCCGTGTAGGAGTTGCAAGGAGAAAAAAGTCTTATCTCTGAGGCTCAGAACTCAAAAAATTAGGCAAAGATACCTAGAATTCACAAAAAGGAGTAATTTTCTGCCAGTTTGATGGTCAATGAGTTTTTGCTAAATAGCATTGACCTAAATCTCTCCGAGCATCAAACTCAGTACTGATGTTAGTGGTATTTTGCCAACAGCAATTTGTGATGATGTGGGACGACATCCATCTACTTATATTTGAAATCTACTGAGACATTTAAAAGACACAGGAGGTAATCAAGAGTTTCCAGGGATGCCGTGAAGGCAAAACTGAGCTGAACTTGTAAGAGTACAACACACCTTCTAATAAGGACCAGTAGTGTATTCTCAGTATTTCAAACTAAAGACAAAATACAGAGAAAGCTAGAAAAAGTCAAGTAAATGAAGCTGCTTTCCAGTTTTATTCACTCAGAGGTTTGTGCACAAAAGCCCACTTTCACTCGTGAGTATTTATAATGTGCATGTGGTTTGTTTTTTTGTTTTTTTAATGTAAAAACTTTCCTGCTTTTACCTGTTTAAACTGCACATAGGGAATATATCCTTAGCTTTGGATCATCTGTTAGGCAAAGAAGATCACATCCTCTGAGCAGTACCTACAAAAGAGGAGCTGGCTGTACACTGAGAACCGCCCACTAGTGCAAGGTGAACTGCAGAGCAAAGGTTTCAGTGCTCAGGTCTGCAGAGATCTTTCAATTCAAATGTTGAGTTAGAAAATGGGGTTTGAACCTTCCCTTTTGAGGTATCTGAGGCAGGAGTGGTAGGAGACTGCCCAGTGAAGGCAAGGGGGATGTATGTGGTGCGCAGGGGTCAAGGAGGAGCTGATTCTCTGGAGCCAGGGCTCACCACAGCACCAGGATGCTAAAGGGGCAACACAGGGCAGAGAGGATGATGAGTGCCTGCCCCTCCCTGGGGACTGTCACCAACCAGCAGTACATACATGGTTTCAGGGCTGTACCAGAAAGGCAACATGTGCAGGTAAGAGCTGGGCATAATTCAGCTTTCCTAGGTCTCTTCAGAGTAACACTCTCCAGTGCACAAAGGTTCACCAGAAACAGGAGGTTTAGATAGTGGTAGCTGAAAGCTTTCATCCATCATTACACCTTCGTTTTTGTTGATTGCTCTAGTGCAGTACTGTACCTGAGACTGACCCCCAACATCTGGGCACACTTGCTGAGACAGATGATGACTGTGACACTGTTGATGACAAAATTTCAATAAGGAGTTCTTAAACACTGAATAGGTATGTGCCTAGACTAGTTGATTGGATGTGTATTCTTTGCTTTTTCTTATTTTTGTGATGCAGTAGCAGTCAGTACCAAACATCACGCCATTCAATCACATTCACAGACCTGAGCCAAACTTAGTTAGATACATTCACAAAAAGTGTGCTGAAGGCCCTGAAGTTTTGTTTCAGGGCATTGTAGAGACTATTTTTCACACAAACTTGTTAACACCCATTCTTCCACAGAAGAAAGAGTCTACCTTTCCATCCAGCATAAAAGAGAAATTTAATCAAACCTAGAGTCCCTAGAACATCTGTAACATGGTGTGTTTTGTGACAGAAAACCCTTATCCCAGTCATCCAGGGAAGAACCATTTTTATCCTGTAAAGGATAAAACTCTTATGATACTCTCAAGCCTAATAAGCTGCCACAACAGAAATTCAATTCTTTAATGCATTCTTCAGTGACTAATCCAATAGTTTCACAACTGGAAATTACTGGTGGTGCCATGATATGACCAGGATACTCATTGTAAATACTCACTAGGACTGCAAGAGATCTCATAACGCATTTGTTCAAAGAAGAGTGCATTTAGCTATAGGAGGAAAAACAAGCAAACTCATTACCTCTATGGACCCTGGATCTACTTTGACAATTTCTCCTGTGCTGTTGTCATTGCTAAGATTTGGTGGGCTGTGTGAAGATAGCCTTCTCTCTTCTTTTAAGGCATGCTCCAAAAGTTTCTTATTCAAGATCCTGGCAGCATTTTCTGCAAGTGTGTACCCTGGAGGAGCAGATAAGTCTTGCCTAATACTTGTCACCTCAGTCCCTTCTTCCTTTTGTGTCTCTGTCCCCAACCGGAGAGGACTGGGTGATCTGCCACGGGCATTTGTAGATGGCTCCTGCAATGTGCCCAGTTCTGGTCTGGGCTCTGCTGACCTGGACCGGCTGCCAGATCTGGGGCTTTTTTGGAAGGTCTCATGAAAGATGGGGCTATGGTCAATGATGTTGAATAAACTGGAGAGGCCATCGTTGATAGTGGTGTGGACAGGACTCTCCCGCGTGGTAGTTGATCGAGCCCAAGCGGACTCACTGAATCCTTTCTGAGGTGTGCCAGGCAAAGTCCGGTTATTTGGCTGGTCTGATTTGGGAAGGACTTTTCTTTGCAGCTTTGGAGAGCCATATTTGGGGGAGCAGCATGTGCGTTCAAACTTAGCCTGGACCTTTTCAATGACGGGGGTCACTTGCCTGCTTCTTAGGCTTCTGGATGGTGAAGAGACAGGCGTGGACCCCCCCTTTGGTGTCAGACACTTGTGTGGACTGCTGGTGATATTGCGCAGGGTTTCTGTCTGCAAGCCGACGCTGATGGTCTGGGTGGTCTGCGTCCCTGTCGTTCGCACGCCGTTGGTTTGGCACGCAGTGTCCTTGAACTGGGGCTCTGTGGAATTCGAGCGTATTGCGTTCCGGACAGAGAAAGCCACCTCCTTCATATCATCACTCATGTTCTTGGACATCTCCAAGCTGTGCAAGGGTGAGGCAAAGCCCACAGTAGTGCAAATAGGACGTTCAATGGGATGAAGACCATTCTCCAGAAAATCTTTATGATGTTTGGCCAGGTCGCAAGACCACCTTCCAAACATATCTGAGGAAGCACCCTTTGTCTCAGCAACACTCCCCATAGCTTTGGTCACAGAAAACAGGAAGTCTGGCTCAGCCTGGTTTTTCCCTTGACTGCCAGCTATCACAGAGTTATCAAACCTACGGACAACCGGTGGGCTGTGAAATACCCGAACTCCCATTTTTTCGGTCACACCGTGACTCCTTGTTGGCTGCTTCTGGCAGTGCTCTGGGCTGGTCATGGTGTTGGTTGTCATAGTGACACTGGTGGTGAGGTACCATGATGATGCCTGGAATGGATCTGAAGCAGGATCATTCCCGGCTTTTGCAATTTCTGTCCTTTCTGCCCAGCCCTCTGCAGGCTTCTCTGTTGCCCCACCATGGTTCCTAGTGTTACTGTAATCCCAGTTTTTGTTGAACTCCTCTATGTATTTCAGATCATCAGGAGACAAGGGAGGAGTTATATCGTCTTTGCTGCCAGATGAAGGCAAATTTTTTTCTGGTAGAAATGGAGAAATATCCATCAGGCGCTGAAATTCTGACATGGAAGAAACGGACATTGCCCTGGAGAGGGGAACACAAGAGAGACACTCATAGGTTTGGAAATTGTCAGAGAGTGACTTATTTTCAATAGCAAATTCTGGAAATCCAACTTTCACTATCTGCTTACATATAAAACCACTTCAATCCTTGAATCATAGACTATCTTGAGTTGGAAGGGACCCACAAGGATCATCAAAGTCCAACTCTTGGCCCTGCACAGGATACCCCAAAAACCACACCATGTGCCTGAGAGAATTATCCAAACACTTCTTGAACTCTGGCAGGCTTGATACTGTGACCGCTTCCCTGGGGAGCCTGTTCCTATGCCCAATTACCCTCTGTGTGAAAAACCTTTTCCTAGTTTTTCTTCCTTTAGTCCTTTCTTTCATTTAAGTCCCCTTTTATTATCTTTGAAATATCTGTGAATGCAAATATTCGTGATGTGTCATTAAAAGTACCAAATGGTTTATTAATGGTTCTTAATTGATTGCTTTCTCACAGATTACTGCTTGGCAAATATCTGTAATGTGAAGCAGTAGGATGCATCTCAGAATTATACTATTCACAGAAAATGAATGTTTGTGACAATACAAGGCAATACAGTTTTCTAATCAAGTGTAGAGTATTTCTGACTTGCTGGGAGACCATCAAGTCCACTCCCACCCCTGAGTCTGCCCAGGCTGCACAGCTGGTGTGCAGTGATGTAGGACATCCAGCCGAGATGCTGTTACATTGAACTGGCTTGGTGAGTTGAGCTCATGCTGAAATTCAACCAAGGGGAATCTGTAAGTGATAATACTGAATTTATGGCTCTCCTGCATTTCACTAATTTGTGCAAATCACAGGCATTCAGATGAGCTGTCCTACTGCTTTGTTTTGAGAAAAAAAAACCCAAACTTTTTGAATGGAACTACATAAAAATGTCAATGAGTGTAGTTATCAGTCGGTTCAATGAGGTAACTCAAGCTGGATGAGAAGACAGCAAGTAGTGGTTTTCATTACTGGTGATCTGGAGGATGCAGCAAAGTCACACTGTGAGTTTTTAATCAAGAGCTCCAGATGCAGCTGGAATGTGTCTCTGTTAGGGAGCCAGGTGAGTACAGTTTCTAACTGGATCTCCTAGTCAGATGCTCTGGTTTGCATCAAAGGGAAATCTCAGGAACCATGTGCTGGGTTCCTTTGGAATGAAAGTGAGCTGAAAGATGCTTTCCAGAAGTACAGCTAGTGCATTTTAAGGTTAGGTGGGTACTCAGTTCATGGGATCAGATCAGAACTAGTCCAAAGCAAAATGTCTCTGATACACAGCAGCATGTCTGGTCCTCAGCACCAAGTGTTTTCCTCCATTATATTGATGTCTACAGTGTGTACTTCACTACTACTAAGGCAGATGTAGCCTTCACTGTAAGCTGCAGTTTCATGCCCTTTCTTAGAGTTTGATCTTTGTGCACAACAGCTGAATGTGGCTCAAGTTAATCAGAGTAGAACAGAAGCGTATTGAGACAAATTAATCCCTGGGTAAATCCATTAATCTGGCTAGCAGGCCTTTTAGGAGGTGGCACAGCTATGCCTTGGGCCTGTGGCTTGGGTGCAGAGAGCTATAACTCTGGCATTTGAGTATTTGCAGGTTTTTCCCCTGTAAGTTTTACTCACCTTTGAAGATTTCCTTTGTGTGTTTCTTCCTCCTGAATAAAAAGAGAAACAAACAGGGTAAGTTATTTCTGAAAATGCTGGTGCCTTTAACTTACGGGTATTTTGTCATTCATTTCCCATCAGTTGCACCATGTATGTTTGTCTCTAAAAAGGGTCTGATTTTCCCTCTGATAAAGATTCTTAAATTGCCAGTGGGAATACTCTTTGCTTTGTACATAGGCAGGAGAGTGGGAAATCCCATCAGGATAACACATAGCACAGGTAAAGCCTGTATGCCAAAACTACAACAGCCTTGAACTTTTATATTCCCGTGCAATTACAAATGGGTGTAGGCCACAAATGGCTTTTTTCCACAATACATTGTTTTGGACCGTATCTTTGTGAGTAACTTTGTTCTGTGGAGGTAATTACATGTGGAGGTAATCTGCTTTATGCTAGAGGCCTAGCTGTGTTGAAATAAAAGATAAACCAAGGTCTTTTGGCATAAGATTTCATTACACATTCTCTAGGAAAGAAAAAGCGCCACCAGTTGAAATTCCTTACGCTCATTATATTAAATGTGTGGGAAGACTTGCTTGTTTCATAGGGGGAATACCTACAGCTTGCTAACAGCACTAAGATGTCTTTATGGCAGTTATTTCCCTGTGACAATTCCCAAAATGAGTTGAGGTTTTAAATAGCTACTTCTGAAGCAATTGCTCTATGGTTATTCTAACTCTTTACTTGTATTTCTAGTAAACTATAGGGAATATAAAACAGGATCAGAAAAAAAAAAACCGAGCATTGGTACATATTACTTTTATTTGATGTCATGAAATTAAGAACATTACCAAAAATGCATTTCAAATTCGGACTGTTTAAAAACAGCACTGCTTAACTCAGCAAATACCTTTCTGGTATTTATCCTGAGTCAGGGGAAAAAAATAGTAGTAAACTGATCCTCCTTGCATTCACTGTGGTGTAAGTCTGGAATAACATCGGTAGCTTCAGTTGAGTTACTGCAGAGTAAATCTGACCTAACTGAACACATAATCAGGGTAAAGGCCGGAATGACTTCTACTGCACTTGGTACCAAAGAGAATATATAGTGGAAGGTAGAGTCAGCAAGCTGCAATTGCCTCTGTGCATCCTCAGTTAAGCTACTCATTAAACTCCAATCAGTCTTGCTTGAGCAAACCCTCTGAGGGAAAATTATTTTACCCAGGTTTCCCTAAAACATGATTTAAAGGAAAGAAGCTATGCAAATATCACCAAGGACCAAATCTTGCTGCCCACACTTTTGTTAATGGTGGTAATATCTGAAAAACAGAAAAAGGAAGAGGGAACTCCTTTCTCTAAATATCAGACTTTGAATAATATCAGAATTAGAAGGAAAGATAACGGCAATAAAAATTAAACACAAAACTTAGTTCCCTGACACTGGTACTGATGTTCTTCACTGGGCACTTGGACATGTATGAAATAAAAGATAAGAAATAAAAAATGTGGGATCCCACACTGCCACCCATACACTTAGAGCACCAAGGGAAGAAAATCTAACGGGAGCACATAGGTAGCTACAGCTACTTAAAATGTGAATAGGGTAATCACATTTCTTGCCTCTCTTAAACTTTTTTCTCTTCTTCCTCTCAAAGAACTTGATTTCTCAATCCTTCAGTTTTGTATCAGCATAAAGGGACAGGAACCCTTGGTTTCATTCAGAAACAATGCAAACAAAACTGTGAAGACCTGTGATGAAAATAAGCCTGCCATGGTGCAGGACACAGACTACATTCACTATTTCCCACTGGCATCTTTTAGCATTGTGTTGTATATCTTTCTAGCTTTATGGTGTGACTTCAGGGTAGGTACTTTGCTGATGAATAACTTTATTTTTTTAACATCTCATCTCACTCACACTAATCTGTTTAGAAGGCAACCGCAGCAGAACAATCAGAAGTGCCTCTCTACAGCACTTACTCCTTTACTAACAAAATAAGCCTGTGTTTCTTCATAAATATGTATCTGCTTACAATTGGAAGAGATTTAAGACCTTCTAAACCAATATGTTGTGTCAAATATAGTTATCATACATAACACCAATGGCCACAAGGTGAAGTAATCCTCAGGACCTTCAGGCTGGCTACCAGTTTCTCAGGTGACTGACACTGGTCTTATTGGCACATAACAAGGAATGGAAACTTGTCCACACCAAATTCACTACTGGGTAACTGTAAGCAGTGCCTGTGACACAATATCTCATTTCCTACAGCAGGGAAGCTGCACCAATTCTGACACAAGAGATAACGCGCCAATAGGGTAAAACGTAGAGGAGCTCATACTTCCGTTACTCCGGTCAGGAATTTCTGCCGCTCCAGCTGCTGAGACCGATGCTCATCAGGCTCGTCGGGGGAATCAAGAGACAGCGATTCCAGAAAGAGGTTTTCCGTGGCATTGCACCGATCGCTCTCCTTCAGCTTGGACAGCGACCGATCGTCAAACTGCACGGTGTCGGAGTCAGAGTAGGACCTTGACCCCACGGATCGAGGCACGTGGAGGTTCCCCTGGGGCGTAAACGGACGACGGCTGCTCTCACTCTGATCGCACAGCAAACCACCTCCCCTTCGTGGGCTCACTTCCTTCTGAAGCTGGAGACAAGGCAAATTAAAAGGAACAGCAATTACTTCTGTAGTAAATGGAATTTGGCAGAACTCGTCCTTCCCCAGGAGCAAAGCACCCATGCCTTGGGGATTACTGCCTGGCTCCAGGGGTGCACCTCCATGGGACACCAGCCTTGCCCTACTGGTCCTTCCACACAGGGAGATGTCTCTAGAGCTTTGAAGGTATTACCCATGGGATTTTCAGTGATTAAACGTGTAAATGTAGAGTTTTGCTTATTTACATACATATGCATACATATGCTGTGGATATATATACACAAAATAATACATCTGTCTGTTATCTGATTTTTAAAGAAACAAATCAACACAGTGTGTTATTTAAAAGCAATCTTGATAGCAATACAAGTAGAAGCTGAAGGAAGGGTGAATGGATTGGCTTCTCATCAAAATAAACACATTTTTCTTCTGGTCAGAAAAAAAAAAGATTGTGCTTTTATGCACGTCACTTGTTTTCAGAGGTGGAAAATTATATGCTTAACAAAAAACAAAAGCTCTGTTTTATGAATGGCCTAGCCCTAATGTATGGCTGGAAAGTTAACTATTTGTACAGAACACCTTTGTCAAAGGGATGAATTAGGCATTGAAAACATGTTCAAAGAAAAAGCATTTTTATAGAAGGGCCATCAGAGCTATTAACTCTACACTTTTCAAAACTGGTGAAGAGAGGGTGAACCATTAGTGAAATTGCCAGTATTAAAATTAGTTCAACTTCCCTTTTATTTGCAAATACAACAGGATGAATGAAGTAAGTGATAATTTCAAACATGATAAATGATGGCAGGGATCTGATAAGAACTCTGATGTTTTGCTAGAGCAACATGCTACGATTAGTGACAATAACCTGAAAATGCAAGTCATTCACTAGGGCCCTGGAGACTGAAAACCTACAAAACCTATTAATCTTGCTGCTTGTATTTGGAAAAATAAACAGAAATTTTGTTGCTTAATTTAGACCAAAACATTTTAGGTCCCAAATGATTACATTTACACTTGAGCTGAAAACAGTGAGATTTTTTTTTCTTGATTCAGGTCTATAAAAAGACCTGAATGCATCTTCAGTATTTTGCTCATAATATACAAAACCTGAAACAGTTTTATTAATATGAGTTAATTTGATGTGTCCCATAGAGGCCGGGGCTGGAAGGTATATATCAAGAGATCCTGGAGTCTGTTTCCCAGCATATAGGCAAGATCCAAAGCAAGGAGAAATGGCAATTACATCCTTTCTGTATAGATAGCTCCAATTGCAAGCCCTTCAGATTTTCAGAGATCCTATAAGGATAATGTCCTGGAAATCTTTATGAGAAGACAGTACAGATACTGCCTCACTCTCTGAATCTCAGACAGCTGACCAGAGAATGAAAATGAGAAATACTGCCCTAACTTTTAAAGAGTGACTTGTAAGTTTGAGTCTCCATGTGTTTATACTTTTAAACACACAATTTTCCTACAGGTGATCTTGTGGGTTTAAGTATTTGTCAATGTGCTCTGTGCACAATTAGCTTTAGGAGCACAGGGGAGTGAGATTCTCTAAGGGAAAACAAAGTGACAGAGTACTTAAAAAGAAAAAAAAAACAACTGTGAGCTCTGAAAAAAGTAGGTCATCATGTTTTTTATATGCGAGCAGTATTCCCATAACCATTCAGAGTAAAGTATTTTATATATTTTATATATTGGTGTGAGCTTTCCCCTTATCATAGATGTATTATTCAGGAGCTGTGTGAAAGCAGACAGGCATAAAGCATTAGTATGAAATTTGGCACACACACTTCTGCTATCTCTTAGACTCTGTTTCAAAGAAATACACTGGTGTAGTCTCCTCATCCTCTGTGTATTGCCATACATGGAATACACACAGTAAAACTCTGGGGAGAAGGACTTCAGAGACATACTAATTGTTTCCATATAAAGCAGGGCATGACTGCAATCTGAGAGGATATTCAACTAAAAGTTTGCAAATATTTGGAAGCTTCCTGTCACACAGGGAAATGTTTGATTATAAGCAAAGATGGAGTTATGAAGTTTTGTGGGCAGGTAGCTAAGATTCCAAATGCTATTTCTGGTCATCTAGTCCTCTGAAATTAGCTTGATATTATACTTTTTGTTTCCCCTATTCGTTGCTAATTCTGTGTACAACTCTGTTGGCACAGTAAATACATAGTTAAAGCCCAGAGGTTTCAGAATAGTAACAAAAGAAATCAGCACCAGGACTAGCTAAGAGCTATTTTGTAGGCTCTTCCAAGATGACACTGAGAGGTTATGTCAGGTTTTAAGAGAATTAAAGGCTGGGTAACCTCAACAGGGATTTCTCTGTGGCTTCCTTCAATGTGCCCCCTTCCTAGGGAATAGCAAAAACAGTCTTTAACCAGGTTAAGTCTCTCAAGCTATTAAGGATACACCCAAGAGATAGTATTAAAAAAACATACAGTTTATAAGGACAGGAACATAAACATCCAAAGAGGTACCAGTGACTCTTCAAAGAAAAGTTTCTCTCTGCATCCTTAGTACACTGGAAAATTTTCTGAGGGTTATGTAATTGCCATTGTGCACGAAGAATCCACAGGAGGTAGTCTGGCCACTCAAACTCAACAGTTAGAAACCAGCTCCTTCAAGCCATGGAGAACTCGGCATCTTCTGCCACTGAACCATGGAAACCAGAACTTTGCATGATGAGCTTTGCTACGAGCCTCATAGGCTCTGTTGGATTTAGCTTAGGAGATGCACTATTGTGTTGCATTATAAGGGCTAGCTCAACAAGCTGCATGAAGTATATACAAAACCCCTCAGATAAAAGGGAGATTTAAAAATCCAGGATATAGTTTATTGATATTTTGAAATTTAGAAGCTCAAAAGTCACCTTTCTTGGTCTGTAAAACCTTCATGTTTGGCACCCCACACTCAGACCTACATTTTCAGCATTGATTTTAGAAATACCCATAGAGCATGGGATTTTCCTAAATGTTCCTCTGTGGGTTTAACAGCCATAGCTCAAAACAAGGTTTGGTCTTGCATTCATAATATTTGCAGCCTACTGTTTTTTCTTTTAACTTCTTGTTACAGCTCTGACATGGGAACATGGGACAGAGACAATGAACCCTTTTCAAAAACACAAATTACACTGGGCTTTCAGTGATTTAAACCTGTGAAGCTACTCTGTGCATTCCTCGAGTGTAATGCTGCCTAGGGAGAAGGCACAAATCAAGTGTGGTTCCATTTTGATGTCCTAAGGACAGAAAGCATTCAGTAAGTTGAGGATCCACAATTCAGTTGTTTTTCTTACTTTTCCTGGAATGCATGACTCAGAGCTGAACAATGTTCGGTCAAAAACAGTGTATTAACTCTCCCTCATTAAACTTTTTATTTTTTGTGTGTCTTCCAGCCCAATAATAAATTAATTAGGCGTAATTTTTCTCTAATACTAAGCAGATGAAAGTATGAACAGGCATGAAAACAAGGGGCTAGGTATGCACTTCTCTGATTTGCAAATGATAACAGAGGTGTGCACAAAATTCACGTGATCAGTGTTCTTCTGAATATTTAGTACTGATAACTGTGTTATCAGTCAGGGCTCTTCATGTTAACCCCTATGTTCCTTTGCTAGAGAAAAAGAATTCTGTTGAGCTGAATAGTTGCAGCAACTGCATCTCTGGTGTCTAATTCACAGATGAACAGGCTCTTTTGGCAGGAAGCTGTATACCAGACCTTGAATAACTTTGCATGTGGGTTGATTGCTTTAGCACAGCGATGCACTAAAGCTTTCAAACAGAATGTGACCACGATTATCCACGGTAATCGAAATGAGGCAGGAAGTGACCTTTAACCCAGAGTTGATTTCTCCTAAGTGGTCTTTTATAGGGATTATGAGCATTTTCCTTTTACTCCCTTGTGCATATAAATTGTTTTGTAGCATGAGAAACATTGATGTAGCCAAGGAAGCAAAATTGTTCCTGTGCAGCTTCTTAATACCGTCCCTTGAGCTTGGCCTGAGTGTAGTAATGGTACAATGGCCTCATTCTTTCAGCCAGCCACTGCTCACCCAAGATGACTCCTTACCTGCTGACTCCTTACCTGCTGACTCCTTACCTGCTCTATCCTCCTGAGCAGCTCCTTCTTCTGACGGTCCCATTCTCGCCGGTCTCTGTCCAGCCTGTCCAAGAGCTCCACCTTCTCCCGGTTCCAGTTCTTCTCACTGTGCTGGATTTGCCAGCGGAGATCCATCACCACACTATGACTGTCAGCCAGAAGCTTCTTGTGCTCCTCTCTTTCCCTTTTAAAAGCTCCTTTTGCATCCAAAGCGAGACCTGTTTCTCCAGAGGTGTTCTCACTCTTCCCTTGCAGCTGGCATTAAAGACAAATGTTACTAGGATGTTAAACTTTCTGCAGTAAAAGCCTATGTCTGACAATGGATTTGAGTTAAAGATCTAACTCTACAAAAGTAATGGTAGAATTAGAGCAATTTTTAAAATCTTAGGATCTCAGTAAATGATCAAATATGTTCAGTGTGAAAAAAGTTTTAAAATCAAGACAGTGAAAACTATAGGGAATAATTTCTCAAGTTCTACTAGTTCATGTTACTAAGACATCAGTTATGATCTTTCTCATGGGAATATAGGTACCAGCAGTGAAGGAAACATGGAGATAAACTCCAACCTCATCATCATCTCTGAGACAGTTGCCAGGAAAATGTCCTCATCCACTGCTCTGCTTTTGTGCTCTTACTCAGTGCACCTGAAACCTAAAGAGACTGTTTTCATCTTCCTAAGAGACTTTTACCACAACAACCCTCAGCAGTGGTATTATTGTATGACCCTCCCACCTTCCAGCAACAGAGGGTGTTAGCAGCAGCAGCAGATCTACCAAGATAATCCCTCCATCTCTGCAGGTCCTTGTGTCTCAACTTATTTCAAGGGCTGTTGTCTGATGCCACCTTCCCTCCCTTCTTCAGTTTCATGGTCAGGGGTCAGCTCAATCAGATCAGAAAAGCTGGTTCAAGGTGATAGATTTATAGGAAAACACAGGCTCAATGGGGTGTCAGGAAGTCTCTAGTCCAACCTTCTGCTTTCCAGCAGGGTAGGCTCTGAGGTCAGATTGGATTTTACAGGACTTTGTTCACCTGGATCCTGACAAACCTCCAAGGGCAGAGATTGTACAAACTCTCTCTTCAGCCAGTGTTGAACTGTTCTCAGAGTGAAAAAGTGCTTAATGGTTTTGTGTAAATTCAAGCAAGTGAAGAATTTATCCTTGGAACCTGACCTTCTGTTGACAGCTCAGTAGATGTTTGAGTGACTCAGAATGGGATACATCTCCATTCCCTAGCCCTGCAGGTGAAATGGACTGAAAAGCAGTGAAAACTCATTTCCTCCTCTGGAGTTAACATTGTCCTCAAAAATGAGAGGCAGCAGGTCTGCTGGGAAACATATTCCTATAGCAAGAGACAAGGACAACAACCTTCACCTTGCCCTGTGTGAAAAATAAGCCCAAACTTTTGAAGCAAGGGGAAATTCAGGCTGGATTCAGGAGTGATGTTTGCTAGTCTCTGGAACAGCTCCCCCCCAAACAAATGACTGAGAGGTCACTGCTTGTGTCATTTAAATTGTACTGAGCTGCAGAGAACATCCTGTTACAGCCGCTTGCAATAACAGGGAAATCTTAAAACACCTGCATCTTCTGCCACTAATTTCCAGAGTCCAGCTGTTTTCTTTCAAATGACCAAACAACCAACCAACCAAAAAAAAGACTCTAAAAGAGCAGCATCCTATTTTAACAAAGTTGACATGACATGATCTTTCTCACACATGTACACCACAGCTTGTATTCCCCCCAGGCATCCTGAAGCTGGACTATTGGTCAGAGTCCTGGTGAGGGTCCCATGTCCTTAATGCAAGTTCTCAAAGCATACACACAGTTGGGCCCCTAACACTAACTCCCTCCTTCTTCCAAACTTTTCTGAGTTTATAGATCCCAGAATACTGGGGTTTTTCACTTGCCAAGCTGAAGGCTGAAAATTACTGTGACTCTTTTATTGCCTCAGCAATCGCATTATTCCTATTTTAAAAACAGTCCCTATAGATCCTTCTGCCAAATAAGACATACATGCATTTCTGACAGACAAAATTTTGTTTTTAATGACCTTTGCAGTGCTAAAGCTCCAAAACAGCAGGCAACAGTACAATGTTACCTCTGACATGCAGTGGTTTTATATAAAGAGTTCTCTTTCCCTTTTTGGTTTCCTATACAGAGAGAGTTTAAGCATTAAAATGCAAAACCATTGCCAGTGACTATTAATTAGGAGTTGACTCTCTTGAGGAAAATGCTTTTGTTAATTGACCCACTGCTTCATAAAAAAGATGGAAACAGCAGCAGTGGAGGTAACAGTGGAGACCAGAAAGGCCTTGATCCTCTGCAGGCCTGTCAGGATGTTGGCAGCTCTATATGAAACCTATGGTGGGAGGTAGGTTCATCACCACCCATCAATGCAGCAAAATGCCATAATGAGAAACCTACACACACAAACCTGACAGACTTGGCTACTATTTGTTTGAAGCTGTGCTATCTTTTTTTTCCTACTGCACTGGGGACCTGTTTTTACTGTGAAATAGAAATGTTGTGAGGAATTGGCTAAGGAAAACAGTTACATGTGTTAAATATTGACCAGTTTCATTCTTTACATTTGCTTGAAAAAAGGTAAAAAGCAACACCCATGGCCCAGTAATTACCATGTTATATATTATTACCAGTGGAGCAGTGGAGGAAGTAAAGAGCCTGGTAAAACCCCCAGAAGGAAGAGTGCAAATCACTCTGAGCAGGAGTGGCAGCACTGTCCTGGTGCCAAACAGCAGCCAAAGTGGCAGCCTGGCAGTTTATTGCCTATGCAAAGGCAAAGCACACAAGCTTGGCAGTTTGTGGTCAGATTTTCGTGAAGTGTTGTTCTTTGTTGCCACCTCAAGCTTAAATCTGTCACCAAGATATTTTGGGAAGAGTGAAAATGGAAACTGATTTTGTTTCCTTTCTCAAGTGATACGTTGTTTGGAAATGCATGTGCACTAAGAAGCAGCTGAACTAAGAATATGAATCTTTTGAGAGAAGACTGCTAAAAGTGAAATCTGCTTCCTTCATCCCGGGAAAGCAGCCCACAGTACCTGGGCAGGAAAAGCAGTGCTCACGTCTCAGCTCTGTGCATCACAGTGAGCCTCTAAAATTTAGTAAATCCTTCTAAATGTACCACCCTCTCAACAGTGAATATTATTATATTTTCCTTCTGAAGAGAAGCTCTACAATTTTTCTCAAGATCTGAATGTACTAATTCTCCCACCCCTCCACTCTCCAATGTGTAAAATAAGAGCTTTTATGCCATCAGCTTTGGAAATGAATTCTTGTGGGTTTTTTGCTGATGTGTTTTCATGCTGCTTCAGAAACAGTACATCTTCTGTGAACTGCCATACATGACACTGAAGCACCTGGCACCAGGTTTTATACAAATACTTCTAACAGTATCCCATGGCAGATAGCTAGAGCTGTCTCCTCATTGGAGTGCCATCCACCACTAATCGTAGCTTTGAATGTCTGGTTTAATATTAATATATTGCTCCATCACTTCAGTGTTGTTGAATCACTCTTTTCTCTCCTATGCATCAAGTACCACAGTTGTTATGTGCCAAGGCACAGTGCTGAGCTAACCGTGAGCATGCCAACAACAAGACATTTTTCTCTCCAATAAATACAAACACCCACGTCTCATTACCACAGCTGATACATTACCAGCCAACTCTTCTGAGAAAATACAGCAAGAGGTTCAGTTCCTTTGTCCTTACCTACATTACACAGTGCCTACTACATGGGCAATTGTATTGGGACAACTGGAAATTCAAGAGGCAAAGCTTTGATCAGGCTTTGGGTGGGGGCTTTCAGGCACCAGGGTAAAATGCATTGATGGTGTTGGATGTAGAGGAGGTTACCTGTTCGAGGTGACACTTCAGTTCAGTCATTTCCACCTCCCAGGCTGCCTTGTGCAGGGCATACTGCTGCTGGAGACCCTGGCGCTCCCGCTCCTCATCGCGCAGCTCCGCACGGAACTCGTCCAGCAAACCCTTCAGAGCGTTCAGGAGCTTCCGATTCTCGCTTGCCTGCCCAATGAAGCAAATAAAATGCTGTCACTAGATGGCTTTAATCTCCAGTTTCATCTTTTAGGAGATAAAATGACCGTGTCCCCCGCGTGGAAGAGAAAGTGCCTGGGCTGGCTTTTGCATGAGAAAACTAATACCAACCTTCTCTGTCTACAGGCTGCTTAGGGAAGTGGTTGAATCACCATCCCTGAAGGTTTCTACAAGATGTGTGGATGTGCTGCTTTGGGACATGGTTTAGTGGTGGAATTGGCAGTGTTAGGTCTATGGCTGGACTTGATGATCTAAAGGGTCTTTTTCAACCTAACTGATTCTGTGATTCTGTGACTCTATGATTCTACTTGTTAGTCCTGATGCTTCATGAAAACCAAGGATACTTAAGTCACCCTGAAAAAGGCATTAAGCATCTTTCTAGATCGAGGACATCTTGAATAACTTCTTTTTTAATACTGTAAACCAAAGCTAGGGTATCATTCCTGAGGTTTGTTGGGTAGCTACATGTATGTCTCATACATCCAGTCATTGCTTAGTATCAAATCCCAAATATTTGTAAACTACATATAAAAGAAAAGGGATTAATTTTCAAAGCTTTTGTATATTAGATAAAATTCTTTTGGGAAACAAAGTGAGGTTTTGAACTGAGTATCTCTGCTAAGGTGTTTCACTAGTCTGAACTTCATATTCCTGCTCCACCCCAGGCAGCTGCACCTGGGTTAACTTTGCAGCAGCACCCTTCTCGGTACCAAAGGCATGAAGGCCAGGCAGGACACTTTCCTTCTCGCAGACAGGATCAAAGAGCAAACACCCATCCATACCTTGTTGAGACTGTCATGGTCATACTGCAAATGTTGTCTGTGCTAGCCACAAGCCAAGAATGGAGTTAAATTAGAAGTCTAGCACAGAGTTGACATCAGGTATACTTACTCAAATATCTAATTATTTTTTTTCTTAGTTTTGGCCTTTGCTTTCTGCAAGTTCTCTGGAGACTTGCAAAAACTGTCATTTTTATGTTAACTATCAAAAACATTTTCTAAGTATTAATTCTGTATGAGTGAAAGAAAATGCACTCATTAAATCAGAAACATAGAATATGATTTATTTATCCAAAATTTAAATGAAATATTCCCAGTGAGTGTCTCAAAGATCAGGGAGTAGCTAGAGAGTGCATCTGACAAGTTATCCTGAATAGAAGGTACTTTTAAGAAAATTGTGCTGGACTAGCAGACACAGCATGAGCAGAAAAATGGGAAAGCTTAGTCCACAAATTCAGCATTTAATCACCTGGTTCTCATGAATGTGTTAATTTCCTTGGGAAGGCCTTACTCAAATTAGCTGTCTCAATTCCTGTATGATAGTATAATTGATTTGATTTTTTATTTTGTTTTCCCAAGTGAAGGTGTCCTGCATTTCCTCTTACCTGGTGTTTCATGAAGTAACTACATGGGGGCTCCTTTGAAGACAAGTCAAGTAAACGGATGTATGTAAAAATCTAAATAATGTGCTTTTTTTCAGTGCAATACTTAGAAAATTTGATGCAGACAACTAAGTTGATTTCATACAGTCATCAGATTTTTGGCATCAGTGAACCCACCTCACCCATTTTCGTAATCACTAATCATACATACCAAGGTGCCTTTTTTCTTTAAAAACCAAACAAATGTGGTCTACTTTATCCAGGCCATTTGATACATCAGCAAAAATATGCTAGATGTAGGGAAATGACTGCAGGTGCTCACTGACTGACCTGTAATCTGTTTGGGCTAATGAAATGTGATGGTGTACAACATGGGCTTTTGCAAGAAACGCACCCAGAGAAGCAGAATTAATTCCATTAACATTTAATGCCAATTAGCAGTTTCTTACTATCCAGCAGCAGTCTCCATCATGCATATAAGATCACCTACTATTCAATATGCAATGAGATTTTATGTTTCCACCATGCATTTTCATTCTAATACCTAATTAAGGCTGAATTCTCCAAACATCTCAAGCCCCTTGTGTGATAAGCACACTGAGAACTTCTTTGAAGATTTGCCCTTAATGTCACAACAGGAGCTGCTGGATATTGAAGGCATCAAAATCTGGTCTCATCCTCTTTGAAAACCCCGATTCCAAAAGTCTGTGAAGTGCTTTCATTCAAGAGCCACATTCTGTGTTTTCTGGTGTGCTACATAAACCTTACTCTGGCAAAGCAGTCTAAAGGCTCTATAAGAGAACTGAGGCAGAAGAAAAATAAAACCAAATGACACTAAACCAAGCTACATCTCTTATTCCTGTGCATAGATTTGATAATTCTAGAGACCAATAAAATTCATTTTGCATAGAAAGAAATTATGGACTAGTACAAAAAGGAGACAAAAGAGCCTCATTGCAGGTTTGTAGCCTACTGGGATGAGGGCATTTCTTATTTCTAGAGGCATTACATCAATGTCACTGTTAGGAGACAAGTACCCCAGGTGCTCCTGGGCTTGCTGGGATTTTAATTACCTTGCCAATATAAATCCAATTTTGGTTACATACTTTTTATTCCTGCGGAGAAGGCTCTTCTGCGTGACTTTGTACTTACAGTCTGAAGTTGGAGAGGCCTGTGAAATTGTTTTTTTCTGTTTTGCCAAACTGGAGTGGTTTTGGAGAACAGAGACAGTACTTTTGAGAGAATGTGCTCTGAAATACAGTGTTTACATCTAGACGTGCTTTAGATTTCTGTTGGTAGAACTGCCAAACAGCTTCTGCATAAAACTAAGTCCTGTAAATACACAAGTACTGTTATAGTCTTCCCCTTTCTTTCAGGTATGTTGTATGCAGAAGAAATTTAGCATGTCTGTGACTCCCTGGACAGTCCTCCATACAAGGAGATGGCTCTCTAGCACCTTAACAGTTTCCAAAATTTAAAGCCTAGAGAAATCTGGCTAATTCACAACTGATCTAAGACAAGAGAATTACAAAGACTTTGCAAAAGTTTAAAGTCTTGTTGTATCCGCAGCTCTGGATTTATAAAAACAACAGCTGACAACAAGCAGAAACTTCATGTAGTAAACTGCAATTAAATTCCAGGACACTGGAATATTTACTAAGTTGAGTCAACCACAGAAATGGGAGCCTCCAGCTCTAGAAAGTTTTGGATGAGAACAGTTGTTTGCAACTTGGTTCTGCTTTTAATCATAATTCATTTTTCTCTGAGAATTTCACTTGACAATTTCACTGAAAAATTTAGCCACAGCCTGGTATTGCGAGCAGTTTAGTAGAGCAGTCAATTTAAAACACAAGGTCAGAAGCCTAAACAGGGAACAAGAACTGTGTATTTTTTCTGTCTAATCACAGATCTAGGCAAAAGATAAGCTGGATCTTGGTGCAACACATTTTAGTATATTTAGGGCTTAATGACTATTCCTTTGGGTTTTTCTTTTAGTTAAGCTTTGAAAACAAACATTGTATGAGCAAAAAGAGATCTAATTGGGGATTTTCTTGACATTCCTCCCAGCAACAACACTACTGTATTGTTTTTTAATGCTTTTTCCACTGGACCACAGATGTGTAAACTCTTTTCTCTGTACTCCCTTGTCTTACACTGTCTAACAGACATCTCACCCTTCCTACTCAACTGAAACAAAGCCCTTCCTTTATCCATAGGGTGTTCTCCCTGTTCTCTTACCATACACATACAAACACTGAATTACAGCAAACCCTCCTCTGCTGGGCTACCAGTCCAGCTTACCTCTTTATCTGCTGCCCATGATGAAACTTCCAACTTGGCTCTTAACCTTGCCACTTGCTTGCCTGACCCTTTCTGCTGCGTGCCCCAGCTACCAGCCAAGGGACAATGTCATGCAGAGAACAGTGAACTGACCCCTCTCAGAGTGCCCATCTACTCTGCTTCTCATCAAATAACCTTTTTTCTCCCCTTTCCACTCTGCCGTGGTTTAATCCCTCCTCACACTGGCCAAATAAAAATCCCAGACAAGTCAGATGTGTGCTTTCCACCAAGCTGAGTATCTCAAATCATAAAAATATAAAATTAAAAGTTGCTTGTTGAAATTAAAGCCTCTGGGTTTACAGCTTTTCTTAAGACAATTCCACTTTCCAGGCAGTGTAAGAAAGTCAGAAGCAAGAGTGCAGGTTGAAAATACAAGCCATTAAATATTAACATTAAATGTTAAAAATAAAAACGGGTAACCTCGGGTTACCGTAAGCCCTTTATTTTTTCTGACCTAGTTATCTCAGCCATTCCTAGACTATCTCAAAATTTCATTCCTGATGTGAAACAAGCCCTGATGCATTTCATCTTGGAGCTTGTTAGGCAGAACCAGCAACTCTCGGGGTTCTCCTGGGCAGGTGCAAACCTTGGAGACTTCCAGCTGCACCACTCACTCCAAATTCCCTGTATAAACAATGTTTTTTCCTCTTGTGGGCTTTAGGAACCTGCAGAAAAAACCCTCAAAACTCTGGGTGTTTTTTAGCACAGCAGAGCTTGCGAGAAGGTGCCCTAGCATGCACAGGCAAAACAAATAATAGTGCTTGAAATGAGAAATATTTAGCAAATTCCTTCATCCTTGCAGTGTTAAAATAACACTTTTTCTGGGTTGGAAAGCAAGAAATCTGTTTTACCTTGACAAGTTCATTTGGATATCATGCACTATTTGTTATCATGAGAACTACTGAGATGTGGTCAGTTCCTATGGATCATTTCTTTAAGCAAGATTAGCTGGAACTGCTATGATTTATATAAAAATGATTTCTAATCAATCTATTGCCTATTTCTACCACTTTAATTGAGATTAATGCCTAAGCAATGATTATTTCAAAGAGTACATAATTCACTTGAATGTTCTTGGTCATTTTAAGAGATCTATGTGGAAAGTTAGTACATGACAGAGTTTGTATAGAGACGGCATTTTGGTATATATTTATTTTACTAATTCTAGAATAAATCAGTCTACAGATGGAACACAGTTAAATGGTGTGTTCAAGAGCATCTCTTCCATGGCCTTCTACACCCTTTACCCGAAAACAGCTAGTTGAGAGGAAGACAGTGATGGGTCTGGGTGACCAGCAAGGTAGAACCTTTCCAAATGTCAAGCTGATCAAATGAATTCTAACTTGGGAGGACACTTCACAGAAATAATAGCTAGAGAATAGAGTTCCAACTAACACTACTATTTTTACTCAAATGGAAATGCTAACTGAAGTTGTATCTTGAACTAGAGAGGTGGGTTGCAAAACAGCCTGTGCATCTTACAGCACCAACTTAAGCTCATTATAGGATAGAGACTTCCTGTTGCCTGCTGCAACACATAGACAGTAAGCAAACAGGTTGTCCAGAATCATGAGAGTCTGGGGAATTCAAGGTGAAGAACTCAAATGCAAAGAAACACACAATCCCCAGGCTCTACAGTGACTCCAACAAAGTATTGTGATCATAGAGAATATATATTTGCCTGGGAGCTGTCACTGTGGAGCAGGCTCCCAAGTCAAGGGCCCAGATAGAGAAGGAGTCATCAGGTATAAAGATTGAATGTTTTTTTCACTGAATTTGTTTTTTAGATAGAATTTTTGCTCCATTCTATTCATGATTGCAAATAAACCCATGTAACAGTATGCTCTCATGTGAACGGTTTCCATTTTAAAAATACAAGAAACCAGTCTCCTTTGAATGTTTGCTATTTGTATTGTTAGGATGGCTAGTATATTAAATGCACAAAAGAAAATCTAGGATATGTGTCAGCATTGTGGCACACAGTCAGGGCATGGGAGATGTCAGGGAAAAGTTAGCATGATTTGCTTTCAGGCTTTTCAAAACAAGCCCAATGACAGGAAGGAACTTTTACATTGTTTTCCCATCATCTCTAAGGGAAACATTAAATACATGTGCTAGTTTCTTAAATTATTTAAAGGAAATAAAATCACATGTTCTTGCTAAAAGCTTGACAGTAGACTACAATAGATGTGCTCAGACAAGAGGAGCATGTAAATTCTGCAAACCATCAAATACTGATAGATGTTTCTGGGAAAACAGCCACAAGAGGAAATAGGATTTTTCACTGATAGCGTCTGTCAACAGAAGAACTGTAATCACGTGGCTCGTGATTAAATTTAAATATAAATATAATGGATGAAACCCACTGTAATTGCTGTGTAGCTAGAAGTATTTACACAAGTACGGTTCTAGGTGATTTACTACAGCAGCAGAGGACGGCCTTGGAAAATCCACAGTTTCCATTCCCAGGGCAAGGTATATAAATGGTGTAGTACCTGCTTCTGCTGCTGCAGTAATTCTGCAGTCTGCAGCTGTGGTCCATGCTCAGTGCTCTCCGTGGTGGGACGCTGGGAGAAATCTGTCAGTGCAAACACAACATCCTCTTCCTCCTCCTCTCGCTCTGCATCATTCGCCTTCTGCTCAGACTGAATGCCAAAGTCTGTCAGGGCCTCAGGGTGCTCCATCTGGAATGCAAGACAGGGAACATGGGAACACACTTTTGCCATGTACCTCTGGAGACAGAAATCCACTGAAGGACTAAGAGAAGGGACCATCTTCCCCTGCATCTTCATGGTGGGAGATATTGGCTTCAACCCTGTAGGCTACAGAATTGACCTTTGGGTGATATGATCAAAGAAATCACCATATCATGTCACCTTTGGGTGATGTATGACATGAACACAACACTATGCAGGCCTGCAAAATAGAGGATCTATACAGCTGGGATGGGTCTAATGTCGTGTGATGGATATAATCCATCACACAGTAATGAAGAACTATACAAGACACTGGTGTATTGTCTGATGAAGATAGAGAGATCAGAGAGTATCAAAATCTATCACTTTATTTTCCGTAATGCGTGAGCAAAACATGACTCCACTAATGACTAGAGCTTGGCTGATCATACATTAACCAGTCAAAAAATCCAAACAGTCAAAAAATGAAAGCTATTTGGTATTAGATAAGCTAGTTTACACAGAAGCAAATTAGCACTGCTGAAGTAAAGTAGAAGCAAATTATTTCTAAATAGCTATTCATCTCTTGTTTCTGACTCATATTACCACAGCAGATGAATGTAAAAGTGTTCATCAACCCTTTATCTAAGAACACAAAACATTGGAGTATTCAACTGAAGCATACTCCCACCAGACCTGAAAGGTTACTTGTACTGCCAAATGCAGCAAACATTAAAAATCACTGGGCACAAAAGGATCAGAAATACTGAGAAAAACTACTTAGTTGCTTAGAAAATGGTGTCAGAATTGCATGAATCTGCAAAACAAATCTATTGTTCTCAAGAATGGGAAAACACTTTATTTTTTTTTCTTTAGGTAAGAAGCAAATGCTAATTCTGGGTGTGCAACTCAACTTAAATGAGCAGCACCTTTCTTCACAGTGCCTGTTGGCTGGCAACCACACCCCTGCTGCTGTGTGTCAGCTTGGGGATTCCAGGTTGTTATGTACTTCTGAAATTCCAGCTCTTGATTTAGCCTCTACTTGGAAAAGCACCACAATGATGACTGGTGTAGTGCTGCTGACGGCGATAGACGTGTGTATGGAGCAGAGGAACAAATAAGGATGATTCACTGTAAGTTCCCACAAGAAGCTGTATAATTCTCCTGCTAACATGAAAAGAGAGCTTCCCTCCATCTGTATTGCTGAAGGCTTTGTAAAGAACACACTATGCACAGGATGAGAAAAGCAACAGCTCTCAACTCACCTAAATAGATTTGAGCCCCTTACCTTGCTAACATGCTTTTTTTCCTTTTAAAAAAACACTCAGGAATCATATCTTTGAGACCTAATTAAATTTTCATTTACTGTGAGAGAGTTTTTCAGGACCAGATGTTTGTACTAGTTAAGGGTTTCCATTTAAAAAGGGGTGATCTCTCTCTCTCTCTCTATATATATATATATGTGTATATAATGCATATATACTTTAGCACTAGCGAACTTAAGCTTTTACATTTAATTTGAATTCCCTTTCAATACATGTTTAATTATAAAGTTGCTGATCCCACATCATATTTCAAGTCTACATGTAAAGGGACAACCCAGTGCTCATTTGGGTTATTAAGGTGGGACAGTTACCTCTGATGTGTCCTCCCCTTCCTCCTCCATTCGCTTGCCTTGCCGCCAGTGTTTCAGCAGCCACTTCAGTTTGACATACAGGAGAAAGGTGTCCTGCTTGAAATGCCTGAGCTCTTGCTGCAGCAGATTTTTCTCCTGACTCCAGGTCTTCTCTTCCAGTTTGTTCTGCAGAGTCAAGCTCTGCACTTCCAAGTCTTTCCTCCGCAGGGTCTGCATATGCTCCTCCTCCAGCTTTAATGGAATAACAGATAACACATCAATGGGGTGGTGTCCCATGGCAGTCTCCAGGACTTGTACTTCATTGGGTGATACAAACTGAAATCTCTAATTTTCATCAGCAGTGAGAAGCTACTGAGTTTGTCTCAGTAAGTTCCTCAGAAGTTATGACTGCTGAGGAAATTAGAGGATAGCAGATGATAAGCTTTGGTTAGATAACCATGTGAAAGTAATCTGCTGTGGAAGTGGATATTTAATGATGCACAAGAGCTCTGATGCTTGTTAAATATTTTATATCACTCATATTTTCCTCCCTCTCTTGAATGTATCTCTTCAATAGGTTCCCAGCACAGCCACCACCCCACACCTACTAAATGCATTTGCTGCCAATTGTATAAGCTGGGACCACAGCTGCCCTTCAGACAACCTGGAATATTTTCCTTGCAGCTTCCCTCCCCAACCACAGACTCATCCCTTCCACTGTGACTGTGTCTCCCTCTGTTTCTAGAAGGGCAACACTTCTGAAGAAACCACATCCAGTACCTCAGATACAAGTACTAGTCCCTAACTTCTCACAGTTCATACTTGAAGGCATCTGAATGATACCAGAGTACAGAGTTTCTCATTCTGACATGACTATATCTGGGACACAAACAGGAACTGAAGAGACAGGAATAGATTGCAACTCAGCATTTGACATGCTCAGCTTCAGTACTAAAACATCAAGAAAAGCTCATTCTTTAGAGGACATGTATAAATACAGCTGTTTCAATGCAAGGCCACTGAAACATTATTCTTTAAATGTGACTATTCCCCCAATATTTGAAATCAAACCATGGCATGACCTGCACCCAACAGCACTTGTACAAGTTAGTGGTACAACATCTCATATTGTGTATGGATGAGAAAGTGTTTCCACTTCAACCAAGCTGTGGTTCACATTCATGAAAAAATGCATGGAAAATGAGTACAGAGTCATTGTTTACAGGTGCCAGTTTCTACTATTTTCCATTCTGCAGAACAACAGCCTCTCCTCTTCCTGACCAGCTCCATAGATGAAATCTGTAAAAGCCACAGTACACACTACTGACCACAGCAACTCAAACCATCAGAACACGCCCTGCAACAAACAGTGTTCACACAGGAATACAAAATACTTCAGGAACAAGGACTCCCTATCAATAAATATTGCTAAGAAATACATGGTTGATTTTCATGGCAACATTCAGATGCTTCTGAAACAGGCTACTTGTCCATACTAGGTTTACTAAGGACTTGCCTGCCATCTAAATGATGTACTCCAGCATGATGCCTGTTTTTAACATCTATGCTACTATGCCTTAAAAACTTCCTGATTAAATTGAAGTTATTTACAGTAGCTGCTAGCTTAAATGTGTTTAAAATAAAGCTTAAAAGTAGTCTGGAACAAAATTAGCTATAATGGTCCAAAACCCATACATACAACCCTTAATAACACTCATGGAGATTGCACAGTGCTAGCACACATCAATTTTATGTCATTAAACATTCCTAAAAATGAAATAGTAAAAAGTGGCTGATATTAAATTTAATTTTTACAGAAAGAAACAAACAGATTTGATGTTGGTTCAGGTACTTCCACCAAATGAAGCTATGGTTAAATACAGCAAAAATCTGAGTCATTTCCACCAGAAATCCTGGAAGGTAATAAAAAAGGAACAGTATCAACAGGATGGGCATAATCTGGAAAAAAAATTAAGAATTCAGAAGATGCTTCTATTCTTCTATTTCCACTGGCTGTCAAGATGAACAGCTAACTTTGATTTTGCTGATTTTGCATTGCTTTTATAAGCTGTTATATTTTAAGTCCCTGTGGTCATGAATTCTTGCAGAAGACACTAGTGGAGGTAGATTCATAGTATTATGCTTTTTTCAATGGATAGCAGTTGCAAAAGAAAAGAACTTTAAGAGAAGGCATAGCTTCCAAAAAGCTTTCAGGGCCAAGGCAACTAGGAAGGAAATCAATTGACTGGTTTCCTTCAAAAACTCCAGTGGAAAGCTCCTGTGGAGATCAACTGAAAATTCAAGCTAGTTGTGAAAAAACTGAGATACCACTTGGGCATAAAGAGATTAGTTGGCACAAGGAAAAATTCTTTACACTATGCAACAATTATGGTGAATTTAGTCTACAAAGTAAATTTGAAAAGAAAGCTTCAGTTAAGAGCCAAACACCCTGCAGAAATTAGCAACAGATTTTTTTTGCTCTAGGAGCTAGAGATCACAAAATGATTGACTAATATGTTCCAGCCTTCAAAAGAGCAGGAGGAGCTCATGTAACAAAATATAATTTATTCACCAGCTATAAATAAGAAGGTTGGAAGCACTGAGTACTGAGAAATACAAGAAAGTCCTGATTTGTGTCTCAGTTATGTGTATGTAACAACTCCTCTGACTTCAGAGAAATGCTGGATTTTCTTTGGCCTAGGAGGAGTCGGAATAAGGCATAGAGCTAAACTGAGCTCCCAGAGATCAAACACAGCCCTCCCCAGCTCATGGAGAGCTGAAGGGGCTCACATAATTCTCCATGCAGTATTTCATGTCTCTACCATGACTTCCCCTGCAGAGGGAAGGACAAACCTTCTCTCCACCAAGCAGAGAAGCCAAATTCAGAGTGGCGAAACAATCTTGAGTTTACATTTCCCCAAATTCCAGATCCTTCATTTACTCAGATGAGGTCAAACAGGCACAGCTTTCAGGAACCAAGTTCCCATAGTCCTGACAAACAAGGCTCATGTCACACATCATGGTCATGCGTCTCTCCCAGCAGGTAGGTTTTGTATTTACCTGAATGATCCTTTCTGTAAACTTTTCTTGCTCCTCTCGGTGAAGTCTTGTCTCCTGCTCAAGCTGAGCCTGAAGCTCCTGTATCGATACATTCTGTACAGGTAAAACATGGGAATCCCTGAGCTGATCAGCAGGACAAAGGGGTAGGTTTAGCAGAAAATGTGTCTCCGAGGGGTCAAAAAAAGGAAGAAAGAAAAGAACTGCAGGACAGACATCTGCACAACTCACGGTTATCAATAGTTAAAACCAAAGCACAGTGTGCAAATAAATAGCAATGCCCTAAATCTGTGTGGGAATTTCCTGTGTGGATTCTTCTGAAAACTAAAGATGGGATGCTGATATTCCCTTCAGGCCTCTGCTCTGGGTTTGCACTCGAAGAGCTAAGACAGTGCACCATCAACAACATCTGCCAGATGAACTCCTTTTTACAGGAGTACATATTTGGTGGTACATTTCTTTATCATAATCAAAGCTGTAAAATTTTAATATCTGTGCAGAAGATGAATCTAATACACATATATTGAACCTAATTATTTATTACTTTGCAACACTTTTGATTGGGCAATTAATGGGATAGCATTTACTAAACCAAAAAAGTATATAAAAGATCCGTTTCTTCAGGTACAAGACAGCTCTATGCACAAGTCAACTCCATTCTGTGATTTCTGCTCAAAATAATTACTACACAAATGTCACAGTGATAAGTTATGTGACCCTGGGATCTGACCTAAATCATTAAGTATGCCCCCTTTCAGGTCCAATACTGTTTTAATCTTAATGCTTTCAATTTTATGTTTGGCATCCCATCAGCTTTACTCCTGAAAGTTACTTAACTCAAAAATAAGGACCCAAGAAGGTAGAGTCAGAACACATTATTTATACTATGTTAATCAATCTTGTGGCACTTCTATTCGTGATCAGAACTTTCTGTGCCCTTTACTTTGTGTCTCACACATTGGAGCTAAAACTGATTTTTCTGTGCCAAAGTGATGCTTGGCCAGATGCCATCATCTTCATGTGTGTGACCACACAAAACATGACAGCACCAAACGCCTACTTTTCCGAGCAAAGACGTATTTAAAGAAGGGATTGCTTCAGGCTCCAAAGTATAATCCCAAATTCTCAGCTGGCCCATGTCCTGTGTGCTCCAACCTCAGCAGCTGCAAGGGCAGAATGAAGGCTGTGGGACTGGTCTCATGAGCTGTGATGCCATTTCCCCTCCGGCAGCAGCCCCAGCACCTCCTCCTCCCCAGGCACTCCTCCCACTTCTCAAGAGCAAAGCCAGCAGCTGCTCCTGTTCAGGGCACAACAGCCCTTGTTGGAACATTTTGGTTATTCAAAACATATTTCTCACTGAAACAGACACTCTCCTCTCCTCCTCTGGGGAAAATTGAGAATTGAATTGAATTGAATTTTCCTCTGGGGAAAAATGAGATAAGGCAAATGGAAGTATCCCAAAAACTACCTGCAGGACCATCGTCCACTGAAAAACAAAAAGTGGGCCTACATGTACTTTCTGGGTCCTATCAGTTCCTTTTTTACTTGAGTCATTTATTCACTTGTGCATGTCTGTTTTGTACCTGAGGAAAAGACGCTTCCAGCCCTCTGAAGGATACACACATAAAGTGGCTGAAAGAACATTATCTGCCTTATCAATTTCACCTGACACTGCAGACATTTGGTAGTGCATAAGGTCAAAATTTGGTCTCACAAGTAATTTGAAAAGAACTGCTTGTGATGGGATTTTCCAGTTTTGCACAATAATTTGTAAATCATAAATTCAACTCCCTCGTGCAATAAAGGGAGAATTACTTTCATCAGAAATTTCTGCATTATTTTATTCTGATCAGACTTCTTTAGGAATAGGAACCAGTTAATTCAGGTGTAATTTTAAAAACCAAATATGTTCCTTCTTTTTATGAATTCATAATTATGAACCCATCTAAATTTTTAAAAACATGTAGCCAAACTTCAGGAAACTTGGGTGCTAGGATTATGTGGCAATGTTGGAATTACGTTGGAATTACGAAAAATAAATTAAATTTATCATAAAGGCAGATGGAGTATGACATGCATACTAAGTGAAAATCACGTCACAACTGCTTTGCCTCTTTAAGGACATTTTTATAAGTGCTGAAGTAAACATTTTGAAAAGCAGTTAATGCATTAATGCAGAGCTGCACACCTATTTCCTTCCAGTGCAACCTGAGGACTCTTCATAGCCTATAATTATATATAATGTCATTTCTACCAGAAGCATTGGGATTTCTGCACTGCTCAAATCACGGGAGGTAAGGCTGCTAAAGTGCCTGATAGATTGCTGCTAGACAATCTATCAGGATTGTGAATGAACAATATGTAGAAATGTATCATGTAATATTTGTGTACCCAGTTCAGGTACCTGATACTGCACTGATGGACGTCCATATGTTTATATGTGGAAAATCGTCTTCTATCATACAATCAGCAGGGTGTAGTCTGTGGCACAACTGTGGTTTTGTTTTGTTTTGTTAAGCAACACTACTACAAAATGGACACACAGTTGATAACCTGTTAAGTTCCATTCTTTGTTTCCTTTGTTCTCGTCAAGGAACGCACTACACGAGGAACGGAAAACACCCCGAATGTGACGGCCACCACACAATGTACTGACACCACAGGAACAGACACAAACTTACTACAACAAGACAATTTAATGGGAACTACGAGCTAGTGCTACTCTACCACAGCACCACAGAAACAGCTGCACGTCATCCACAGCTCAACACCAACTAACAATTTCCCACGTACCCCAACTGCAAGCATTACCAGACACACCTCCACACCTGTCCTCTTGGACAGGCACTGCCAAATCCTTCTGCTCAGTTCTTTTATCTCACCTGTTATCACTCCAGAACAAGCTAATCCATGCTGATGTCTTTACCTCAAGAGGATGTGCAGAGAAAAGTCATCCACACTCGGGGACTTCACCCACCATTGCTCCCTCACTGCACCGACTCCTCTCAACATATTGATGGCTTTTCAAGTTACTTTGTTTTTACAAGATTGCCATCCAGCACAAGGGTGGCTGGGTTTCGCTTGTCTGTTTTCTCCATATTACCATAGCTAATTACAATATAAACTTGCCTGCAAACTTAATCAGTTTATATGTAACAACCGTGAACATCGAATTTCATGGAATCTTTCTTTTAAGCCTCTTTTTTTTTTTTCCCCCCAGGAATGATCAAACAAAATAAGGCCTGAGGAGGCAGGGTAGAATGATGCTCTCCAGCATCTGTGTGCAATTCCAAGGAAGTCAAAAGATGAATATTTTATGCTGCTTCTCTAACGCTACATTATAATGCTTTGATATTTGGTATATGATATTTGCTTTCATTTGAACATGTAGTTTAAAAACTGCTACTTTTCCACACATTGACAGCTGACCATCGCATGCAACAATTAACCAGATCAGAAAGAAAGTTCCATTGCCCTTTGTAATACTTTTTACATGCATTTCACATCCAACTGAATTCTCAGAGGCTGCTTCTGAAGATGCAATCTTCTTCTCACCCCTTAAAAATAGATTACATATATTCCATTTGCTAGTGTACAAGAGGCAGCTGTGTGGTTATTTTTGTGTGCTTATATGAAAGTCTCTGAGTTTGGGAAAACACAGAACACTTTGTTTCAAGTCTTTAAAAATCCATCTCATTGTATGGATAGTACACAAAGTCTCACCAAATTCAGTTAGGACTCAAATATCCAGATTTACATCATAAAGAGTCTTTTAAGCCATTATATTGTCAACCTTTACAGAATCTTACATAGCAAGAAAGAATACAATACATCAAAGTAAATTATTCTTGCTGCCCCTAATCTTGGTGGGAAGGAATACTAACAACATCAGTTTATCTTTCTTCTTCCCACAACTTCTCACTGGAGGACTAGTGGACATAAGACATACAGCTTTCTATGTGGTCCTCAGTTCTTGTTGTTGGCTTGTTTGCTTTTTTTCCCAGAAGAAAAAAGTCACAATGTGTAAAACATCCACTGTTTCCTTTCTGGGAAAACAAAATCTTGAACCAGAGAAATGGATGTGCAAATTTTCAGCACATGGCTGGGAGCTGCTGCAAAAACCATCTATCTGAAAAGTTCTCACATGGAATTATGACAATTTCACAGAAACAGCACCAGTTAAAAGACAGAACCTTCAAAATACAGATCAAAATTCTCCTCATATGTTCAAAGTGGATCTATACAGAAGTTTTGATTGAAAGCAGGTGGTAAAGTGACTTACCTAACTTGTACATCACTGTATCTGGGTGGTCCACACTTAAAGCAGGTATTAACTTAGAGTTACACATTTCTTATTTGCATAATAAGTAAGGAAAATGCATAAACATATTAAGAAGGTCTTAGAAGAAATTATTCTTCAGTGTGAGCTATTCCTATTTTATTACTAGGCCTCGTGGAAAACTTGTTTTTTAAGACATGCTCTCACCTCCTCCAGCCTATCTGCTTTTACGTTAAATCTCTGGTGACAATTCGTTGCTTTTAAGTGAATTGCCTTCAGTCGTTCTTTTTTCATAATCTGTGAGTGTCAGAGATTTTATGATATTTTTTCTACACAGAACTAAATGTGTAAATCTTTAAAAGCAATGTATGAAAAGAATTCAAATCTGAAATGTAAAGTGCTTTTGCCTGTGATATATACTTACTCAGGTAAAGGCAGAACTGATACCCTCTGAAGAAACAGAGGTAGGAAGTAAAGTTCCAGTTTAGAGCACCAGGTATCAAATACACTAACAAACCATATTTGGTCACCATATGGTTTCAAATCATATTTGAAATAATGAAATTTTTCTTCTTCAAAATATCTTCTTGTTTCTGAATAAACAGGAGGACACTGCTTAAGGAAACTTCCTTTTGTTTATGGATATTCCATTAGTATGGAAATTCACCAGGTGAAAAATCATTTACCATTTGTTCCACTGGTTTCCATTTGTTGCCATAGGGTGTTTGCTCCATGTTACGTTTTTTAGTTCTTCTGTTTGTTTTAGTCAAGGCAATTCTTACTAGTCCACCTGCTTTTTCCTTGGATAGTAAAGAATGATTTACCCCTCCCATCATAACACAGCTCTGCTAAAATCATGAATAATGGATCGAACATCCATCCCAATGGGCTCCAGCCTTCCACAACAGCAGCTGAAAGGCTTGTTTCAGCAAGAAAACAAAGCCCTGCTCTTAAAGCAATTTCAAGATACAATTTCCCTTGCACTGGGACTCTAACCCACCTCCTTAACATGCAAATACATTCTAATAATACTGTTGCACTAACAACTGCACTGCAAAGCCCAAACAACAGCAGATGTTTACAGTTAGGCTACAGGGTAGTTTCAAGCACATGTCTGTCTGCATTTATTGTATTTAATCAAACAATTAGGCTCCCACAGTGCTCATTTTTAAAAATAATAGAAATTGCTAAATGGAAGCTGTTTAGCATTGCTTGTGAAAATTTTAATTAAAAATTCAGCTTGGTAAAAAATAAATGTAGATAAATGTGCTTGCTTGAATAAAAGGAAAACATTTTTCTCAGTGAAATGAAATGGGTTGTTTTCATGCTGGAAGTCCATACACAGTAAGATGATCACCAATCAATGTTATCCAGTGGCCAGGGTGTATATATTCACTTCTTAAGTTCAACCAGATAAAGACTTGTGCAGCCATGCCTGCTATGGGCATTACAAGGTTTGAGTCTCCACTTGAAATTTCTGTGTTAATTAAAAAAAAA
>VZRZ01000886.1:659345-681845 GCA_013398175.1 Climacteris rufus | reverse complement strand
AATGCTGTGAAATAGACTGAGTTCCTAACTTGCTTTCCCAATAGGAAGCAAACCGTTTTTCTACTGCTATTATTACTAGGACAGAGCAGATTGTGATCTCTGTTTCTGGTGTGGACAACTGTTCACAAGGGAGATTGGTGAAAATATGTGAAAAAAGGAAGAAAAATTCATTAAACTGTGTTTACATTCAAATCCATCCCATGTGAAAACCTGCATTTTTTTCAGGAAGTACCAGGGTATTGAATGACTATTTGGGGTTTTTTTGTGTGTGTTGGGCATTTTAAAGTACTGCTTCTCATCTCAAATGAAAACTCCAGTGTGTATTGTGCTGAAATAAGAGACAAGGTTAAGTAAATTCTAAGCCAATGAACAATTTCTTTGCATGAATCACTTTCATGAATTGTCATGGAGATACAGGCACTTGGCCTTGAAAGAGACACATTTATCAGCATTAGCAGTATAATGGAAGGCAGGCTTTGAAAGATGATCTCTTGAGACAGCAGATTTTATCATTGTTGGTAGGCCATGTGGACATATGTGCAATTATCTATGGAAACTTCATTTCAGTCTCCGGAGCACTGTTATTCTTCACAAGCACTATTTTGTTATAATTCCTAATAATGGAAACCACATTCAGAAGAAAACATGACTGACTTTAATTGTTCACCCAGATCAGGCTATGAAAAAAAATTACAAAACTAATTATGGCTCATCAATCTGAGGAAATAATTTAATGTCTATCGCACACATCCCGGTGCATTGGTCTTATATATTACCTAGATTAATTTCACTCCATTCTATTTACATATATACTAATTTTGTCTTAATTTCAGCTATTAATAACTAAACAGCCACAAAATTGATCAGCTGTATACTTCTGAACTCAGTCAGCTTTCTTATTGATGTTTCTTGCTGCAGGTCAGGACTTTAAAAATACTAAATAGTAAAAAAGTTAACTTACATGTTAATAACTTGATAGAGGTAAAAAATAATCAAAGTTCCTGTTAATGTGTGGTTTTCATTGATAACCATTGATAACACAACTGCAATCAGCTCATGGGTTGACTGACTAAAATTCTGGTCATCGTGTTTCTGGCATCAGAAACAGAAGTTTTAAATGAATTCAAATGAGGTGGGCATGAGTGATTAGAAACAGAGACTCTAGAAGATGGGCTTTCTATCCTCTCTACTGTCTCACTGCATACATGTTCCTCTTTTTCACACAAATACTTGCAAATTGATTTTCTCTTTATAACTCAAAAGTGCAAATTAAGAATCAAACTAAAACCTTGCAAAACCCCATGCAGCCTCTGCTGGAGTAACACTGTATTTTGGTTGCTCTGGCTGGATAAGGCTGTATGATTAATGCATCGTCTTTGGCCAGGGCTGTACAAGACATTACCTCTGTTTTTCCCATCATGGTGAATCAGCTTATCCCTGCAGCTGTAGGTTTTGCTTTTAGGGAAATATAAAGATCACGAGTAAAGTTACAGCCAGACCAGTGCTGCACATCAGAGCTCACAGGTGGGATGATTTCTCCTGGTTACTTATTTATCTGTTAAAAGCTAATACGACATTTTCTTTATTCTGTCTTTGTAATCCTGCATTCTTTGGCCAGGTTCTTGTCTGCCTTTGGCTGCAAGTGCCCAGATATCAGTGGCAGTAGGTGGTGCCTTGCACCTCCCCAGCCCCAGGCAGCTGGAGCAATGCCCAAGGGAAGGGGCAGCCTGCCCCCATCCCTTTGCCCTGCCTGGGAGCACCAGGGGCCCACTCCCACCCTGAGGTCAGAGGACCTCCAGCCAGACACACACTGCCTTTCAAACAGTACAAATAACAGTCACCAGTCAGGACAACACACTCAGCATTTTGAAGCTTTTGAAGAAAAGGGAAAGGCTTCCATGGGTTTAGGGTCAGGGCCCCAATGTTTTTGCTTGGCATCACTGCATGACTCAATGCTTCTGTGGAATTAGCATGTTATTACAGCAGGACAAAACCACTGTTAACTTCTTTAATGGCATTACTTTATTGCCAGGTTTTGTCTTAGCAATTTTTTTTTTAAAGGATTAAATTTGTAAGTTTTTTTTTTCACAGGAGCTGAAGCAAGCAATATTTTTTTTTCATTAAACAAACACAAGCCTCATACAAAACAACAGAGCTGATGGACGTTAATCCTGCCTCCTAAGTATGGATCCCATCTGGAAAGGTGAGAAAGCTCTAGGTCTTCCTCTCTTCCCTGCCAGGGAACATGACTACTGAAAATCCCATTCCCCAGACAGCTTTTTTTCCAAAGGAAAAGAAGGGTCAGGAGAGATTTAGCAGCCATATTTAAGCATGCCAGAAGGGTAGGACTCCAACCTTCATGCATCTGTCCCTCAGAAACTTTGTGTACAGAAATACCAGCAATTTCTTGATCAGTTGAAACCAAATAGAAACAGCGAGGGGGTGAGACACCCACATAGGCAAGCAGAGTTTTGACATATAAGGCAAACTAAAGAGAGGCCAAATCACTGAAATTAAGAATAGTTCATTATTAGTTAAATTGTGAATGAAAAAAAAAGAAGAGGAAAGAAAAAAAAGGGAGAATAGCCTTTCCAGGTTTTTGAGGGAACAAGAGGCTCAAATCTCAGGGGCTGAATCTGGGCTATGGCCGCCTGACTGTATTAAACATCCAGCATGTGGATGCTTTCCTAAAAAGTGTATATAGGCCAGATGATACAGAAAGAAAAGAAGGAACAGCAGTGCAAAAATGTGTCAGTCATGGTGCTCAGTCATGGACTTTAAGAGATCATTAAGGATAAATGGGAGTTAATGATTACTGATTATTTGCATGCAGTTGCACTGTGGCTCTGCATGGCGCTTCAGAAGGATGTTAATGAGTAAAAAAAGGAGAAAAAAACCCCTCAGATCCCTCCCTGCAGAGTCTGCAGTATAATTTAGACAAATGTAGAATGTGAAGATAAAGAAATGAAATGTATAGGAAATAAATTAACTTCATTATGCAATGTAAATGCATAACGTGAGAGATGCGATAAGGATGAAGAGCTGATCAAAAATTCCCCAATACAATATTTCTTTTCTGGCAGGAAGACACAAAGTTAGATAGAGGCCAATGACACCTCCTCTACCACCACCACCACCAGCTCAAGGGAATTGCCAGGCAGAAGATGGGTAAGTGGTTTTGGGGTAGCGAGTCTAACAACAGGGCAGTACAACCAGCACCCAAGCATCTGGCTGAGTGCCAGCACTCCTACCTTGCGCTGGAGAACCACTTTTCTTTGTGTTTTGCCTGGTGCCTGGTATTTTCCAAGAAGCTCCGTTTTGCCATTCTGCTGAATAAAAACTTTTTTCTTCAATAGTGCCAGAGGCAGGTGAGTGGTACTATGAATTCTGCTTTTACACAACTTCAAACAAATTCATGGGTATTATTTACTCAGTGTGCCCTGTGGTGGGTGCGATGTTTCATGGTTTCTCAGTCTTTCCTACCTTAAAGAACTGGTGAAGAAAACTGAATGGCCACCTGGCAGAGCACTGATACAATGGTTTTCATTTCCAAGCCCAAAGCCTTTGCTTGCAAGAGTTGTGTGTACAGTGTAAAGGCTTTTCTCCCCATGTGGCTTCTGGGATCACTTCCCCACGTTGCGAGTGGTGCTGAGCTCATCCTTGGTTACTCACTTAATTTTGTGAAGTCCTCTTTAAGGCTTTCCAAGGCAAACTACAGGTGCTCTTAATGCCTGGATTTGGGTGGTGGAAGTAAGGATGAGAATCTATTCCCTTTGCACAGCTCTGTATTTCCAGGAACAAGGAAAGGAAGAACAGTGCTGCCCACAAACCCTGACGGACACCATCATGCCTTCATGTAGCTTCACCTGTAATTTGCATGTGTGCAGGCATGTGTATATATTTCATCCATATACTTTACAGACTTGCAGAAAAATAAAGTCTCTGACCTGACTGATGACTTAAATAGCAGGCACCACAGGGAGAGAGCCCAGTGCTCCATTTTAAGGTATTATTAAGCCATGCCTGTGTCATCTTGGCGAGGATGCTTGGTCTGCTATGTCCCAGGAAGACAGCCTGAAGCCCCCTAGCCACCACAATCCCCCTCTAGGCCCAGTCAGCTGCCTGCCCTACACCCTCAAGTTCAACATACTGCAGTGATTTATTATGGATATTATTACAAATCAATAGATTTTAAGACTAGACAACCCATAGGTCTCAGATGCACACACTGAGCCTGCCAAGGGGGCAGCAGGGGAAGTGCATCCTTTCTCTAATGAAGGCATGATGTCTCTCTTGGCTCCTTTCCCAGTGAGGTGAAATACTATCCCCATCTCTCTGGCTATAAACAGTAACTGTGTGGGTGCTGGAAAAAACTTAACTCCTACAGTGAGCACAAAAAGCAGAGGAAACTGGGCAGATGCTTTCCTGAGAAGGACTGACCTACAAGATTCCAATAAAACTGGTGTCCACAGCGGGACTGAGTGGGTAGCTTAGGCTCTGTGTTGTACCTCAGCGTTGGGGAGCACAAGTTCATGCAGCTCAGAGAGATGAAACCCTGGGCTGCGACACGAGAGCTCACGAGGTGTCATTGCAGGGTGCAAACTGCATTCCCTGCCAAGACATTCATTAGCACAAAATCTTTGGCACAGTGTATAAATTTAGTTAGTCCCTAAGCTGCAATCCAATTATTTTGTGAGGTGAGGTGATTTTCTGTTCTTGTAGAAAACCTGCAGCCTGAATCTATGGATACAAGCACAATAAGCCTTGGAAGCTGCACGGTTTAGAGACTGTACTTGTGTCCTAAATTGCTTCTACATTATCTCTGGGAGGTCTCAGCAGATTAAGGCCTAATTGCACTCTAGTTAATATGCCTGATGGCCCTGTCAAAACCCATAAAAACAGATTTTGAGTTGTATCATATGACTTTGCTAAAAGTTGAATGTTCATGAAAACCATACCTGTGTAAATGTCTTTTTTTCTTTGTGGATTTCTCTGCTGCCTCTCCTCTTCAGGGAACTCTGCAACAGAAACAACACTGAGTTATTGAAAAGCTAAATACCAAGCCTGCAAGTTTGGCAGTGCTCATCACTATACAATTAATGTAGGACAAAAAAGAAAGAACAAATATTCTCCTGAGCAGCTGGGAATTTAATTTTTCATAATAATCATTAAAAGAACAAGATGATCTGGTCCTTGTCAGTGAATCCTTTAATGCCCAAAATTTCCCACCAAAACGAGGAATAAAACTAGTTAAAACTTCACAGAGCAGGGAACACCCTCCCTTTTCTTCTATGGACCACCACAATTTTTGGCTAAACTTTCTTTTTGCATGGGGCAATGATTCATGTTTGATTAATCCAGGGCACAAGTCCAAGAATCTTACTCACAGTGGATGTGAAACACATTGTGGAAACCTTAGAGGAAAGCAACCCCTCAAAAAACAGGCAAGGACATGCATATTTAAGCTATGTGGCATAACATTATTCATTAATCTGTGCTAGGAAACATATTGAGGACCCCAGATAAATACCAGGTATTTCTCCAGGTATTTTTGAATTTACTTTATAAATCATATTTGGTTGGCTTTGCAAATCTTTAAGTCCCTTTATAAGCAAGTATTTTTAAGACATAGAAATGATGTCTTCATCACTGCTTCATTTTCGGAAACCTCTCAGCACCCAACTGGAAAGGCAGAGTTTTCCTGAGAAGTGAGAGGTAGAGCACCATCACAATGTTACCAGTGTTTACACTGACATATGCCTCAGGACTGGTGTTCAAACCAGTGTGAGATGGGTCTGTTTAGAAAAGTCATAAATTTGACACTTTTCTGTAGAGATATGAGAGGGGATCAATGGTTATTAGACAAAAAAAAAGGGAAGCTGGAAACTGCAGAGTCATTTGAATTCAAAGCAGGCTTTATTGCCCTGTGTCCAGAACCCGAAGGTTGATATTCCCCAGTAATTAGCCTGATATTATGGCCTCTTTTATCTACTACTTCTGTTTATATTTGCTCTGTGCGGGACAATTTCCAGCTGAGCTGAAGCCTGGCTGCAATGGGTTGCCCACAGTGTGCCTCCCCTCTGGCCCATGTGATGGAGCAGTGTTCCTGGACCAGCACCCATTCCCATGTCAGATGGGCTAAATCCCAGTCTCTGTAACTTACACTAACCCAGCACTGCAAAAACATGAGCCCAGCAAAGAGGAAGGGAAAGGAGGGAGAGGCATCCTGTTAATTAGCTAAGTCCAGTCTCGTGCCCAACCATCAGCTGGCAGAAAACATGATGTGAGCCTGGGGACCAGCACACACACCCAGTACAAATCCCAACCAAAAGCTTTCCCTGGCTTTGTGGTTTCTGACTGTTCAGCTGTGCAGCTACTGCACATTATAATTATTGTACACTAAGACAAATCTCTCCTTCTACTCTTTGTTATACACAGATAAGTAGTTAAAACCCATTCATACACTGCACCATATGCCCAAGACATATTACAGTTTATTTTTGCTAATCTGCTCTCTACTTTAATCCAGTGATTTCCTAGAACTAATGAAGTTGAGTAAGAGAAACGTCTTTTTCTGGATACTGAAACAGTTCAATAAAAAAAGACTTTAAACACTAAAATCATCAGATGAAAACCTGTTACACAAGCTTAGCCAGGATAAACAGTTACTGTTTTCTCTCTCTCTTTTTTTTTNAGAAAAAAAATTTTTTTTTTTTTTTTTTTTTTTTTTTTTTTTTTTTTTAATGTGGTATTATTCTGGAAGCAGATATGTAACTGAAAGCAATCACCAGTCAGCAGCATTGTACCCTGGCATGCAAGATGGGTCACTTGTTGAAGAGATATGGGGCATAGTCCTGGTCCTCACACTCACTTCTTTTCCATGTGACTTCAAGTAAGAACAACTTGAGTCAAAGGACATTGTCTGGATACTGCATTTAATTTGTAAACCTTTAGTCAGGGATGAGCCTATCCATTTCAGTAGAGGACTCAATGCGCAGTTGTAGCAAACAGCTACTAATCAAACTAGAAATGAAGAACTTTGTGCCAAATGCTAAAAACCTCTTGCTCTTACCTGTAGGCAAAAGGTTACACTAAGACACATCTGACTTGAGAAACTAGGGGATATAAACACATGGACTGTGGTGTGCAAGAGAAAGTAACAAAGCCTTTGCTGTGTTGTACAAGATAATACTTGGAATATCAGGGGAAGGGAATCAAAATGTAGGTAGATGACATGGATCATAGGCTGAGAAACAAGTAGGTAGCAATCCAGCTTTGGAAACTGTAAGCTTCACTCCTCACTGAAACAATGGATTTCACAGGTCCAGACTAACAAGTTTGTACCATATTGCCCTGGATGAGGCCTCACTTTAAGCACTTCCACACTGTCCCTTTGGAGCTGCATAAGAACAACCTTGTGATCAGTGCTCAGGTGGGAGGCTGATTTATATTTCCATAAGGCAGAGACTCAACCTTAGGCTGAGTCTGTCCTAGTGTAAGAAACAGAAGGGAATATTTACCTCTGGGGATTACCAGTGGATTACAGGGAGAAACTTTCCTCCCATGTATCACAAGCATGACAACAAGGGACTGACTAGCCAAACCCCCCTAAGCCCTATATGAAAACAAGGCAAGATCTCCACTTCAGCAGTGTGGGACCAGGCTACACGTGTGTATGAAACACCAACCAATACAGCTGCTGGTTTAGCAGCAGGACTCCACATGGACTAAGTGGAGAGGTTGCTGCTGCAAAAAGAAGTAGGTGGAAAGTGCTACAAGCTTAAACTATTTAAAATGTAAAATGGTCCAATAAATGAGCATTTGTCTTTGATATACAGGAGATAGGCATCAGAAGCTGATATGAATTAATGCTAGGAGGAACATTTCTATACTACCTTCTATACTCAAGAGACCAACCAGTGTTGGCTGTCTACCAAAAAGTCTTTCAATGATGGTTAAACAAGATTTTATAGTCCTTTGATTAACACAGTCTCTTAAGAAAGTGGCTACTTGTGCAGACATTTTCTATCTCTACAGTTTCACTGCAATTTGTTGATGTATTTCTTGGTTATCAGGGTCTGGTGTTTTAAAAGTTAAACTTCCCCAAAGGTTATTTGATGTAGTGATTACAATATTAACAGCAGGAAGAGACACAATCATTTTCACTTTCCCTAGGAGCCTGGCACAGACAGGAAGAGGCAATTTGTGTCTTTTGGTGAATTCCATTTTTAACAGGTCAAAGAAGTATCCTGCAAACTGAGCAGTGAAAGTGAGACTATCCACATAGGGAACAGCAAGCAGGAGTCAGTGCATTGGAATTAGAAGTTGAGCAAAACATGGAAATAAAGTTTGAGTTGAGAGCAATTATACATTTAAACACGATAGCCCTCAAGTTTTCATACCGACGCAAGTGCTTAGTAGGATGAGAACAGAAATGCGAACAGGCATCAGTAGAGAAGGACTTGGAAAATGAGAGAACCCAGAGTCCCTAAGAGCTGCCATCCTGTCACTTTATTTACTGCTGCTGAGAGGAGCAAGTAATTTGGGCGTCAGTCTGGCATCTGCAGGCAAGCGTGGGCTTGCTATCGTATGCACATCACACTGAACCTGCAAAATCCAGTAGGCAGTCACGGAAGTAACAACGTCTGCAACTTAAAAACAGAGAGGCTGGCTTGGAAAGTCCAGCCCTGGAGGCAGTTTCTATGACTGTGATGTGTGAGGAATTACGCACCGGCATCACTGGGGCTTAGGAGATGTATAAATAATGCTCTGTGCCAATGAAGGCTTGTTAGCAATTGCTTTGAAATGGATAATCACAATTTTCATTTGCATTCATTAGAAAATACTGCCTGTGAGGGATCTGATGATAGTTTAAAAAAATATGCACAAGTGATCAAATCCACTTGCTCTAAATGCAGCAGTAGGTGAAGCAGACCACTTGCAGATTACCAGTAACTGCAAGGCTAACAGCTTCAGAGCTGCACATTGGCATTTCATAACAAGAGCTAAATTCTTGCTAGCTGTTGAGCCCTCGTGTTCAAGAATGAACAAAACGTCCAGAAAGTCATCATCTCTGCCCTACAGAACGTGACTCAGTGGGAGATCTTGCCGATGAACCAGCTCTTTCATAGTTACTCTCCAAGAAACACCAGTGATTTAAACAAAGGTAGTTCTGCTTGGCATCTATGTGAATCATAAAAACACCAGATCCTGTTGTTAACAGATGGTCAGAAGGTGGATTTATCCCCAAGTGATGTAAACCAGTGTTCATTAACTGCACCACTAATCACTGCTCAGGAACGCTTCACTGCAAGCGTTTTCCAGGCACTTTGCAGGACTGCATAGGAAGATTATGGCAAAGGAGATGATAAAAGCCGGGGATCTCCATGCTCCTTCTCCAGCAAACCCTCTCCACACAAATGGAGCTCTGCTGGCCACTGCAGGCAGTTCATCTCTTAACTTTTTGCAGCCTTGGACTTGCCAGACCCTGACATGGAGAGCATGCATGATTCCCCTTCATCGCACTGTTTTAGAGCTATCCCTGTTTGTCCAGTATGGTAGATAAACTAAAAACCCTTCGTGTAGAGCCCTGGCACTCTTAAATCAGTGATGAATAAACACTTCTAAGAAGAAAAGAACATGACCAAGACGATGACCAGGACCTGTTTCTTCAGAAGGGGTAGCTTTCAGCTATCATACTGCTGTCCTATACTGTTACCTGAACACTTGGTGAAAAGGAAGCATTTCCCATTTCTGTAGCCCCAGCCCTTATTTAGGGTATGACAGAGTGGCTTTCTGTTCTTTCTTGAGGCCTGAAGTATCTCTAAGTCCCAAGTATTCAACCGAAGTTTTGCTTTGCTGCCATCCCATGCTTCTGCATTACAATGGCTGCGCAGTGAAAGTACAGTGGCAGCTTTTCCATTGTAAACTCTTGTACATATCTACGGGATGGTTAATGGAATTGGAAAGTACAATGAAATTCTAATTGCTTTTCAATTGCTGTAGGCCCTTGAAAAAGATATCTCACCAAGTCCTGATAAAGCTGGGCTTGACGCAAGTGATCTATATCTCCATTCATTCCCATGTGCGTTTCATTTACTAGAAACCTTTAAATACTGTGATATTCATCATTCACATGCCCTAGCAAAGCAAGCTATGTCTGAAATACCGTAAGCATTACAGTTCAGGATAAAAGACATCCCTTGAGTAAAGAAGCAGCAAAACACACTAGCTTTCAGCACCAGCTTAAATTTCCCTAACGCTGCATTACTCTATTGTGCTCTGCTTATGAATAGGGGCTTTGGAGGAGCCTCTTTCTTTTGCTTCTTGCTACAAACACACCGCACTGTCTGTCTCATGTGGCTTCCCGGTGCCCTTTGCATGCGGGCTGTGATGCTAGCTGGCTTGGTGTTTGCAAATAATGTGGTGTGACAGGTCTGGGAGTGTGCTGGGGAGGGAAGCAGCAGGATTGCACCTGCTGTCTGAAACCCTGGAAGGTTCCACGGCAGCTCTCGGGAGGATGGCAGACAGCTGGGCTGACTCTGTGTTCAGCTCACAACATGCCATTTCGCTTAATATTTTGTCAGTGGAGGCTGATGTGGGGACCTGAAACCAATATAACAAGTCTTATTAATAGAATAATTGCTAAATAATTATAGTAATAGTTGGTAAAGGATATAGCCCAGTGATGTAATGATTGATATCAATATAATAAATTAAATCCTGCAACAGATAGCTGAGATCCTAATCATTAACATGTATCACTATCTTACGCAATTCTTCTGCCCAAACAGTTTTCTTAATAACGTCTTAAATTCATTTAAATATATTTTAAAATCCCCTGTCTGTCCCATTTTTTTAAGACATAAAATATCCCGATTACATCACATTTGTCACAATAGATAAAGAAAATTATAACACGTGGAGACCAGATCTTGGTTTTTTGGGGGGGTCTTATTTCAGGTGAAGAAAACGAGAAAGAAGCCAGGCAGACCATTGCAGACAGTGTTCCTTCTTCCCCTCCTGCTACACTAGTACAGTGACACTGATGTGCTGGGAGCACACACATCCCTCCGAGCCTCATCGCCCTTCCATTTACACAGCTATTAAACGTGAATTCCACACGCTGTGCCCGTTCTTTAACCCCACAGCACAGGCACATGTGCTAACCCTCTGCCCAGGCAGCACCTGTGTCTGAGGAGGAAACCACTGCCACCACATCCCTCTCAATCCTGCCAGGCAGGAGCGACACTTGCGCTGGCCACAGGAATGGGTTGCTGCCAGGCCTCTGCTGCTCCATCTCCCACCATATTATGCCTAAAATGCCCATGGTCAGCAAGGCTGGGATCACCCACCCCCTCCTCCCCACAGACACAGGAGGAAGGAACAGCATCCCAAATTCCTCTACATCTGCTGAGCCTCAGTCACCAAGAGCCATCCTGCAAAAGGGAGCCATGTCAGCCTGCACCCGCTTTGGGAAAGAACTTGTGGAAGAGTCAGGCTTAATCCGAGTGGGGTGTGCTGCACTGACACTGCCTGAGCCCTCTAATTACCTCGTTAGTGTAATCTCGTAGCTGACAGCCTGTGACAAATGTGCTGGGCACTGTGTACAAACAGAAGAAGACCTGTCCTGAAGCAGCTTGGCAACAGGAAAAGTGCTCATCGTTGGCCACATAACCCTATGGAATGACACCCCTGGTACTCATAGCCCAGGCTTTGAGCCCATCAGCATGGCCAGAGAGAAACAGTGTCACTCCCTGTGAGGGCAGGCACCCAGCCAGCCCCTTGGCCAGCAGTGCCAGTTTGGGCTGTCTTCGCCACCTCTCTGGACCAAACAGGGGTTGCAAACAACCTGAGAAGATGAAACAACTTGTACAACCTTTTTAAAGCCTTTTTCTTTTCTCTTGTGATGACTCTTACTGCACTACTCTGGGCAAAATAGACAACTGCTAGAGAAAGCAGCCCCTGACATAGCTGCCCAACCATCCACCATCCACCTTGCACTGCTTGGCATCACCTGCATCACCCAGTGCTAAACGCAAACTGCCTGAAAACAGAGGTTGACTGCCCTTCCCTCCTCATCTCCATGAAAAAAATGCTTCCCCAGAATGCTTTACTGAATGGGACTGCAGGACAGGTAGTGCTCAGAGAGGGGATGGGAGTTTGCATTCCCAAAGGGAGACAATATGAGAGCATTTATTGCTGATCACTGCACACCCAGCCTGGAATTTCCTGTAGCACAGCCAATCTATTACAAGCATAAATGTTGGTTTGTTTGGTGGTTTTGTTCCAGAGGAAGAGTAAGTAAGCAGTATATGCACAGGGAATAGACACCTGCTGCCCAGTTGCAGAGGTAGAGTCTGATAATTCCCTGCCACCAAGACCTTTTAGAAAGTAATACTACATAGTCCCATTATCAGGACAGCCTTCAGAGCACTGGAGGAACAAACTGGAGAGTTTGACAGTGCTGGGACAAAGCAGAGTTAGACATGATTTGGACAGTGCTGGTAAAGGAGAGGAGGGGATCTGAGCAAGGCTCCAAGCCCATACTTGGTTAGGAGGTTACTGCAACCATTTACAGAATGGGGAGATGGAGAAAACACACAGCTCTGCAATCTCTGTAGTGTTCAGGGTATAGATGTAAACAGTGAATCTCATAGAATCCAGGAAAAAGAACATTTTTTGAAGTCTTTTTGACAAGAAAGATATTCAGAACTGTACAACATCTGTGCTTTCCACACTAATAGATCAACAGCCACAGGATTGTTCTTTACATTGGGGGTGGAAAAGAAAATTTTCCTTGAGCAGATAACTATGAGTACAAGCATATTCAATCTCCCCTGGATTAGAGCAACTTGCTGTTTCTATAAAGTATTAAATGAAATTCTAAAGAAGCAGAGAGATTAAAGGCCAACTGCAATGATCCCCAACAAACATGTCCCAGATAGTCTTTGTAATCCTCGGTTGCCCATCTATTATTTCACAATTTTAAGGACATTGCACTCTGAAAAAACGGGGTTATAAAAATAGAGCAAGAAGACAGCGAATTCACACTTGGGTAGCTGGTGACATTTTTGAACCTGGATAGCTGCTACCTGTGACACACTTTCCTATACATCATTCAATGAAACACAACCATTTACTGCCAGGTAATGGGTCACCCCCAAGACATTCATATTTGGCAAGCCATGGGAGTCACAGTTCAAGCACAAATAAAGCTATTTCTGCTGCAATGAACAAGGCCATCAATTATAGGAAAGAAATTCAAGGCAGAGTGTAGCACCTGTAATTAAGAAACAGTTGAAGCCAGGGCAGGCACAAGTGACAAGAAGGGGACAGAGCTCCTCCAAGCACATCAGTGTAATGTTCACCCCCTCTCCCAACATATTCTGTGAAGGAAGAGTTTCCCTCATGGGAGAAAAGTGCTAGGCTACCTATGAGCCAAATTGCAGCTGGAAATAGACAGAAGGGAAAGAAATTTTTAGGAGTGAGTATAATTGCAAAATCGTCATTTCATTAGTAAAACCAGCCTACAAAGATGTGTCAGCATCAAACCTGCAAATATCAAATGAAAAACTCTACATGATTGATACAGCTTCACAAAAATGTGCTTAGAAAGGAGTATGACAAGCCCAAGTGGGAACACAGTGCTTTAAACACTAAAATTAAAAATGCACTGAAAAATGATAAACTTTCCATGAACGCTAACAGGAAAATAATCTGGTGTGAAGCATGTTTCTGAGGAGACCCCAGACTAGGCAGTTATTTGTGTTATCCTTAACTATTTTGCCTGCTCCTTGGGCTGGACTGTGATTGAGTGGGAATCCCTTCTGATTGCTTGTGGGGGGCTGGGGTGATTTTGTAAGTGGGCAGCTCTTGCTCATGTTACCTCAAGCAGCTCATGCTGCCTCAAGCTCCTTGCTGGGATTCGTGGCCTCTGCTTTTGGATACAGAGGGATGTTCTGACTCTCAGGACAAAAAGCACAAAAGGCAAGACAAGTTGTGCATCACTGGGTCTTACATGGGGAAGGCAGACCTGGGAGAGGATCTCCAAGGTCTCAGACCTCTGACAGCAGCTTCTAGAGAGATGGGTGAAATCATGGGGTGAGATAATGCTTCTTGGTCTGCTCTTGGTAGCTCCTGGAAAGGAGAGACAGCTTTTCCATGCCTTGACACAGGAACTTGGCTCAGGACTGCCCTGAGCCTCCTCATTGCACTGCCTCAGTCTTCAGAGAGCTGCTTTCTGGGGAGGCAATGATGCTCAGCAACTGCCCAAAGGAGGAATTCATGGCTTCGATTTTGTTGTATTCATCCCTCTCTAAACACATCCTATTTGGGGCCTAACTCCTGTACTTTGTTTTGATTCAGATTCGTTATGAAGCACAGTGTTTTATCTGTTTTCTTTTTCAATGCAGAATAGAGGGAAAGAGGTTGACCCATTTATATTCTCTTAAAACAGGAAAAGGATTAGTTTCCAGACTTATCTGAGAACTTATCCCACTGTTCTCCTCTCTGCCTTTCTTGCTAATATCAAAACAAGCACAAGAAGACTAAAATAGTAACATGGATGCACTTTCAAAAACACAACCAACCAAAACCAATAATCATTACGCCAAATAACATACCATATTTGCATGCTCTTGTGTGGGGTGAGCTGCAGTCACACAGACAGGGCTGGTTTCAGGAGCTGCTTCTGCATAAGAAGCCTTGTACCCTCCAGAAACTGGAGGACCCACCAGAACAGTGCAAGAAGATCATGACAGCCACGACCAGCCCCAAGCTGAGGCAGTGAGCAGGAAGGGACCACGTCTGCACTGTGTTAGGCAGCTTGGGAAACTTGTACAATTCCACCTCTTCTACAAAAGTGAATCTGTACCTCTAGTCACATTGCACATAGTATTTTTATTATGAAATTATTATGATAACAGATGAAGACTGACAGCTAATGGGTCCAATCCCAAATATAGAATAAAATATGAAAAAGGTGGGCAGCACAGTTGACTTCACAAGTCCCTGAAAAATGGTGCCAGTCAGTATGTCCTCGGTTGTAATCATGCCCCAAAACACATGTGAAGAGCTTATGGATGCCTTTGCAGAGCTTGCTCTTGTTGCTGCCTAATAAAGCAGGTTTCTGAAGATGAGTTGTGAATCAGCTTCTGAAAAGTCATTTTTAGACAGTAACTCCAAAGACCTTCTAATCTCTATTCACTTCTCATGCTGAAGCACATGAGAGCAGGAACATCCTGATGTGCTTTGTATTTGATTTGCCTACTCCTAAGAACCTCTTTGTATGTGGAAAGCTTTGCAAAGCATTCAGGTAGAGCAAAGCAGCAATGGCATGTTCCTGCTGGGGACTGCTGGCTGGGAAAATAATCAGGGGAAGTACCTTTTATTATATTTCTTGACCAAAACATAAAGTAGGCACTTTGATTTTCTGGCTATAAATCAGCATATGAAGTACAGGGATTTTACCATATACAAATGGCTAAATACCAGATACCAGACTGGAATATAATTCTGTGCTGAAATCACACCGATCTCCACTTTTTTAATGCTTTTTAGAAAAACAGCTCCCATTTTCATTAACTTCAGTGAGACTTGGACTAAGGCCTCAGGCAGTGTAAGGCTATCACTGTCTCCACTGAAACAGGAGATTTTAGGAGACTGGACATCATTCAGGGATTGCTGCAGAGAGGTGTCTAATGATCACTAATCCATGATTACTGTTGTTCTGCTGTGATTAAAAGTAAGGCAGCAGGAATGCCTGATGAAAGGAGGCGATCAAGTCACGTCCTGAAGCCATACTGGGGGCTGACAGGCGAGAATTAAAATCTAGGATTATTCTGCAAAGGCTGAAGAAAAAGCAAGTGAAGATTTGGTAAGAGACTTGATAAACCTTCACCTCTTTTCTCTGACTAGCAAAGGAAAACATGAAGGGGGAAATAAAAAGGAAAAACCTGAAACCTTCTAGCTAAATTTTCTTTCTCTACCACTGGTCAATGCAAGGATTCACAAAAAGCTTTTACTCTCCCAGGAACAACAAAATGGAAATATCTGGGCTACATCAGTGGAAGAGCTTTTGAACTGAAACATGGCAACTAATAGCAGAATAGGCTTCATACCAGCCTAGGTGCAGAAGATTAATGACTATGAATGATATGTATGCATTAGAGTGAATAATGACAGCCCTGAGGAAGCACTGGCAGAGACCGACAATTTTTTTAGATCATTATTTCTCAGATGACAGAAACTATTACAATGAGGAAATTCATGCACTTTTCATTTTTCTAATTAAAACGCAAAAACTGTTTCTCTCTACCACTTAATTCACTGCTTCTCTTTCTTTGTGTGTTCTTGGCCACCTGGAAAAAGCATCTCCTCACAGATAAGCTTTTTCCTAGCTGAGGACCCAACTCAAAGGGTGCTGCAGTGACAGTGCTTAAAGTAAGGGCACAAATAGCTGCATTAAGGATTCCCACAGCAAAAGAACTGCATAATTTGAATTCTTGATGGTCCTAAAGCAGGCATGCTAAGGTCGCTACCTAGATGCATGGTCTGCCCACTGACCAAGAAATAAGGGGAATAAAACTGCTCATGGGACTAATCTTCCAATGTGCCTGCTCATTAAAAGTGCAAATTTCATGTGGTCATAGGTTTTATGGAGGATTTCCTTAAAATGTGCGTTTCTATTATGTTCTTAGAAATCTCAGTGTGGTGATTTTTTTGCTTGTTTGAGAAACCTGAAGTCCCCTGATCCTTCTGTAAGCTGTTTTCTGAGATCCTGCCAGTCTTGACACCTAAAACATTGGAAGGGGAGAGCAATTAAAACCACCAGACTCCACTTACTGAGTGAGAAAGTGAGGAGTGAAAGCTCTCAGAGATCCACAGCACCTCTTTGAAAAAGAGAAAAATACCAAAAAAACAAAAAAAACCCTCCCCTAAACAAAACCTCAAAAGAAGAAAAAAATAAAAATAAATAGGAAAAGGTAGGAAGTAAATGATGGAGAAGTTTGCAGTGTACACACACAGCATGAAAAATATTGACTGTTCAACACTTGAACAAAAGGGACATGAAGTTATAATTTAAAAAAAAAAAAAATCCCAGCCAGGCACACAGCATTTTCCCTCTCCCATACACACATATGTCCCTGTGCTACTGGGCTTGCCAGTGTCAATGTAGGAAAAGCTGTTCCTGGCCACACCAAATGCCTTGAATGACACCCAATTTCCTAATCTGGCTTGTTATTTTCTCCTTATTTTGCATATAACTGAAGTATGAATTTATAACGTGCTTTCATTTACATAGGAAAACTGGAGAAAGGAGTTTGCGTCCCAGAAGGAGACAAAGAAACTTGCAGTAAAAGTAGATCTAGAATTAAGCAAAATCAAACTCTAATTGAGATAATTACTGTTAATGACTTGGAACTGAAACTCATTTGGATGAATCCCCTTCAGATTTTGCCTATTCATTTTCCTAACTATCAAAATAAAAATTACAGGTTTTAGCCCAATAGTCTAGCCTTATAAGAAAAACTAGAATGAAAGCTTGTTGCAACCTTAAATTCTAAGAAGAATAAATTATCACTTTTATTAGAAGGCATATACTTATCTGAAATCTCCTCCCACTTTTCAGATAATAAAACTACCCACACTTGATGAATAGCAAATGATTGATTCTGACTGGTGCTTAAAGAAAATACCTCTGTTTTTTAACCTCACTGTCTGCCACTGGGCTCTTTACAGCATTATGCATGCTCTGTATCACTTGTTGCTATGATCCCAGCAGTGCCTTGCAGACACTGCAAGATGAAAAAAGTGGGCTCTATGTTCCTTCCAAATGGTTCAGCAGGGATTCTCCTTAAAAATAAAACTTTTTGAACACCGTTCAGCAACACTGAGACACAAAATAAAAAGGTTTCTACCCACAACTAAGAGAAAAATAATATCAAAATAAAACTAAAAAAACCGAACCACCCACAAGTGAAATTCAATACCCATTTTAATTTCTGCAGAGTGAAGTGAATCTACAGTATTCACACTATTCATGCTCCAAATTGTGCTGCGCGTATTGATGTGAGCGGTTCATTATTCGTCATGCAAGGCATCCCACTGACCTCACTTCAGCAGGAATTGCAAAATCACAGCCCTTTTTATGGGCAGGCCCAATATTTATGCACACTTGCCAGATTTCACACAGCTCCCCTGAATGACATGCTCTCTGGTCCTGCTTTTCTTCTCTTTAGGCGCTTCTTTCTTTCCTCTGCCCTCTAACTTCTATGTGGCTTTTCATAATAAGTGTGAATTGAACCAGCAAGCCCCTCCACAAGCTCACATGTAGGACTGTTCAGTTCTCACAAGAAATTCAAGATACATTCATGATGACCCCAGGCTGAAATATGCAGTCAGACAATAAACCTGTGAGGGAGGGATGCTCGCTAGCCAAAGCTCAGGAGCTGAGCCCAGGGTAAAAGCTGAGGGAGTGGAAGACTTTTAAGACTTTGCAATTACTGTCTGCAAATAGTCTGCTGAAAATACCACAGGCTACCAGCTGATTGTAGTTCCACTAAATATTTTAAAAAGCGGCTTTGACAATTTTTCCTCTGAACCAACTGCTCTTCCTCCTAATTTTTTTTTTCTGGAAACAGTATTCTCCATAGATACCAGGGGACTCTGATTTTCCTGAGAATAATAGGGCTTTAATACCAAAAGATTGGAGATTAGAAGCAATGCCAGGTGTCCCCGCATGCTGAGTGGAGGGAGCGATGTCCCCAACGCTGCTGTTGCATTAACATGTTCCCAGCACAGAACAGCACTTCTGGATATATTTCACAGCAAGTGCTTACATGGGGTCTGATGTGGGAATAATCTGCAGAAGCACTATTTTCCTTTTGGCTGGATTTTAACAAAGAATGCAAATGCATATCATCTTTTATAGTCTGAATGTTTCTATTCAAAGCTTTTCATTCAAAAGCCTTTTTTTCTCAAACACTGATCATGAAAACAGAAACTAAAACCCAACCAGCCCTTTTCTGAATCAGTATTCTGGGTACAACAGTGCAATAATGTCACCTAAGGGGTTACAATTTTTAACATCATCGCTAGCTCTTACATTTTTACTTGGTTATTTCAGTCTTTTTAAATGAAAACAGAATAACTTTAATGTAGAAAAATGCAGTTTTGAGGTGTTTCTTAGCATACTAGCTTGGTAGTATACAGTCAGATGGCTGCTCCCACATTAGAGAGAGGGTGGTATTTTCAGCTTTTCTGACAATTTTTTAATTTTGTGGTTTTGTTTCCTTACGCTCTTACTGTTGATTTCCTATCTCTCAGTGTGTCACCACAGAGATTAACTGAAATTTCAGACTGCATTGAAGTCTCTTTGTCCTCTCCCACATGACACATTAGCTGAACACTGACGTGCCCCAAACAAATAAAGGATAACTGGCAACAAAGTGGCTCCAGAGCCCACACTGCTGATGCAAATTTCTTCAAATCATGAGCTTTAAACCTCATTACGCTTGGATGTTTGTGCAAATGTGCCTGGATCTTTGTGCACAGTTGTAAAAAGCTGCCACATGAAGAAAAGCGATATTGATTTTTCTCTCTTTTCCCACAATTGGATATTTATGATGCAAACAACCCCTAAAATATGTAGACTTTTCTTGCAGAGCCTTGAAGAGGCTGTACAGTCAGCAGAATCTCAAAGTTCAGCAGCAAATGTCAGGCAGACACATAATAAAAGGAAGAAAAATGTCCTGGGATTACACCCACTTTGAAGAAGAACAAGCAGTTTATTCTGTGAGACAGATCACAATTTTGATTTCTCTTCAGCCCCCCAATGCAGCAGATGCAAACATGGATGTGGTAAACAAGAATGCAGAGTTCTCATTTAATACCAACTTCTGTATGGCCTAACTTCTAGACTGCAGTTTGCTCATGTATGTACCTCACAGGATTGTTGCAAGGATTAAATCTCTGCAAAGATTAATCTTTAAATCTGGGTTTTGAAAAGATCTGCATATTATATGTAGAATAACAGCTAGAGTTAAGGTCACTTGATTACTTGCCAGGCAATAGGAATTAAAAGATAAACTGTTGTGCAATTATCTCACACTGCATTTAGAAAAATTCTGTCTTATTATCCTGGGATAAAATCTGCATATAATTTATCATTAATGAAAAAGCATGCAGGTATGGCAAATAAATAAACCTTAGACAATTTCACAGTTACACAAATGACAGTCACAATTTATTCTTCAATTCCATTTGATCTTCCACCACACTGCAAACACGTATGCCATTTCATGTTGTGGCAGCTACCCTGGAAATGAGCCAAATTCAGCATCTCTGTTTATAGGTGCAACCTGGCATAAGCCAGGCACGATACAGTGCAGCTGCTGCCACAGGGATGAAGTTCACTCCAAGCCCTGTTAAACTGGGAATGTGCCAGGTTTACATCTCTATGGTCAGTGTGTGCAGTTCTGCTCATCTATCTACTTCATTACTGCTCTCTTCTTGAATGTGAAACATTAAATCAAAGAGAAGAGAAAAAGTTAAAAAAAACCGGCAAGGTAGATAAGTTCACCACAAAACACAACATCCAGGTTGATAGCGCAGAGGGGCTATAAACTACTTCTCAGCTGTGCTTCTGAGATCAGAACTGCTCAGCTCTTCCTGTTTTAAGCTCTGAAAATAGACAAGGACCTTCAAAAAGAGCAGTATGTTGAGTACAGTGAAAGAGGCAGGCACTGGTAGGAAGGCTCAAGCAGAGAAACAGGCAGAGAAACAGGCAGAGAAACAGGCATGCCACAGGGGGACTGGAGCATCTTCTCACTGGGAACCCTGTGATTCTTTAATGGCCTCCACTTCTCAACATAAGACCATAAAGGCTGCATTGGGGGGAACATTTTTTTCCAAATCGCTTCTTTCAGTTACCAGCAGTGGCTACCCAGTATCTTGTAGGGTCCAAACGCCAGTAGGACAAGCTGAAAAAGTTGGACCCCCACAAAAAAAAAGGGTTCTTCCCTTCATCTCAAAATAGATACATGGCAAAGGTCTAGCCCAGGAAATAAAAGGTTTGTGGTCTGGAAACCCCCATTAGGGAAGATCCCAAGAAGAGATCAGTTGTAAGGCCAACATAGTGACAAAAGCAAGAACAACTAGGGATTTGTGAAAGTGGAGAGAGTGGCATGAGAGCAGTGAGAACTACTTGGAAATAGGAGAAAGTAAACACTTAAAACAGATTTATACTTGGAAGTAACACTATGACCAACAATGGAATCAAGCTGTATCAGCAGTTCAGATCGGATGTCAGGAAAAGGTGCTTCACTGAGATGGTGGTTGATCCCTGCAACCGATTCCCCAGAGAAGTGGTCCTGGCACCAAGCCTGTCAGAGTTCAAGGAGCATCTGGATGACACTCTTAGTAGTAAGGTTTAGATTTAGGTAGTCCTGTGAGGAGCTGGGACTTGGACTTGGTGATCCTTATGGATCACTTACAACTAAAGATATTCTATCATCCTAATACTTAATGAAGTTAAAGTCTGCCCCTGCTGCTGTTGATCTAGTTCATAACTAAATTCACTCTTCCATGTCCTACCAGTTCTTCCAAGGCACTTCTGGAAAAGTGAGAGAGTGTGTTAGTCAATCACATCATTTGGTAGGGAAATGCAGAATCCTGTCTGTAATCTCCACATCACAAGAATAGCAAAACACTCTTCCATCTTATCAGCAGACCAAAGTCTGACATTAGTCCCATGCTGGCCTGGGCCCTCAAAGCCCTCGCTGGATTCCCAAGGGTTTTCTGCCAGAGAGATGATTGATTAATCCCCGTCCATCTAACAGAAGGTCACCAGCTCACTCCATGCTCTCCTGAATATTGTGCAATCACAGGATTCAATTTAAAGTTTCTAAGGACAAGCAATTGGCTCCTCAGACACTGATCTACAAAACAGTAGGGTGCTCAGCTACAGAATAAAGAAAAGCAGGAGAGGGCATTTCAGGAGCCTATTGTTAATGAGTGAACCATCTGTCTGTCTTCTGTGTGAAAATTGGCTATTTATTCTGACATTTTCTTTTCCCCAAACAGTTTTTCTGCTGATGACCTTATTATTTTAAAGTAACATAATCTAATTTTAGTGCTAGTACTTGTCAGAGTTCTTTAAAAAAGCAGTAATGATAACTTAGCTATCTTAGGGAACAGAAAAATAAAAATGTACCATGCGCGTGAGCGACGAGGTGCAAGTCCCACCACAAACAAGCCTTGCTGGTGATAATTATACTCATTATTCAGAAAGAAAACCATGGCCAGCTGTGAATTGAGTGACCAATACTAAATTCTTTGTATGGGATCGTTCTTCCATCACAAATGAAAAAAAGATGCTGAATAGAAAAAAGAGAAAGAGAAAGAAAGAGAAAGAGAAAGAGAAAGAGAAAGAGAAAGAGAAAGAGAAAGAGAAAGAGAAAGAGAAAGAGAAAGAGAAAGAGAAAGAGAAAGAGAAAG
>VZRZ01000886.1:649116-659152 GCA_013398175.1 Climacteris rufus | reverse complement strand
GAGAAAGGGAAAGGGAAAGGGAAAGGGAAAGAAAAAGAAAAAGAAAAAGAAAAAGAAAAAGAAAAAGAAAAAGAAAAAGAAAAAGAAAAAGAAAAAGAAAAAGAAAAAGAAAAAAAGAAAAAGAAAAAGACACTGTTCGCAAAACCTTAACACAAATACATAAACTGAAATGGACTCTCCCTGGTCTGCCTTACTCAAATCTCTCAAAGGAATGTGTCCATTTCAGGACAGCAGACTGTCCTTGAATGCCTCTAACTGTGCACACCATTTTAGCAGAAATGTAAGAAGAGGATACAGAGACTAATCAGGTTGTCCATCCATCTTCCGGTATCACATCTCTGCTGCAGACACCACCAGCTGTTTTGCTGCAATGGGTAAAAAGCCTGATGGTAAGTTAATAGGGATAGTCTTCCCAGCCAGGAAGTCTCCTCCTTATTCTTACCAGCTATATATTAGTTTCAGACCTCAGTTATGAAATTTTGTGTCCCTTTGAGGACTTTCCTTCAGTTTGGTTTTTTTTGGCCCATTTTCAAGCAGTGTCATTACAATCCTAAATCTTAGCAGCTAGGCATTGCCTATGCACTTCTAGTAAACAAGAATATTCTAAAATGTAAAAAACTCTCAGTATATCAAATTTTAAAATGACATCAGGGCAACCTGAATTGCCCCTGTATTTCTTTGTGCATGGTTTTGTGCCAGGTAGTAAAGGAAGAACACTGCATTTGGACTCCTATTTGGATGTTGGTAAGGCAAGCATTTACCCCAAATGAACACTTTCCTAAGCAGCTTTGTCAGCAGAAGCATTTTCTGGTGTTCTATCTAAAGCACCTTGAGTATATTCACCTTGAGTATGGTCTCTAAAGACACTGTGGACAACAGCTCCAAGCAAAGCTGCTTCACTAAAAGGGGACTTCAGAAATCATGTTGTTAGCATTCATCTGTTCCTCATTACTCCAACAGAATACTGAGTCTGAACAGATCTGAAAAATTGTACCTCCTACACAACATTTTTCCCTCCTTATTGTCTCTCCAAGTACTGAAAATGCAGCTGAAGGCATGAACAGCTGCAATACTGGAAGCTACAAATATCCTACTTATGCAGTAGCAATGCTGGAATAACCAGAGCATGGTGCTACACTTTCTTCAGGAGGAGGAGTTTCAAGAGTGAACCGATAAAGAAGATTTTCCTGCTCCTCTAAGAAAAGTGAATGCTCTGGGGCTGTGTGCTCACCAAACAACAAGACATATATTTCTGGTTTTACAATCTAATAGAAGATGCTGAAGGCGTAAAACCTCCACAATAACTCAGAGTATGTCTCAATGGCTCTACTTTAAGTTTTTCCTTCTAGGAACATTCAAAACACGACAATTTGATTTAGGGTTTTTTTTTTCATTAAATGTTGAACCCAAGTGTAATTGATGGCAACGTGACATGGACAGGGGGACTTGAGACAACTTAGTTATCAACTGGCATCCACTGCCAGATAGTTCATTTTATTTGGTCTGAGAGTGACTGATCTGGGAATACCAAGGCTGTTGTAATAAAAAAGATACACCTTAAAAAATTAAAAAAAATAAGAAAAAAGAAAAAAAAATAAGGGTCCAAGGTTATCTGATTAAAGGCTTTATCACAATAAGCATAGATCTGGAGAGGATCAGAGGAATGAGGATGGCTGGAGAAACCCAAGTGACCTAATCAGTGAAATCAGAAGATGACACAGGATATTGTTCTACTGTTGTCCCTACAGTGAAACCCATGAAGGGCTGGGGGGAAGAAACTTTCTTTTTGGACCTCCATGCAAAATATGGCAGTTACTGCCTAAAGGCACATAGGGCTCATTATGGGATGTAGAGGGAAGCAAATTTGGGAACGGTACAAAACCTCTCCAATTGTCAGTTTGTCACTTTAGGAAGATGAAATGCCATACTTTGCAGATCTGCTTAAAGAGGGCAGAGAAATAAAATTAGGAAGAGAGATGGTGCAACTAGACAATCCTTATACTTATTTTCTTTTTCTGCTTTGCATTGCTTATATATCTCCATGCATGTGCCCACAGTCATACAGTACATAATGGCTGTATGTTCTACATACCATACATCTGCATGGTTTATTTATAAGGCTTTAAAAGACAGCATAGATGCTTTTACTTATCGATTACAGTCTTTACTAGCTATGTTCCACTTCACTTAAGCATCTCTTTTTGACATTAATGGGCTGCAGTCATGCTCACCTATTCTGTGCTCACACTGAGCAAAAGACATCACCACATAAGTTTCCAGGAATAAGAATTCATTCCGAGAAAAAGGATGAATGGGAAGCGCATGCCTGTTTCCAAAACCGGAAATTGCATTTTGAAGGTTCTGACATTCTGGAGAGGAACCCAACACAACCTGAGATTACTTCAAGTCATGAATGTCAGCTTACAGAGGAACTGTGAATCAAGAACTGTTCCAATGGGTTAAGGAAATACACAACAACACCACCATGGCAGGAGTACACTTCACTGGCCATATTCAGAACTGCAGTAAAAACTTCACTCACATTTTTAAACACTGCGTCCACATAAAAAAACCCAAAAGCATCAAGAATGAAGAGAAGCAGACTTAAAATAACAGAGTTGCTGTACCAAGATATGAGCACACCTTGATTAATCCCTGTCCCAGTTAGATGAGAAACTTCAGGGAGCAAGTGACAGGAGGTCTTTTCCTAAAGTGTGGTGTCTCCTGGCACATAAGAAAGGGAAGCACCACGACCCTCTGTGCTGTGTGCTCAGCTGGCCAAAGCAAAATGCACCTGCTGCTTTCACAACTGCTGTATGTGCTACTAACTTGGATTTGTTTGTTTCTGCACTTTTGGGACAAAGACCTCCTTGATTAACCGTGAATTTGGGAAAAAGCACAAGTTATCCAGAGCACAACTGACAATTTGAATGTGTTTGATATATGCACACATTTCTGGAAAATGGCTGAAACAAGCTCTACCAGAACATACAAAGTAACCGAATAAAAGACAAAAACCAGGGGTTTTTTTAGATCTCATTACCACTGTGCAGGTCAGCATGAAACTTGGTTTACAGAGGTGCTTCATCATCACTGAACGAAGAAACAGAGGCTGTTGGGGAGAACAATGCTGCAGCAGTGTTACAGGAGAAAACTGGAAGTGAAGAGATTGCAAACATTGCTTGTCTTTTCACAGGTGGCAATATGTTCCCCTGACTCATGCATATGTAGGACACCTGCCCACAGTCTAAGTCTATGCAGCAGCTTTGAGTAAGACTTTATTACAATCTCTTTCAGTGCATGCCATAAACAAGCTTGTCTTCCCAGCATGAATCTTCTACTTTATGTTTATGCTCCACTGCATGTCTCAGGAAAACATCAGAGGGTTTATAATTGCTAATTGCAGATATACTACAGCCAATGGTTCAGAAAATTAGTCATTATCTTTAAAAACTGTTACTGTAAGCCTCATTTTTAAACTGTAGAGTCTTAATGGCAGAGAACCTGTCTTCTGCCTTTTCTGTGAAGTATTTGGGATATTTTTGGGCCATATAAAACGATAATAATCTTGCAATCAAGGTAACAAAACTTAGTATTGGTGTTTCTTATAAAAAAACTTCCAGCAAAATTTGGATATACCTGACTCTAACTGGAAGGCTTTTTTATAATACAAAATTATTTCTAGTTTGACAGATCTTGATTTCATCCCTTTCTACTTTTAAACAGGTTTTCACTTTAAATCAGACTTTCAGAGGAACAAATGGCTTCAAGTTGAAATCTTTTAATTCTTTTCTTTCAACTCTCCCTTCTGAAAAGAATACCATGGAAATAATGCAAATATCAGCCTCCTTGCCATAGGTCAAAACCAGAAAAATGTGAAAGTCCTAACTGTTTATATAATACTCCTTCTGTCTGCTACATACATTAACATTTACAATGGAAAATGCTGGAGACCTCCCACCTCCAGCTGTTCAAGAATTTCTTGTTTAGCATCCACTGCAGACTGTAACAGATCTGTGGAATATACATCTCACATCCTCAAATGAATGCTCTATGTGTTTGCAAAGGTCTACAGGATGGGCATGCCAGAAAGTGAAGTTTGCTAACAGCTCCAGACAGTTCCCACCAGAGTTTCTGTGTGCCTCTAATACACATCTCAGTGTTCACCCAGAGAAGGCCATGTATCATTTCTCTGCACAGAGCTAGAATCTTTGCAGTGGATCAAAACAACCTTGGGGCTGATATCAGTAATTTCCTGCTATTCCATGCCTTGATTTTTGGCTCCAAGGAAGTTCAGATCTTCAGTTTTTCTGCTTTTCTCAACTTTTTGGTAAAGAACTCCCCATATCACCTTTTCCATCTAGCAGTTCGATTCCCACAAAACACAATGAACGTGAGTCAGAAGTACACACATTAAGCATACCAAATTCCTGAGGAACTACAAAATTCCATCTCACCACTAACCTGATGAATAAGGTTCTTTGTAAATCAGTGATTAAACCCCCTTTGTCTGACTACAGTCAAATGGACTTATGTGATAGGAAGGACATAATTCCTTCTCAGGTAGACTTTGACTTACAGATCATTCATGCCATCACCTACCCTATGAGATGTGCACGGATTTCTAAATCAATCCAACCCACAATTTTTTCTACAATGTATTGATAAACGTAAAAAGGGGACCAATAGATTTTATAAAACTCCTGTCCAAAGGATGTGAAATCTCGGAGCACAGTTTTCAACACACTTCAGTGGACAAAGAAAAGGACGACACATATTCCTGCAGGGAGTTTGACCCCTTCATCTTCTCCAATCCCAGCACAAAAAGTGATGCTCAATGGGCTGTGCTGAGCTCTACCACAGTGTCCCTCCCTTCCTGTCCTGCAGAAGGAGACTGGCCTGAGTCTGGCACAGAGTGGCAGCTCTTCCCATGCACAAGCCCAGACCCCAAATCCCCCAGCACTGCTGCAGCCCACGAGTGACTGTAGATCTGTTAGGCAGCTGTTCCTCTCACATGCCTACCCACACAAATCCTGTTGTTCCAGCTTTGCTGGGAAGGTACAGAACACCGCTAAATCCTACTTTATTACAGTCAGGATTAAGTTTACACATCCATGATGGCAGTGGAAACCTTGCTAAAAGAACTTCTTAAAACCATGAACCTTCTAAAAACTGGACTCTCAGGTTTGCTAGAAAATCTGTAATCTTTTCTTTCTTTCACTTGCTGTTGGGAGAAAATATTAAAAATAAAGGCCTTTCAGTTGAATTACTGACTAGATGTTGATCTGGCAATTTCCATTTAAAAAAAAATTCCATAAGTAAGCAGCAAGATGATACAGCCTACTGTAATTTATTTTGCCAGAGAAAAATTACACAACCAACTGCATTATTAGGATGGACTATTTTCAATTAAAGTTCCTGAGGAGAAGATAAGCATCAACTAAGAAAAGCCGGCCATGTCTAGAAGCTGTATTGAGAATAAAAAAAAGAAATGCCAAAACACATTACAGAAGTGGACATTTGACATTTGAATGAGGATTTCGAATAGCTCAGATGAAAGAAGAATATGAAACTGGAGTTTCAATTTAGGGCCGATACAGATATAATCCCCTCTGTTAGGGATTTGGGGCTATGAAGCTTCTCAACTTCAACAAGTATGCTTTTAGCAAGGGTATGCATGTCAGACTGAGAGACACCTGCATGTTCCCTTTGGGAAGCAAGCTGGGGATGATCACTGACAGTGCCTGAAAGAAGAAGCTACTGCAGGAAATCCCTTCAAGCTAATGGGACCCCAGGTAAATCTCTAAATTCAATGTGTTCTGAAATCCTAAATCCAATGTTGCCTTCATTCCTAAAACTGGTGGTAATATTTGCACTTGTATGACAGGTCTGGTTGCTCACTTCATACAGATGCATGCCTAGTCTCCTTTGAGTCTTCCTAAATCCATGCCCTTCAGTGATAATCATGTAGCAGTGATATTCACAGACTGGTGACTTGTTTATGCTGTCTACCCAACAAGTTATTCTGTAATAGCTTCTGCCTCTGGCAACTCTCTGTGCCAGGATAAAAGTCACTTTGTCTTAGACTGGGGGAGCAAAGTCAGCAGCAGAAATACTTTTTCTATAGTAAACATAGAGGAGCAACGATGGAGGTTTAAAGATTGCTTTTAAAAGCTGTGATTTGGAGGGCAGCCAATGAGAGGATACCCAAATCAGTAACTCTTTAGGCACACACATATGTTACAATTCTAAACAGAAAAATAAAGTAAGATATAAAGCTTCTTTCAAACATATCCCTGAACAAACAACTGTTGTTGCAGTTAAAGAGTAAGAACTCATTGCATAGTAGTAGGGCTTGGAAGCCCAATGGCCATCCCTACTCGAGAGATCAGGAATAAACAAAAAGTAGTATATATTTTAAATAATCCTGTGCCTCGCTTTCTCCCTTCAGCAGACCTGGAGTAAATCACACAGAGAACTCCACAATGCAATTTATTAACCTTTGTGAAATACAGTGAGGGTCTCTGACCAGAAACATTTTGATAGCCCCAAATACATTACTAAATGTCAGTAAACATTCTGAAATACCTTCTTTTCATTTTTGTAAGTATGAAAGAGCTACTCATACTTGAAGCAGTTATATTGGCTAAAAATTTGTTTAAGATTACTCAAAATTCTTGCAAACACAACAGCACTGCACATTCATGCATTTTTTTCTCAAGGACAGTTATTTTTCTTGCATCTGTAATAGTAACCAGTGATACTTTAAGTTTTAGCATACTCTTTCTTTTCTCTTAATTTATCTTTTTTCACTGCTGTTTAAATCCCCCTGGAACTCAGTGGAGGCAGTCCTGAAGCTTGACACCATTAGCAGCAAATCTGCCTTGCCTGAAATGAGTCTCAGGCTCCCTGGATGTGGCTCACCAGCAGTTTGCATGTGGCTACTCCCTGCCACACCCAAATATGAAAACAAGACATCAGTTACTGTTTACACCATTGCAAGAAATGCTGTAAACATCATGAGATCATCACAGGAAATTCACATAGTAAAAAACCAAGGAATTAATAATACAAACAGAGGAATGCTTCCATGGAAATAGACTTCATCAAAAAAAAAAAAAAGGAGGTACAATATTTTCCAACCTCTGCTGCACCAAAGAAGAAATGCCAATTGCAAATTAAAACCAGAGTGCTTGTATTTCATTAAGGTTAGGAAGGAAATTCTGTCTGCCCTATGACAGCTGTTTGTGCCAGCCAAAAGTGAATTTATGGCATAATTGAAATTACATTCCTTTTCTCCTACTCACTCGCTTCTGATGAGCATCATTATGCTGAACCAATTTATCATGTTTTATTTCTGAAAGAGCTGTTCTGTTTCCACAATCCTATCCTTTGTACCATCACTCTCTAAAAATCTGGATGTCATAATCTTCTTCCCCCTTCTGGTTCCCTTTCATGAAAAATCTGCTGCTAATTGTGAGACAAAATACAGAGGATGCACACAATCCCTGATAATTATTAAATCTTCTGACACTTAAGATACAATTTCACTGTCATAGGTGAATTTTCACTTTGAGCTTTTGGCTCCAGCGTCCCTCATCTAGAAAATGCTCCAAGGCAGGGCAGAAGAGAGACAGCCACCAGCAGCTGGGATACCTGCAAGTTGGTAAGCACAGTGCAAGTGCCCCAGGTGCACAGCAGACCAGGAGACTGCTCTGCAAGAGGAATGGCTGTACCTGTACTTCCTGCCAAAAAAAAAGAAAGGAGACATGTACTTTTCCATTCCCCCTGGCAGACAAATGAATTATCCACTACCAAAGGCAGAAGCTGGTGTGTTGGCCAGTGCCCCCAGACGTGCAATTGCAAGAGGCTACCTCTGCTTATCACAGCAGAGAGCAGTCGATCTGTGCCAAAAAATACATCTGTTCAGGAGAACCTTTTCTTACTGCTGTTTACAAACAAACCTTATTCCATGCTGAGATTTTGGGACTGGGAATCAAAAAGTACACTAAAAAGATTTACCCTGAAGGTCTGCTTGATCAAAGAGATGCTGCTTTAAATACCTTTTTCCAGAACAGAAATGCCCTTTAAATGTAGAATGCTCAACTTCACCTAGTCCAGATTTGAGTTCATTACCTGTTGCTGAACTGACAGTCTGGAGTTGGCAAAATGGTACCACATATGGGAAAAGGGACTATGTGGTTGCTGGATCCCACACCGTGTGGGCAAGAGTTGGCACTCCACCATAAGACTCTAATCAGAGGGTTTTAAAGCCAACTATTGAGAGCATCCACAGTTGCAAAACACTGAAACCTTGATATTTTATTTGGCTGCAGTCAAAAGACTTTATTAAACCTGAGGCATTTGTTTGCTGTTGGACATCAAACCAAAATAATGGGTGCTTTGATGCATATGTATTAGTCTGAAGGATTAATTAGGTCTGTAAGAATAGTCAACAATTTGAGACAGAAAAAAATCTCTTAGATTGGAAGTCTGCCTCTGGAGATAGCCACTGTTACCTGTGAAGACTTGACTTGACCTCACCACTACTAGCCAGCTACTCTCTGAAAACAGCCCTAGACAGCAATCAGACCTTTCACTCCTCCAGGGATCCAATTCTCCTACCTCCCATCCCTTGTAAATATATAAGTATTGTCACCAGTTTCTCTTGTATTTCAAAATTCCTATGAACTGAATGCTAAACTCCTAGAAAGCTTAACACGCACATACTTTTCCCTACTTGGGCAGTAATGTGGTATTTTACTTCTCATTTCGTCATCTCACTCCCCAAGGCTGTCTTTTTAATACACACTCAGTCATAATAAAAAAAAAAAATAGGTCTACAATTAAAGAAAGTAAAAATCCAAAAAGTTATTACCCCATGAGCTTAAAAATAAAAAAAAAATAAAAAAAAAAAGAAGAAGAACCACAGGTAGCTATGATCATTCTAACATTCTGACATCTGCTCACTTCTGGTCAAATTCTCCATCTCTTATCAAAGAAGAAAAGGCAAGTTGTCACTGCTATGTATGTCATACCAGCAGAGTCTGACTCCCTGGCTATAATAGTTAGGAGTGCTGTCAAAAAAATCCCTAAATGCACAGTCACTAATGATTTCATTGTGGTACATCTTTCATTTGAAAATAATAGTCAGTACTTTAATGGAGAAAATAGAAGCTCTATAAATCCTTAATGATGCCTAGTCTCTTTTATGCTAGCAGTTTTACATGGCAAAAACAATTCTTGGAAATGTCAACCTGCCAATCTGGTTTCAGGTTTTAAACCTTTATTACGAATTTCAGAGGTAGACTATAAATATTTCTGTTAATGGCTTTGTTTGAAATGTCTTGATTATGGATAATCAGCTGTGAGCAAGAGCTTCTTGCAACAGCGTCTTGCAACATGAGAAGCCCCTGAATAGAAAAGTAAAGCTAAATCAGCATTATCCCAAGACTTTCTATTCCTCATTCCCCATAACAAGGTTCCAAGCCATTACTGCCACATCCTTTCTCCTCACCCAGGAGTTCTCCTTTTGAGACAGGAGTAAAATGAGCCTTTGATGGTGGGCGATTTATCTGAACTATTTCCTCTCCTGATTGCCCAAGAGGAAATCTCGTGTTCTCCTCTTCTCCTCTCTGAGCTGCCAAGTAAAACTCAACTTCAGGACTTCAGAGCAAGAGGTAGAGTGACCAAATGAGGAACTAAATCATTTGCAGAGTAGGAAAGGGATGAAAAGATGGTTTTGATTTTAAAGACCAGATTATAATACAAGAGCGACAACCTTTGCATTCTAATTAGTGCTCCTGTCCCCATCAATTATGTTGGCTGATGACCTGGAGTAAAGGTGCCAGAATCCAATCAACATCCACATTTTAAACCAGTTAACAGACTGTCAGGTTCACTTGTGAAAATGCCTTTATTTTTAACTGGTCTCAGTAAATCCTGGAAAGCACTGTCAGTTTTTATACACTGAGAATTACATGCTGGTTGGTTTAGGAAACTGAAGACTTCAGAAAGGCTTTCTCCCTCCCCCCCC
>VZRZ01000886.1:625000-648975 GCA_013398175.1 Climacteris rufus | reverse complement strand
CCCCCCCCACCTTGGTTTGTATTTACTATGAAAAATCATGTCATATTGTGACAAAGATCTTTGTTTTAACACGAGACTCTTTGAAGAAATATGGTTCTTGCTGTGGAGCATTACTATGTGGATACGTGTGGGATATTGTATCCAAAGTCTTTTTCTTCCTGTTACATTTAAGAAAAGCATCTTCCAAGACACAAAGCACGTGTGAATTTCCACGTCAGCAGTGCTTATTCCCCAAAGGCTCCCTCTTCCTTCTCTTTGACTAAGAAAATTACTGTCAAATTTCCTCCTGATCATCTTGTAGCAAAGAAACAACAATGCCCAAGTTCTCCACGGTGTTTATTCATACCAACTCAAAAGGACAGCAATTCATGCAATGTTCCTGTTCCTTCCAACAGCCCAATAGCACAAAACCCATGCTCAATGAAAAGCAGCTGCAGGAGTGCCAATGGCTCATCTTCTTGTGCAGAACCACAGGAACTCTTTCTATTTTCTACTACTTCCCCCCAAAGAATACACAATTTCTTACATATGCTTCTTCTTGCAACAGTTGTGTTCAAGAGAAGCAAGAGATATCCCTGATTTTGTGTTATTTCAATTACAGTCTCCTCTGTGGCTGTGTGAACTGGTGGACTATTCACTCAAACAATACTGAACAGATGCAAAATTTTACCCAAGAGTGAAATCAACACTGTAAGATAAAAATCGACCTGACTTTAATATTCACTGACATATTGTTTTCCATTTTGTTTGTTTTTTGCACTCACTACAGTCAGGCCCAGAATGGAAGTGACAAATTATCCCACCACAGTACTGTTCTCACAGTATTTTCAGGGAAATTGAGAGCAGGTGGAACCATAAATAGCAGAAAAATCTTCCTCTTTAAAGATTTTTGTGCTTGCCTGCAGCCCTGACCTAGAGCAGAAAAAACTTCTAGAAGAAGTTGTAAAATAGCTTTTCAAATAGTGTAGCTCACACCTCAGCACCAGAGACTGCTGTCCCAAGGTGTGTCTGAAGTCCTGCAGATCCCAGCTGCCCCTGACCTCAAGGGCTGGTTTGCATATACTGGAGAATTTTGTGTGCAGTTTAGCATCCATATCTGAAATATGCCAAGGAAGAGCCTAAGGTGAGAAAGAAAAGGAAAGAACAGAAGATGTGAGAATCCTACCAAGGAGGCACTTGTAGTCGGGGAGGGAAGAAGGCTGATCTGTTTGGCCATCTGAAGAGATGAAGGAGACCAAAAGAGAGTAGTGGTGTGCTGGGCATTTCAAATATATATATGTCGTGGTTTGAGAAGTTTGGGGGGTCTAGCTTTTTGGGTGTGGTAGGGGCCAAAAGATGGCTCCTGTAAGGAGCTTCCAGAAGCTCCCACAGCTGTCCAGTCAGGGCCTATCTCTGATGGCTCCTGGAAGATTGATGTGCTGTTTTCCANAATATACTAACTATTTTTTTTTCAAGAAAACTAACACTAATTTCTTTTCCCTTTCTCTAGTGAAGGTAATCCAGAAACCATAGTCACATACCATGACAGCTGACCACAACAGTGGAACAGGTAAGAGCTATCATTCTACAATTTTGATACATAATGGTCAAAGTACAACAGTAAGCTCCTTCCCACAAGCAATTCCCACTGTTTCACATCCTTATAAATAATGCAGGACCTACATTTCAGTTCCTCCCCAAAACTATCATGGGAATCTTCCCCTGTAATTGCCCACAGTTCATGATACCGGTGGTAATATGCACTACATCTTCTGATTTGGGAATAATCAACAAATTAATAAATCATAATAAAAGACACATGATCATGGCAATGGCAAAGCAGAAGGATTCCTTTAGAAAGGAGGAATTTGGGAATGACCAGCCTGTCAGCCTCACATCTGTGCCTGGGAAGATTGTGGAACAGATCCTCCTAGAAGTTATGCTAAGGCACCTGGAAGACAGGGAATGATTTGAGACAGCCAGAAGGGGTTCACCAAGGGCAAGTCCTGGTTGACCAACCTAAAGGTCTTCTGTGATGGAGTGACTACATCAGTGGGCAAGGGACGGCTTGAGAGAGTTGGGCTTGTTCATCCTGGAGAAGAAAAGGCACTGGGGAGAGTTTATGGCAGCCTTTTAAAATTAAAGAGGTCTCATAAAACCATGGAGACAGACATTTTAGAAAGGCCTATTGCAATAAGACAAGGTGTAAAGGTTTCAAACTAAGAAAAGATAAATTTAGATTTGACATAAGGAATAAATTTTTTACAATGATAGTGGTGAAACAGTGGAATAGGCTGCCCAGAGAGGTGGTAGATGCCCCATCCCTAGAAACATTCAAGGTCAGACTGGGGCTCTGAACAACCTGATCTAGTAGAAGATGTCCCGGTTCACTGCAGGTGGATTGGACTAGATGACATTTAAAGTTCCCTCACAACTCAAACTCTTTCATTATTCCGTGAAGGACCAGACTCTTGAAAACTGAAAAATGAGATGAGCAAAAAAATCCTCTATTATTTTTATAGAAAAATATATTATATATGAAGATACACATGAAAGAAAAACACAGTTTAAAGGTTTTCAGATTTGTGTCTGCCTTAGAACTGTTTTACCATATCAGTTAATGACTTTATTCCCTCCTCTATCCCTTCAAAGTCTGCTGTTTTGACACCACTGAACTCAGGGATGGGAATTTATCCTGAACTGTGCACACAGCAATGATGAGGTGAGCTGCCTTCTCCAATCTCTGCACAAGACCCACTTTCTCTCGGCACAGCTGACTGAAGCAGGAGCACACTGAAGAGATTGGACTGCAGCTATTTTGGAGTGATCCCTGAGAAAGAGGCCTTAAATAGACCAATACGTACATCTGGCAGTCTCAGATGGATCATTGTGCTTCTTCTGCCCACATAGGCATTATGTTGACGTCCCTAAATAACAGCACAACTCGCCCTCCCCAGAGCTGGCTACGATCATCGGAGCAAGACCTAAAATCTTCATATTTGGACGAGAATATCTTGTAAAGTTTGTATTCATTTGGGCTAGAGCTTCCATTTTGAGACAAAATATACAGTAAAAAGAAAAGGAAATACAGTAATCAGAATTAATGTACCCATCGGGGCAGACTGTCATTTTTCTAGAATGAATGGACCACCATTATGGGTACTAAAAGAAACGTCAGGCTTTCTCACATCAAGGCATATCAAACCCAAACTCAAATCAAGAAAAGGCTTTGCCATGCCTCTGCCCACAGAACAGATACTGTGTCCTTCCCAGGCATTTTCCAGCAGGCTGAGGGCAGGAACGGGGTGGAAGAACATGCTAACCTTGCAGTGAGCTCCCAGCTGATCTAACTGCTGGCAAAAGCAATGGGAGTGTGAGGATCGCTCCTATGGGGATGAGAAAGGGGCTGAAGTACTGCACACACCACTGCTTTGGCATGGATTGGGTTTGCAAAAAGAGCAAGATAGGTGAAAGCATCCTCATCATCACGGCTCCAGGAAACAGGTTTTTACAGACAGCAGAAAAATGTCCTGATTAAAGGTTGCTTGAATACTCACAACTGCATAATTCCACCTCTCTGCCACTTAAACCCTCTTCCTGACCTACTTGCACCATCTGATTCCACTTTTCCCTTTCAGAGACATGGAGAACTTCTTGACAGATCCAGGCAATGTGTGGTGTTCTACCAAGATGGGCTGCCTTTCATCCAGCAAGGCTTTGGACAGTGGAGCCAGGCTTACCTGCACAGTGCCAGGTATAGAAAAGGGGGAAAGTGTCCAGTGCCATGGCATGTGGCAATGCAAAACTTGCCAAGATGGTCAGATCTTTCCCCCTCATTCATCCTCTGACAGCTTGAGTAGGGCAATGTTAATAATTCATAAGTTATCTGTGCAATAAGTTACATTCTCCTTTTAAAAATAGAGCTAGAGAAGCAAGTGTAAATAATTAATTTCAGAAGAGAAATAATCAAGTAACCCTTTCAAAGAAGGACAAAAATCAATAGCTCTGACTTTTTTCACCTTGCTAAGCATTTCCAGACAGCGCCGTCTCCAAGGCTGCGCACGTTCCGATGTGACACATATTCCTTAGTGCAGCATCATCACAACAAAAACCACAGGCAATCTGGAAAATTTAAGAGACTATGCATCTCACAAAGCTCCTCTTCTCACCCTGACAGACTGCCTCTTCCTCTTTTCCGTCCTGCTACCCAGAGCTCCAGCTGCCGGGATGAAATCACCGGCAACGCGCGATGAAAGCTGTTGGCGCCCGCTCGCCGGGAGCCGGGCAGAGAGCTGCGCCTCCCGGGAGTGGTGGCACTGAGCTGGCCGGTGATGCCAGCTTGCACTGGGCACCACGTGCAGGGAGCTTTTGACAGCTTTGTACACCCTTTCTCCTGCAGCTGGAGCTCCCTGATATGCTCAAGGCTACGTTCACTTGGGATCTGTGCTGGTTTCTCTGAGCCCTGGGAGGAAAGCGGGGAGGGCAGGGCATAAGGTGTCTCTGAAACCGCCATGCCCTGGTATCCACCTCCAGCCCAAACACTGCGTGACATTTCCCACATGAACAGTTGCCAGATGGTTGCTGATCTGAATTAGTTTCACTGGAGAGTGGAATGACAAGGGATATACCTAATCAACTTCAGTGTGCATTTAGCTGTGGATATTCCAGCTTTAAATCACAGCTTTTGTTCACAGAAACAGCAGCATGCTGTGAGAGTTCACTTGTCCTGAAACAAAGTCTTGCCCACACCTTAGCAAGGAAAGCAAAGGGTACTGTCTTCACCTAGGACTTATGTCCCAATTGAAATGTGATTTCGAATATGGAGAGCATGCACTTATTCTTTTCCCCCAGAACAGCATTTGAAGGATTTGCTACCAATATTTTGCAAGGGTTTGCTGAAGAAAACACTTAATTGTATTATGGATAGATTAAAGGAAGGAATGGGGAAAAAAAAAAAAAGTCTGTATTTTTCAAATGAAAATGTCACAGAGGCTACAGTTTGTTTGCACTGTCACTGCTGAAACCCACGTGACAGACAGCAGGATTATTTTTGGTAACTGAGTGGAGGATGGGGAGACTGATACACTATTTGAACTTCTCCATTCCAGTCTCTGTTACCAAGAAAGTAGCAGTCTTTTAGTTACCAAAAGACTTCTGCTGTGTAATAAGAAAAATGCATGATCAATGGAGCATAGAGGAATTTCAGTTATCAGACAAAGAAGGCTTCCTTATAACTAACCAGCATCTGTACAATCATGCAGCTATGGTGGGTCATTTTTCCTGCTGTAAATGCCACCACTTAAACATAATTTCCATATGCAAAGGCCAGCTGTGGTCCTTCAGAGTGGACTAATGAAGGGGGTGAGGTAGTGGAAGCCTATGTCTGGGATGAGAGGCTCTACTCAGGCTGAGCAACAAAAGAACAAGGGGGTTTTGCATGAGACAGAACTCTGGATCTGATCAGCAGAATCCCTATTCCTTTATCTCAAAATCACTCATGTCAAGAATTATAATAGGATTTGGAAGTAGTGTCAGATGATTGCTGACAAGCGTGGACAAATAGCAAATACCTAGGAAACAACAACTAGCTGGAGCTTGGTGGCAATTTGGTTGGTAAACCATAAATTCAGATGCAGATACTGCTCAGGGAGGGCCATTTACGATCATAAGGGACTGGCATAAAACAGTTTATCAGGGGTCCTTTTGTTTAAAGATGTTTTTAAATTTCTAAAAAGAAATGTGGACAGTGCATTAGAAGATGTATAATACATTTACTTCAAAAAAATAATCTCGTTACTGAGTTTGCTCCTTAAGTATTATGTTTTTTTTCCAGCCAGATCCATCCCCATGCATTCCCTCTACCCTGTTTCTTGGTACCAGTAAGGACACATCATTTCACTATCTGTACAGTTCCTGAAATGCCATAACAAGTATAAATCATTCACTGTGGGTTAGATACCAATTCATTATTTATCACAGTGAAAAAAAGATATTGGATACAAAATGGTGCTGCAGTAAAACTTTCATTCAGTTAATGGGTTTAGTTATGATTATTGCATAAGACTTCATTACTTAAAACTGTCACAAGCACTAAATTCTAAACAGGGTTATTGAGTCAATATAGTGTTCTTGCTTAGTCCTTTTAATGTTACTTGAATCTTGTCCTGTTTCTCATAAATTTCCCATAATGTAAACTCATTGATAGCTAAAAAAAGTAATATATTACAAAAATCAAGGAATTCTCACAGCATAGCCCTACTTCTGTGAGTATAAGTCATTTGAAAAAGTAGTGAAGAGCATTATGTGCCACCTTAATATGCACAAAGTCCTAACTAATGAAAACATGGGGTAATATTTTATACAAGCATGTTTTTACCAAAAATAATTTCTTCATTGTTTGTGCATTTCACACCATATCTATGTATTTATATCAGAGAAAAAAGAGGGAAATGTGATCTCAGATTGGAATAATCACACTACACACACATGCAGCATGTATTATGCCCTACTTACAACATTCATGGCAATGAAAATCACTGTCACACTCAACTTCAGATTTCACACACAGCAGCCTCCAGATTTCATTTTACTATATTATGCTTGTAGAGATGAATCCTTCTACAAGCAAAATCGTCTCCACCTCTAGTGATGTTAAACAGAGTAGTGCACATACACCTTGGAAAGAAAACCTGTCTCCAAATAATATGTCTGAAAAACTTTTCAACTTATATTGTATAATTATACCACTTTTATAAGCTTCTGAATGCAACTTTTTCACTTTGTTAAAACGAACAGATACTTTAACAGAAAATTTTCTTTGACTGTTAAAAGCAGCAGATCTTGAACTCTACCTCGAAAATCAGGTGCTGCAGGGGAGGAGAGAATAAGCTCAAGCATTACAACATCCAAAGCAAGTAAGCCTTGGATGAAAGAGCATTTAAAGAAGCCACTGCCCTAGAAAGCCCACAGGTAACCTGGGAAAGCCCATTTATAGTGTGTACTGGTTTTCATCTCAGTCTGTGTCCTGGAGAGAGACATTACTAAGGGCTGGCAGACTTGTATTTCTCTCCTCTCATGCAGAAATGAATGGAAACAGTATTTCTTGCTTTCCCCTTTTGCCTCTACGCTTACTTGTAAAAACACCAGTGAATGTGAGCTGCAGCCATGATCCTCCATCAACTGGAAGTTATTTCCTGAGTGAAGATGCCCAGAGAACAGCACTTGTGTCTCTAATGGTCCAACAACAGGGACAGTCCAAAGCACAGATTTCCAGTTAGGAGCTAACCAAGAAAACCTCAGTGTCACACAGGAGGCTGCTGCTACAGCAGAGGTCCTTGCAAGACAGAAATCAACACCTCTGGTTGCTCCCCCTCCATTTCTTCTGCTTTCAGTGGCATTAAGAGAGCCTGTCACCTGTACAGCCAACACACAAGCAATAAATGTCGCTTTCTTCCCAGTTACACAATTCTCATTCATTTCTTGCTAGCCCATTTCATAGCACTCACATCAAATCTTTCAGCAGCTGCTACTCCTGACCTTATTCCTGCCCTCTCTTTGTCAGGTCTGCCAGGGTTGCCCTTCCCCAGCAGTGTCAGTGCTGCCACGGCTCTGCCTTTTTCTCTACCCTGACTTGCAACACCAAAGCCAGGCAAAGGGCATGGGGAAAAAAACACAGCAGCTGCAAACAAGCAACCAACTCGTTCTCCTCATGGGGAACAGGAGCGGGTCCTGTGCCATCTCAGTGCTTTTCTACAGTAAGTACCAAAAATGGTTTGTTCTTCCCCAGATACGGAGTTTTTAGAGAGAGGATTACTCTGAGAGGTATTGCTTGCAGGGGAATTAATGACCACTGCATAAAAAGACCCAACATTTGCCAAGCATTATTTCCTAGTTGTTTACACTTAGACTAAAAATAGATTATCTTTTTGTGAAATGTCTTCCCCGAGAAAATATAAGGAAGAAGTTCCCTGAAGATACCCTGGTGGCTCCAAGGAAATGAAGTTTGGGATGAGTTAGATTTTGAGTGGAGATGTTGAATTCTCAAAGAAAATCCACTTGCTCTTGTCAAGCCTTTGAGAAAAGTTCTGACTTGTAGATGCTCAGAAGAGAATGGGTAAGGGGTTTGCACTGATGCAAAGGAAAGGAAACTTTGGAAAAAAGTGTTCTGAATGCTTGCTGGTTGATTGAGAAAAATTCTTAATATACATCAATATTTCTCATGAGGTGCATTAGGAAAGGGGTAAATGATAGCTGCAGGGATGTTGCTGAGGTAATTTGTTAGAGATGGAGTAATTTTTTTCTCTCTTGGCAGCCTATTGACTCAAATGGCAATGTTAATAACCCAGACAACAGGAGGAAAAAGCAAGCAAGCCTTGGCAGGGATATGTGTGCTTATGAAATCTGTGAGGGCTCATTGCCTTTGCTTTTAAAGGTGTAAGGAGGAAGCAGCTTTGTTAAGTCACAGAAAATCCTAGCAAATTCCTAGAAGGGACAGTTCTCAGAAACATCCCAGGTTATGCTACAAAGAAGTGTTCACAGCAGTAGGAAAACTCTGAAACTCTGAGGGAGAATGCCACAGAAAAAGGTATCAGAGGGTGGCCCAAAACCAGATGAAAAGTTCACAGTAAAAAAGACAGAAAGAGAAGATTTGAAAAAGGAAACCTGAAAAGTAGGTGAATGCAATAATGGAAAAAATGATCAATTAACCACAGTGCTTCAGCAGTGAGCGAGGACTGAAACAGAAAAACTTAGTACAGTCAGTAAAGTTAGAAAACATTCAGAGAAAACATTATTATCCAGTGCAAGAAGTATCTTCAAAAGGATCAATGGAAGCATTTCAGGCAAGAGTAGCAAATGATGAAGCTACACAGTGATAAACGAGTAAAATCTGGGGAAAAAAAGAACTGTTATGGGAAAGGAAAGCACTATATTATCTTTTGGCTAACAGGACTGAAAAAAAAAATGAAGTAGAGTGGCATGAGTAAGCAAAGTAAATGCCAGGATACTGATGAAGACATTCAGAGAAGAATGATATCTAACTGGAAGACATCAGAATTGGACAAAATCCACAAGCATTCGTTAAACATCCTTATCAATTCATATCCTAGCTCAAAACACAGGAAATGCAGCAAAAGCCTGAAGGAAAGGAGCACATTCATGCAAAAAAAAAAAAAGAAAAAGACAAAGGGAAAGAAAGAGGTGTCATTATCCTAAAAACCTGCAAGTCACCGATTATCTGAGAGCTCCTTCTTGAAACAATCTGTGAAGATCAGAATATTTTGTTGATGGGGAGTCTTTGGAAGACACCAGAACAAAACAAGAGCCTAGATGTAAAAGCTTCTGAAAGTGTTTAATGAAAATGAGAATCCAGAAGCATCTGGGACTGGGAAGTGCATTAACGAGGAGAGGAGAGGAGAGGAGAGGAGAGGAGAGGAGAGTATTTAATATGAGAATTTAGTATTTAGAGAGTATTTAGTATGAGAAATATTTAATGATGAAGGAGGAAGTCTTTCTCATACCTAGTTAATACAACAGCTTGAAATTACATGGTCAGTAGGAGGCAAAAAATAATTTCCCAATTAAACTGTAAGGCTTCTTTCTTAAGGAAATAAGAATTTTATTTACATAGAATGAGCCCATATGTATTATACACCCAAGAAGTCCTGATGAAAATATCACAGGAGATCAAAACCGATACTGGTGTAAAAAAATACATAACAGCACTAAACATGATAAATGTTAGCAATTCTTCAAAAGACTATGATAAAAACCAAAGGCGGCTTTAAAGAAAGAGTGCTTTCAGAAATGTGTACAATTCCTAAAGGTATTTCAACATGCAAAATACATTAAAGATAATCAACATATATGCCATCTACTGCAGTGAGAAACGGGACCCGAGGGAATCATCCGGCAGGCCAAAGCAGAAGCTAGCACTGAATTAAGCAGTAAGCATGAACACAGATGTGAGAAAACCTTTCTGTTGATCAGATGATAGAGGAAAAGGGCTGAGAATAGTCAAGGATATTACAGAGAATGAACATATGGTTGCAGTGAGCTATATCAGAGAGTGACTACTGTCTAACTGGGTCTCAGGCAATGCTCCAGGACCGGATAGGAAAAGTGCTCCTTCTAACAATCAGCCTTTAGACAGACAAGATGCAGAGTCAGGGTAGAATGGGAAGAAGCTACACGGCTTTTGGGTCACTTTTGTCCTGATATATAAAGCACTAGCTTTCCCACTGGCATGTCTGTAATACATTCCTTGTAGACATTAAATGTTCCTAAGGAGGCACTGCTTCTGGTAGCTATTTGAACACATCTTGAGCCAAGAATATACATACTTTTTTTTTAGCAATGTTGACAACATCACAAAGATGTGCTTATGTGACACATGCATAGCTGTGTTTTCCCAGCTCTTGGTTCTTCTGTCCTTGTGTGACCTGCCAAGGACTCCAACCTCCATCTTCCCACCTACTGTGACCTTGTGAAATTCTGAACTGCCAGAGGAACCACAATTCATGGCATGTGACACCAGGCTATACCACTACTACTACCACATCTCATGATCCTTCTTATGCCTACTTTACCTTCAGACAAGCATGAATACATCCCATCATTCTGCTCTCTCTCCATTTTCCTAATTCTCCTCCAGCTTTAACCTCTCATAGGCCAAAAACTGCTTCCAAAGTAAGGGTGCATTCTCTTTGCTTTGCAATGCAGCAGAGAGACAGCTGAGCTAGTGGATCTTCCCAGCACAGCTAGGCTGCAGCAATCTAAGCAGCAAGGTAAATTCAGCCTGGTTAGAGCTAGCTTGAGTCTTCAGCACTGCAGGACCATTTTTTTCCCCACTGCTCACCCACAATTTAGTTTCCCAAACTGCTTAATCCCAAAGACCATCAAGCAGTACCCAGTGGACCTGAGTGTTAATCAACAACAAGCAATCTGTTCAGTACTGTGGATGAGATGGTATTTTTGTACAGAATAGAGACTGAAAACATGGCATCATGTCCATTAAGCACTCACAAATAACATTGAGAAAGAAGAACAGCTAAAACATCATGCAGACTTTATCTTTTGCGTCAGGTTCGTAAGTAATCTAAGAAAGACTGATATTATTCCAGCTGATGATCTGTTCTGTTAGGTACAAAATGCTCCAAAACTCTTGCACTGGACTATTCGTAACTCAAACACACAGAGAAATTAAATAGGGGTTGTCCTCATAAAACTGAGCCGGGCTTTGTGCCAGTTGACTCACAAGTAATGTTTGAAAGATTAAAATAACACATAATTGCACCAGCTCTCTAAATCTGACCAGGGCTCAGAGGATAAATGCCTTACCTCATTATGTTTAAATGCTCTATCTCAATCTGGTTTAAAACAGAGCAGAGGCTGTGAGCTGCCAATCTGCTGTACTGTTAAGAGAACAGAAATACCCACTACAGATTGGGATGTAGGCTCCAGCAAAGAGCTGTGCTTAGTATTTGGCTTTCCTTTACTGTCCCCTGCTCCTCAGCTTGCTTGCTTCCAAGGATCATCACTTCACCTAGTATTACTTTGTGTCAGCACCAGTTGAAGTGATCCCTTTTCTCAAGAGACAGCTTTTCTGTGCCTGAAGTGTAATGTTATTTATACATTACAGACCACATTCCTGCTGCCTGGCTCATGCTGATGGCTCCACCACCACCACTGAGGAGTACCAGCCAAAAGAGCGGCTGCCTATCTGTACCCTGCTCTCAGAGACAAGTCATGCACACCTCATTTGACTTTCAAGTAGGTGGAAATCCCAGTCTGTGTAAAGAAGAGCTAGAGCAAGCTGGAGTCAAATCAAAGAGAGGTTTGCTCCAGCAGGAAGAGCATTTTTAAGGAGACAGTTTAAAATGGGACAGAAGCCCTGTGAGAAGCCCCAGACAAAAAGTGGAGCATCACTCATCTACATCTCTATTGATTCTAAATCACTGACGACGTATCTGGGACATATAAAAAAGGAGACCTTTGGGGCAATTGTACAAGCAGTATCAGCAAGCACTTCATGTAAAAATCAGTGTAAGACACCTGAGTGCCAAATTTCCTGCCTAACCCAGAAATACTGCTCTGCATGGCTTTCCTGACAATTGCTTACCTCTTTCAACTTGTCCAGCTCATTTTGCAGCGTCTGCTTGGATACTTCCACCTCAATGATCTGCTGCCGAAGGACTTCATTTTCATCTTCTGCTTTAACTCGTTTCTCCTCCACACTCTCCAGCTCATGGTGCAGTCTGACAGAAACATCTTTGGCTACCTGGTCAAAAGAGCACAAATGCATGAAGATCATCCATGAGGAGCAACAGCTACAGTATGTCTCCTACAGTAAGAAGCATATTACAGCTCTAGACAGCCAAGAGATTTTTAATTCAATTATGACACTGTTGATGGAAGACTCCAAGCCTTCCAAGTACCGAAATAAATATTCATTTCTAATAAAGAAATCCAGAATGAAAATAGATTTGATTACCCTTCTCCAGCTCCCTCTCCACATTATGCCAAGGCAATGTCATGAACAACAGGAGGAAACAAGCAGATACCAAATCTGCCCATCAAAGTCCCAGCATATCATGTAGATGAAGCCAAGGAATTGTGCTGTAAAGCTGATGGGCCATTGATCAAAGCAACGTGCTTGCAGCAGTCTCATCCACACAAATTTGCTGCTTTAGCAGCAGTCACAACTAGGCAAGAATGATAGGAAAGCTATGTGCTATCTTGGGTTTATATGCTATCTTAGGTTTTCTGAGTCCAGCCTAACAAGAATGGATGTTTACGACATATCATGCAAACGAATGATGGAATTACAACAAGTCTCAAATCTATGTACAAGGTTTTTACTGAGTAGTGTATCATTTCTACTGTTATAAGGTTATAATTTGGTTTTTATCATAAAAGAAAAAATGAGGTCTGACATTTTAAAAGGTTTGATGACTTGATATGTTACTTGTATTTCTACTGCTGACAACAAATCATTCCGGTTTCAGAAGGTTTTATGTTCTGCATTTTAAAGTACAAAATTCGTAATAATTCCAGTTGCAAGGAGTCCCTCTCTACAGAAGATATTTTAAAAACCAGCTACCAGACAGCAATATTAAGAAAGATAAGTGAAGCTAGATAAAGTTCATGCTTACAAAGCTTTACTTTGTCTTGATGGAAACATTTCTGAAAAATTAAAAAACTCTTTCAGTATGAGTATGATTTTATAGGGATTTTTGTTTTTTGGAAAGAGCATTTTGGTTTTCTTTCTGTCTTGCTAAAATATTATAACAGTCTGTTCCTGTTACAAGTAACTCACTAGATATTAAAAAATGTAACTTTGACTATTTTTTCCAGTCATTTGGCATAAGCAAGAAGTGAAAAGGAAGGAAACAGCATGGATTGGAAAAACCGTATCAGGTTTTGTTTACACAGTATTGCTAATCTAAGATTTTCAGTAAAACCAGTAAAAAAAGACCCTATAAGTCTTTCAAATGCACAAATGTAACTTCACTGTATTTCTTTCATTTTGGATCTAAACACATGTTTTTTTACTCACTGACACATCTTTTTACGATGATGAGCTGAATATTTGTTCTCCACCACAGCAGAAGGAAATTGGTCCTGACATTTGGAGAACTACTGCTTGTTTCATGTGTCACCCTCACTTCCATTGCAGAGAGCCACATCACAGTCTGCTCTCTTTTGGTGAATATGAATCTCTCAACCCACCTTTAAATCTTGTTCCAGGCTCCTAATGAGCTCTCCATCCACATGGCCTGTTTGTGCAACTTTCAAGCTTTTCTGTTCTGCTTTCCTGAGACGATATTGCAGAATGCGGCAATTCTTGTTCGCCCGGTCCAGCTCTCGCCGGAGCTCCTGCAGCTGGTAAACATCTTCCTCTAAATAGCTGTCACGCATTTCTTCCATTTCAGCCCGAAGTTCATCCAGCTCATCCTGTGAGAAGTCAAAACAGTGCTCCATCATACCTCTAAATCTCACCCACGGGAGCAAAATAGGAAACATGCTCGCTAGGATACCGTATTAATGAAATGATGCAGATTGCAACACCCAGCTCCAGAACTCACAGGAACAGAAGTTTTAACCCAACGCTGACTAATTATGCTGAACTAAATTAATGAATACTTGTCATATTTCTTTCAACTGCTTTGATATTTAAAAACAAACCAGATGCTTATCTGCCTCCTGAAACTGGAAACACCTTCATTTTACCATTTCCAATTAAAATTAAAAGTGCATGATGCTTTACCACTATTGGAACTGATTCCTGGCTTTATTTAGACTACAGTAAACCTACTTAGCCAAGTACCTTAGCATCTCTGTGTGCCGTGCCTTTTTAACAATCATCACCTCCTAAAAATGAAATTGTCCCCTTATTTTTACACCAAATACTGAACTGCTCCATATGGAAATGCTGTCCCATCTAGCCCAGCACTGTGCACTGGCTTAATGACACATGGGTTGTGTGCAGGAGAAAGTGCGCTTTTGTTGTGTGCACACACACATCTCAGTAGCAGAACCAGAAGAAAACCTGTGCCCATGGGAAGAACCTGGTTGTTCTTTACTGGGCATTATGAACTGTCCCAATTCCATATTGTATCATGAGTGGCACTTCCTCTCTAAAGTCAGATTTAAAGATTTACAGCTGAACAGGATAAGCTCTATCATTGCCTTTGTTTAATCTGTGCATCTAGTTCTAAAGCTGAACTGTTATAAAGGTCTTCCAACCAGAGGGGTACAAGGTATTAAACTACTGCATGAGAGAAAAAAATATGATTGACAAACTTTGAACAAAATTGGGGGAAGAGTGGTGGATAAAAATCAAGAAAAAGAGACAGGAAGTGAATACTTGAAATTAATTATTAATTTTTAATTGGTTTCTTTAAAATTGCATTTGATATTATAAAGACCAATTTTTTTTCTGTGGAAAACATCACTTAAATAAGATTTCAGGAGAACTTGAACTGGGGCTAGCTGCACCATGACCTTACTTCAGATCTGTAAATCACTCTTGAAATACCAAGGAGGCTGGAGTTTATTTCACACTTGAAATGCCAGGGGTGGCCAGAGAACATTTCACCCTTGTCTCAGGTACAGAGGGCACTGCTAAGAAGTCAGTAACCTTGACAAAGCCACCCTGCCCCTGGCTGAAGCATCCCTATTTACTCCTCCTCAGGACACAGCCAAATTCTCTGTCCAGTTTACAGCCAGCACACTGGTGAAGTTTTGATAAATGATGTGTATTTTTAAAAAGAAAAACACAGCAGTGCATGCTTGAGTGAACTGGGGACTAGACCTGGTTTTCTTTTCTGTGTACATGCTTATCACTACACTTTACATTTATAGACACTTTCAAGAGGTAAAGTAAAAGTTTGTCCAGTGAAGAAAAGAGATGCAGAAGAAAATGCAGAAGAAAAGGTTTTAAAAACTGATTAGAGAGTAGCAGTGGCTTTTGAACCTAGGAAAAGGAGTACACTTGTGCATTATTGGTTTATTAACTAGGTATTTTGGCTAAGGTATTCATACCAAAAGTAGAGTCTTTCCCTGTCAGAGTTAACACAGCTCTCTGGAGTGAAGAGGACCAGAGTTATTTCTCAGGGCTGTCTGCAGACTCAGGTGTTGAATTTACCTCAATTACATTTAAGTTCAATTAACTTTTTAATACCATCTTCAGAAAATTAATGTTAGATTAGTAATTTGGTTGTAAATTAAAATTTTGAAACACAAATCCACAATAAAGAAAAACTAATCAACAAATTAATGGGATCTGGTTTATAATCTGAAGTTTATATTTAAGAACTAAGCAATGTTTTTTGTGTATAAAGTAGCCTACAATTACAATGCCATTGCTCATCTCTAAAACTTCCTTCTTATCTTTATGGGCTTTTGTTTTTAGTGAATCTGGTTAGTTTCTAAAGACAAATAATAAACAATATTTTATTTCAAAGCATTTCTTGCAATCAAATTTGAATAGTGAAACTCACATAATTTTAAACAGTCCAGTCCCTGAAATAGTCATCCCATTGAAACTGAATATTCCCAAAACTCCTCTGTGGGCACCGGAGTGCTCCTTGTCATAAAAGTCACTCTGTCTCTGTTAGATACTTGAATCCAATGTCTTTTGTCACACCAAAGAAGTTCCTCAAAGAATTGCAAGCATTGGCATGAGCTATGTTTCAGGAGACAGATCTTCAACTTCTTGGAAAACCAAAGGTTTCTCAATCTCCCTTATCAGCACAACTCTGACTTTGCAAGTCAGTGATTTTTTTTTTTTTGGTTTAGGTTATAAATACATCGTTTGCTTTTCTCTAGTGTAATTTTGCAGGTAAACTAAAATTTGGGATATGACAAAGGAAGTTGTACTTTAAAATCTCACACAGTTCTCCTCTCAGATTTATTTTTCACCTGAATTGAGGTTCTTTTCCACAATTAACTTTTTTCTACTCCCAAAATTTTCACATAAAATTCAGGCTGTGTCCCAGTTTCTTGTATTAAGAGATATGCATCCTTTGAATGAACTTTAAAATAAGGCAACATGAGGGCACAAACAATTTTGACTGCATAATGAGCAGAAACCTCACTGTACAGGCTGCAGCGTCAGCCCATTTTCTGCTGTATTGCTGCAGCACTTGGGGCTTGAACATATTAGTCTGTCCAGCCCTGAGAGGAAAAGACCTGCATTGAATCAGACAGATTAAATCCTTTTAAGTAGCAACAAGAAGCATTATTTTTATAGATGAAATATATAGAGAGAGGAATATGTCACCTCTGGAAAATCTGGCTCAGATTTGGTATGTCAGTCAGCACACCATTGTGGATACTGGGATAACCTTTAACTTAACTGTAACAGTTTAGTTACAGTAAAGACATAATCTTGCTTTCAATACAGGCCACAAGACCAGTGACAAGAGTGTAGATTCTTCCAGTTCATAGCAGCTTATTCTCCTTGGTAAGTACTTGTGATTCTGCTGTAGACACTGAAACTGTTTGTTAGCATATCCTAAGTCAGAAGGGTCACAATTGCACCTAGAAAACCAAAACAGCTTAAACTCCTCTTCTAAAGTGATCCATGCACAGAAAACAAAGGAACCTAAGTTAAAGACCCACAGAAGGGGAAATTATAACTGCAATTATGATGGTCCTGCTTACTAAACTGGCAAACCACTGCTTTGAAGGAAAACACGTCAATCGTTTGTGAAATCAAAGGTAAATGCACCAAAGCCAAAACTCCCAGCGTGGTGGTTTGCAAAAAAAGGATGCTCTGGCCGCAAGGCAGATGGAAATAGCAGATAAGCCAAATCCTTGACTTAATTAAAATGTATTGTTCTTTCTCCTGTTATTATTGTGAGTTAGAATTAAATCTTTTTCTCTCAAGAGGTATTGAGCGCCATACTGTAGACTTTAATATTGTAAAACTGAAGAAAGAGGTGAGAATAGGCACTTAAAAGTAATTAAAGGAAACAGGCAAGAAAGTGACCATCCCTCTTTGTTCATCTACAAATGGAGAGCTGCTCCCTTCCTTAAACAGGGAGGACCTGCTCCAGCACCCCAAAGTGGCAATTGAAATAGGGAGATTAAATGCTGGCATTGGAAGCTTCACTTTGCTGTACATTCCTGAAGAGGATGAGAGCCTCCTCTTGATACTTTTTAATTTAATGGTAATTATGCCATTACTTTCAGTAAGAACAGCACGAGGCAGAGAGCCCTGGAAGAAAGACTATTATTTAGGAAAAATAGAAACTCTTTCCCTGTGTCACCCTGTTCGTCAGAAAAGGCAAACAGAAGTGTGATTTCTAACTGGCAGCTTTTTCCAAATTTGCAGTAGAAATCCAAGTTGCACTAGCTGCTGAGTCTAACTGCTCATGGTTTCACTTGACTTAAATGCCTTCCTAAGGGCTATTTGGGGTCTAATAGGAATCACTCATCTGAGAGTCACAGGGTGGCTGTATGGACACAGGGCCACACTTAAATAGCTGTTCTATTTGCAGGATTCCCTGAGACTTCAGTGCAAGAAGAACAGAATTAGGATTCCCTATTTCCCTGTCAGTGTAGCAACCCAGTGTGGACTGGCTGAAAGGGGGAAAGCCTCGTGTGCGATTTCCATCACTGTGTAGCCCAAATACATATTGATTTCCATCTGTACTGTGCAAATTGAAGACTTGCCTGTCAGCAGAGAAGCCATTATCTCATTAATACCTTTCCTGACGTCACGTTTGTTTATTACTGATTTAATTATAATGAAGTATAATTAAGAACAAATTATAGGAATATGCCTTGTTTATGATTCTTAAAAAAAAAAAGGAAAGAAAAAGTCAGGCCATGCAACTATTACACTGAGTAACCCATACTCATCTGAGTCATTCCCACTGAAATGACCAGGAATACTTGCATAACTTATGGGCTCTGTGTATCTAGACAGTCTGATTATGATCCATAATGAGGTTTGAAAATAAATTTTCCAATCATCTCCACCAACTGCACGCTCATTCTGTCCACAGTGTACACAAGAAACGGATTCCTTCCAAAATAAAATAAACAGAGACCTACACTCTAAGGGTGCACCAAATGTGCTCCATTACTCAAGTCCTATAGACAACTTTAAAACATATGCATGATGGGGATGTTTTGTTCAAGGGGCCAAACTAAATGCAGTCCAAAGTAAGACCCCTAAAATGCATATAAATACAGAGGTAGAGGCATCAGCACCCGTTGCATTTAGGTCAGCCTGCTGATCTACCTTCACTGAGATGAATTCCTGGCTAAATAGAAAAAGTTCCTATCTCAGAGCTTGAATAGAGACTAAACAGTGGAACCCAACCACAAGACAAAAAAGAAAATTTTTGAAAATTATTATTAGGGGGAAATTACATGCAAAAAAATAGCATAAAAGATACATGGATACCGAATTAATTACTATGTGTTTACAGTTAGATATATTAGCAAAATTTTTAAGCTCCAGTGAATTAGAACACATCAGTGTCCAGAAGGTATATACTAGCACAAAAGTATCTGCAAACTAGGAAGACAAAAGTACACAAAATCAATAAACAGTACAGTATTTAAGAAAATGCAAATGAAGGATGAAATTCAATCATCTATGTAAAAAATGCGTTTATTAATTCAGCCAAAAGTCATATTTATAAATTATGTCAGCACTATTTTCTAAATAGAAGATTATTTAATATAAATTCAATTGAATGAGGGCATAGCGAGGAAGGGAGGAAGAGTGGAAATTACAGTGGGTGGCTGCTATTGCACTGGCAAATCCAGAGCTTCTAGAAAATCCTTGCTAAATCTAAGATTCATGAACTCTGATTTTACATAATCTCTGTTTTCATGTTTTAAATATCTCAAACTGTCTATATGTAGGAGATGCTGCTGCTGCTGCTGCTGCTAAGGAATAAGCACATCCCCCACAACACTTTACAGCAGAACTGCAGTAGGGATAAATATGCTCTAAAAGGCTTTGATGGGGAAGAAAGCAACAAGCATTATTTTTGCCTCTTGCAAAATATGTTAATGAACTTAAAGTCCCTGGGCCCCTGATGTTATTATTTAGCTCTCAACGTGGGGTTTGTGCCCCAGGCAGGGTTATCAGCTCTGGGGCCACCAGTCACCAGGTGGGAAAGCAGCACGTCAAGCAGAGATGCAGGATGAGCTTTATTTTGCTAACCCTGGTAACCTTCATTAAATGGAAAGAAATTGGTGCCGTCACTTTGCATCATTTTTGCTCTGCAAAACCCTTTGACATCCACAAATCCCTGCAGGTTAATAAAAGAAGTGGTGGAATTACTCCCGGTGAGTTCAACGCAAGCCTGCGACTCAGAGAGCTACGGTTTCAAGTGAGTGAAGAAATATAGGGTAACCTCATGTGACACACATTGTGATTTTAAACAAAAACAAACCTAGTTTAGATGTATCAGAGTGGAATAAGGGGCCTCGAGTGGTCCCTTATCAAATTATATCCAGAATATGTCACAGATACAAATAAATATAGAAAGAAAAAAAACAAAGCTAGATAAACAAGGCAGTTATCGAATAAATCCAAGACAGTATATTTCTGTGCTACTCCACACTGTAGCAGCATTTCTGGCATGCTGAACTTAGACCAACACAGGCACAAAGAGAAGGCCAGGTCAAGAAAAGCACAGCAAGAACCAGTTTCATTTGAAGGGCTGTAGGAAGTGCCATGCCTCATGTAGGAGGCCGCTTGCACATTACGGCCACGGAGGAGCTAAAGAGAAAAGGGGCGTGTGTTGTGATAAAACACCACTGCTCTTTCTGCTAGTGTGTTTATTTAATTAAAAAATCTAAAGTTTGGCTGAGACAAAGCAAGAGCATGTCTAGTTGCTAAAACCTGGGCCCTCTTCCTAAAGATTTCTTACACTTTAGAGGGCTCTACACCACAAAGAGCTTCTTTCCAAGTTTCCTAAGGACTTGCATAGTGCATGACACTGCTCCATGTGCTGGATTCTTTAAAGTAATCTTGAAAATCAATCACTTGTGTGGGCAGTATTTTGTTACTACTAGCAGGCCTGACTAGCAATAACTAAAACTTTACCTATGCTAGCAGCTACCACAGACCTCCTTGTTCTACCAAGCCAGGCACCATGAAAAAATTCTCTCCTAGACATCAACAAATAAATTATACCTTTTAAATGCTGCTGTACTATTACAGTCTTCTCCCCTAGGTAGCTGAAACAAGGTCATGCAAGGAATACATGAAACTGAAATCAATGATGAGATTTCAGAGAGGTAGTAGAAGAGAGACCTCTTAATGTAAACACTTCTCCTCAGCCTCTTTGTCTACAGGCTTAGCTTTGCAGCTAGTTAGCCATGGCTGGAGCCAGAGTCTTGTCTAGAGCAACCACATTCCTGGAAATATATAAGATATCAGGTTGAAATCTGGCTCATGGTATACGAAGTGCGCAGAAGCTGCAGTTTGTGCCGCATTTTGTGAGACTTTCTAGCACTTGGTGTGTAGAAACAAAACCAAATCATTGTATTTGTTTTGTTTTTTTCTTTCTGGTAACACTTTAATCTCCAGTAATCTTTAGCACTAAGTCTCTGTGTGTGTGTGTATATCTGTATCTTCTATAACCTGTGTTACAGACACATGAAAGATCCATGAGAGACCTTCTTATGTGAAAGTTAAATTTCCCTGGAACAGGCTTTATTATGTGCACTTAGGGCTGCACTCCAGCTGCAGGGAGGGATAAGGAGGAGTGAAAACTACAAAATCTGGCATATAGCCATGCTCAGGAAATTAACAGTTTCTTCTGGGATTTATCTAATCATTTGTCTATTTACAGTTGAGAGCATCCCTGTTATCCCATAGCCCCCTCTGGAGAAACACAGCTCACTCCAATGCCAACCAAGAGAACTGCATTGTAAAAAAGACACTGAACAAACCCACAAGTAAACAACTCAAGCAATATTGTGGTTTCAATTTGCAGAAGTTTTTTATAGGTTTTCCTAGAAAAGACAAATGAGGTTTGGGAATTCTCCCGATAATTTTTGCACCACTGGGCTCTTTCCAACCATTTCAAGAGAGGAGCAGAACTAAGACCTCATGCACCCAGGTGGCCAAGCAAAGCAGACAATGTACTCATTCCTCTCAGAAGAGGCAATAGTGTGACCTCATGGCTTTCCAGGCACCAAGACATGTCCACTGAAGAAATCAGTCTGTATTTTCCTACCAGTCTCAGAAATACTTTTACCCTGACAAAGTCATGATCCAAATCAAAAAAGCGTTGGGATACAACTGCAGTAGATGATGAAGAAATCAGGGTGAAAGAGCTGAAGACACTGTTGCACTGGGTGGAAAATTTGGAATGAAGCAGAATGAAGTTCTTTACCTAAGACTCGCCATTTGCACCCAGGTCCCATAATCACTGAGTTCTTCAGGTGGGACAGCCTACCAGGGGTCTGTCCTACACAATTCAGACCAACTCTTTTTTTCAGTTTCCCATAGTTAAAAATTACTTTCAATGTAGAGAAAGGGGGCTTAACACATACTTTGTAATGGGTTCAAGTATATAATACTTATATACTTGTGCAAATCCTGTAGTGCAAGGAGATGCTCCTGGACTTCATGACTTCTAATAGCAGTTACCTACTCCTTAAGCAATTCCTATTAGCAATTCTGATTTCATTACATCTCTTGCTTCTGGGCTGTCAAATAAAACAGAAGCTTGTGATAAAGGTTCTCCATGCTGCTCATCTTTTTATAGACTAACATTTCCCTACCACACTCCAGTTTCCCATTCAATGAAGCCTATAAAAGCTCTGCTACGAGCCAATAATTTTATTGGTCTGGTTTTGTATTATCCTTTTCTAGATGAACACTAGTGCCCACAGTATTTCAGGTACACTCACTGATCTGTGTAACAGCTACAGTTCTAGAAATATTACCAGATTTTCTTAAGTTAGTCCCTGTTCAGTTCCTACTGAAATCTAACAATTTTTATCTGCAGATTTTCATTGCGCCTCAAATAAAGCACCCAAGTTAACGCAACGTACTTAAACAGAAAAGTGCATACTCAGTCGTTCTTTCCTTCAAGTGCTTCAGATTTTGAATATTAAGATTTATTTACCACCCTCTGCCTCACTTTTTACTCATTCCTCAGGGGTTAAGTTTATTGTTAAGTTTATTATTAAGTTCTGTCTGGTCTTTGCTGGACTTGACTTAACCTAGAAAAAACTTAATGCCATCTGAAAATTTTGCTGTATCATTGCTTGTTCCTTTTTGCAGTTCACTAAGCAGCACCAGACCCAGCAAAGAACCTTGCAGCACCCCTGCTGTTACCCCTTTGCTATGCTGAACATCATTTCTTGTACCTTAGCCAAAAACCCTTAACGAGCCTAGTTTGTATCTTTACCACCCTTCTCTCCCAAGGTTACACACCAAACTCCACTTTTTATTCGAGTAAGACTTCCATGGATTTCCATGGTTATTTTGCTTGACAACAGGAGGTTTCCAAAATCAGGGAACAAATATTGTTCTCACAAGAGGCAGAGCCAAACAGTGGCTGTGGTTACAGGATTATCTCAGTTTATCTTATTTATAGATCTTTATGGATGTAGCTTCTTTGCTCTGCCAAATGATCAGATTGTAAGCACGAGTCCAACTAAAGGTTTCCACAGGTCAGCCCAGCTCAGAGCTCGCCTGAATTTAGCTTTGCTGTTTCTCCGAGGATGGATGCATACAGATGTACTTTTCTACCTGTACAAGGATGCAAGGACACTTTTCTTGCTGCTCTTGTTCTTCACTCACTGTGAAGTACTATCACATTTTCCAATGATAAAGTAACACAATAAGCAGAGCACATAATGCTGTCAGCATTTCCACACCAAACGAGGGAACCTGTTTCTTTGGCTTTTCTAACAGTGTGATACTGAGCAAAACAGTTCCTGGAAAGCAAAGTCCTGCTAACCAGTAGAGTGTTTGCAGTCCTTTAGAAAGAGTCGGGGTTTGCTGAGCTACCACCACGTCAACCAAACGTAACATTGGCACGGTACATGTTGCACAGCACTGACGTTCATCCAGCCCCACAAATCGGGCATCCAGGGAGCCGCGATCATACACTTGTCCCTTATCTGCCCTCAAGCCCTGCCGCGGTCCCGCTTTGCGGGGGAGGTGGAAGAGGGGGCCGAAGCGCCCGGCTGGTTCTCCCTGCCCCTATTTCTCTCCCGCGGGTAAAATTTCGCATTTGGTCCGGAGGGGGCGGGGGGTCCCACGGGAGGTGACTCCAGGGAGAGCGAATCCCTCGCCACCCCCAGCGCAGTCCCGGGCAGGAGGGGGCCGCGCTCCTACCGCTGCCACCCCTTTCCCTTCCTTCCTCACCGCGGCCGGGCTCCGCGGGCGATGCTCACCTTGAGGTACTCGTTCTCCGAGCGCAGCTCCTCCACCTCCCGCTGCAGCTCCTCCGGGGCCGGCGGCGGCGGCTCCCCGCGGCTCGGGGCTCGCCCCCCGCCCG
>VZRZ01000886.1:488585-623752 GCA_013398175.1 Climacteris rufus | reverse complement strand
TCCTCCTCCTCCTCCTCCTCGCCGCTCTCTCCCGAGCACTGATTTGTTTCAATAAATCGAGCCCAATTTCCCCGGTGGCAGCCGTCTCCTCCTCCTTTTCCTCCTCCTTCCCCTCCCGCTCCCCTCTCCGCCTGGCTCAGCTTGATGCCGCTCAAGTTGTGATGCAGCCCAAAAAACCGAGCCTTTCCCCCTCAATCCGAGGCAAGGGCGTGTTTTCCCGGCTGCCTTCGCCTCCGCTTGCAACCCCCCGTTCAGCCCACCGACGCCGCTAACCCCATCGCTGCCCCCAGCCCCTGCTCCTGCTCCGGCTCCAGCCGCCGCCTCCGCCCGGCTCCTGAAATAGCCCCGCGGCCGCTCCGGCTCGGCGCTGCCCGCCCGTGCGCAGGATCCGCCTCCTCTGTCAACCAGCCAGGCTGCTCTCCGCCCGCCCGGCAAACTACTTGCCTCGCACGCTTTATTATAGGGGAGCCTCTGCCTGCCGCTTCCTATCAGAGAGCCTCATTTGGGGAGAAATTTTCATTTCCCAGCCATGAGCTATATAGCGTTGCCCGTGTGTTACTTTCTTTTTCCCGAGCTACGACTTCATGAAAACGCTCTCTCCAGGGACTGGCAGCAACAAAACAACAGCCACCGCATTATCTCTCTGCTCAAGGCAGATACAGGTTCACCTAGAGGCAGAGCCGAGTATCCGAGGGAATCAGCAAGTTCCTGGCTCTGGCCGAACTACAAAACTCACGGACCCGTCCTTTCGGAGCAGGGAATGTGAAATTGCAGCCCTTACATTTGCAAAGCACCCGGAGAGTAAATGAAAGGGAGGAGAGGCTCAGGCGTGGGAAAGAGGCACAGCCTTAATGGGGAGAGCAGAACAGCACCAGCCGGGATATTTCCTATTCTTCCGCTTGGGCACAGCGGACCTTGGAGTAGCCGCGGTGGCTGCCCTGTCTGTCAGACGAAGGTGATAAATGCGTGCTCAGCTTCTGAAGGCCTTGGGAGGCTCTGACCATCCCCGTCTGGATGTCAGGGCCTGCAGCGCTCCCGGGGGAGGCCGGTCCCGGAGGTCTGGGGCGGGGAGGAGGGCAGCACCCTGCGGCGCTCCGGGTCCCCTGCTCCGCTCATCTGGGCTCGAGGCTTTAATTACCCCGAAAGGCAAAAGCCCCAGGGACCGCCGGAGCCTGAGGGCACCGGGCACCCATGGGCGAGTGGCCAAGGCGAGACCGGGCAGCTGAGTCTGGCCGTGCCAGGCCGGGGCTGAGGCCAGGCCACGTTGCCCGGGGAAGAGACAGGACCGCACGGGCATCCCTGCGTCCTTTCTCCCGGTAAACGAGGGGAACACTGATTTATCCTGCTGAATAGCGCTGCCGCATGAGCATGCAACAGGTTTGCAAAGGTGGGGAAAAAAAACAACATCCAAATCAGAGCTGTATTTACAGGTCTCCAGGAATTGAGAGCATCGGCGCGGACAGCGCAAGGCGGTGATGGGCGGGATGTGGACGGGACCGGGACAAAGCCGGGGATTGCAGCGGCAGCTGAGGGGGAGGCGGTGGCCAGGGTCCCTCCCCATCCCCGGCTGAGGGACAGACCTCCTGGACAGGGCGGTGTGGTCCTTCGGTGGGCAGGCGATGAAAAGCTCTGCTCCGGGGCACCCAGCGGGCCACGAGATGCTGTTGTTGGGTGGGTTTTTTTCATCTCTTGAAAACTCAACTTCTGCCGGTGCATCGCTGCCAGACGGCTCGGTTCCCGCATCCAAATTGCCTTGCAGGTCACATGGAAATTACCTTTTGTAGCAAAGATTGCACTTTCTGCTGCCGGTGTGTGAATCTACTAGAGCTATCAGGAGGGCTTCGTTGGGCCAAATCCTTTAAAAATTACATCAAATACTTTGAGGAGAAGAAAACACAACAAACTCGCTTGCAGATGTACGCTCCCTCATTCTCTCTCCAAGTACAACATTAGCAATTTACTTGTTTGGGTGAGATAACCAGGGTGTAGAAGCAACATGAAGTGGCTGCGTTGATCTAGAAAAATGGCTTATTTTATATAATAATAATTATATAAATATATAATATTTAATATAAACTACTGTTTATATTAAATATAAATATAAACTACTGTTAAACTACTGAAATATAAACTACTGTTACATTTTAATGACATAGCATTTACATCAGACCATCACACACTATCAGTGTGTTCTACCAAGATCTTGTGCTTCTAGTTGGTTATTTTAAACTATTTTTAATTTTTTTAAATTTTTTTCTTTTTTTTGGTCAATACACTGCTAGGCAGTTCAAGTAATTCTCCTTTACAGGAATGTAAAAGAGCGTGAAAGAGATGTCAATTGCTGTATTTCATAATGAGAAATAGTAATTATTGTGGAACCACTAAATATTATGGGTGTTGCCCTACATGAGAGATACCAGAGAGGTTGCTTTGCACAACATCACCGCTCTCACTTGGTTTGGCTATAAATTCCAAGAATAGATGGGAATTCCAGCTTCACCTACTAGATTTGCCATGTGTTTATGCCTGTGATGAAAGGGGAACTGCTTTGTAACAATTTATGAGTACCCTGTTTTGACTTTGCCCCATGAACAGAATGGTTCAATTCAAAAGGAAAATGAAAGGAAAAGTATGGCTCAAGATAAGCCACTTTTCTACAAACAATAGCTGAGGGACAGTGCCAGGCTTCTTTGCACCAGAGGGGAAAAGAATTAGGGATGTGAAAAAAGGAACACTTTCACAAAAGGGAATTGTTGGGGAGAATTAATCTCAGACTCTTAAGTCCCTGACAGAGTCCGGTTTCCTGTGGTTACCTTGTAAATTTTACATTGGAAATACACAAATAAATACATTTTTCCTATCTTATTTCTCTCTTTCCCTCTCTCTAAATACTTTGTTTCAGCTGCTAAATGCTTTATGTCTAAGATGTCTTGCTATATCACCGTGCCTCACTGACCACAAGCTCCTGCAGGCAAAGAGGACCAAAACTCGTCCTGACTTCTGAGGAGGTGCCCTTGACAAATAGAGACTCAGAATAATTAAAGGCCCACGACATGGCAGGGTGACCTCAGATGGGAAAGGAGACTGGAGAGTAGATACCTCTGTAAACTCTGTATCTTTGTGTTCTGTGCCTCTTCCTCTCATTGAAACATACAGTAACCTTCACCATCCCAGGTAGCACCAGTCCAACTAGGAACCTCAATAAAGTGATTTATTTGCATGAATGCTCAAACAAAACAGGGCTGTGGCACTGGAAACATGCCACAGCAGAACACCTTAGACAGAGATGAATGATCAGCCACATCAAGATCCCTTTATGTCGTGCTGGCAGGATAAGGCACTTTACCAACAAAGACATGCAGGCCCTGCAGCCCTCCCTGGGCACGTGCCTGGCTGCTGCAGATGGCAGATTTGTGTGCTATGAGGCCAGCTGTAGGATTTTGGCTGTGCTCCTCTACCCTCTGCTGTCTGTGCAATGCCATTTGGAGATCCCTACGTGAATGGTGTAAATAGGCACGGTGTGAATGAGAATAAGACCCTGATATGAAAGCTAAGTACATACCACAGAAATCTCCACTGGGCTAGGCAAATGCCCAGTAAGAATTACTGGTATCATATTACTTATTTATTTATATCAAAACATTTTTTCCTTTACTTAAAACTCCCTAATGGCTCTCGTAGGAACACACAATCACAGACTATCACAGCCACCCTAATTCCCCCCTCTCTTTCTTTTTATTTGCTGGTAATGTCCAATTGTTTTCTCTTATCGTAAATTAGTCATGCACTCCCTCCTGGTGGAACAGTTTCTTATATGCTTGTGTAGCTCTTAACATAATAGGACGTCTGGGTGTTGGTTGACTAATACAAATAATCAGACACAACACTTTTACAACTCATTTATTTTGGCAATGCTGATATCCTTTGTCTGATTAATGCTGACATTTGATAACTGAGCTGTATTTACACAAATAATTATGAAAAGTAGATTCTAGGCCTGACTACTTAGATTAGCTATCACACATCTTACAAAACATAAGACAGTTTTTGGCAGTGCAGGACTGCCCAAAATCTTTTCTAGGGCTGAGGCACAAGAGAGTTTACAATTACTTAGAGAAGATGTGAAGAGGCTCAATCTAAATGTAAATTTCTCCCCCTGCCAGCCCAGTTTACAGTAGCCTAAGCCTAAGCTGTTATTTTCTCCTCTTTCAAATCCCTATTTGAGATCTTCAATGACACCATAAGAGCAGCCAACTTATAATGGGCAGGCTCAGAGTTATAAGGGAGCACTGCTGTTTACAGAGCTAAATCAAAATAGTAAATGAAGACACAAATGCATCCATACAGGCCATATGTATGGATAACCCAGCATAAATCTGGTGGAGTCTATCATTATTCCCCCTTTATATGTTGCAGATCATGAGCTGTAATTTCTTTGTGGCCACATTGTGCTCTGTGATTATACCATCCCAGAGGAATCCGAATCAGGGCCAGCAGGTGTTACAGTGACACGTTAACAACAGCAATGAGGCATAGCTTCAACACAAAAATGACATTTTCAAGTTCACAAATCTTTTTTTTTTTTTTTTTTTATTGCAAGCTCTACCTCCACTGCTCTCTCTCCCTGGGGAATTCAAGGCCCCAAGGACCTTTTTAAAGCTTTATTCCTGGTCCCAAGAGGTATATCTATATTGTCACTTCTTGCTCCTTATTTGTACAAAACCTGATTATTAAAGGTCTTAGTTCTTCACTGGAGCTTCTGTCCTGCAGTAATGATATTACTAGTTGCCATAACTCAATCAGGAATGGAAATTATTGCATGACTAGCTCCTATAAGGGACTTTAGCAGTAGAAGAAGAGCGTAGGGAGACTTTGGGCACATTAATTCAAAACTGTGATTCCTGAAAACCCATCGCCCAACCCCACAGACTACTAACTCTGCTCGTAATCTTAAATTTTCCCATAAAGCTCCATGGATGACCTTTTTCCTTGTATATGCCCATGCCTGCTCCCTCAGAGCCATCAATGAAGCCCCTGGGCATCATGCAGTTATCACCAATGCGTTCTATAAGGATTTTTGGGGTCCACACAAAACACAGAGGCAACCAGCTTTGATGAGAGAACAGCAGCTCCTCACCTCTTGCAGAGGGCCCAGTGGCCATGTGGCTGGGCAGCAAGGGGGAAGCCTGGCTTTGAAGCCTTCCTCAGACTGCAGGAATTAAAGAGCAGACACTCAAATACCAACAGCTTCACTGACTGCTATCAGGAACTTCTGCTGCTGCTGAACTTTTGTGTGTGCAACCTCCTGGGACCAGGCTTGGGCTGGGGAGCAAATGTGGCTCTTGCACGCTCACTGGGGAACAGCTTGGGCCTCCCTGTCACAGTATTGACATGAAAGGACAAGGCAGAGACACTTGTTTTTAGGATTAGAGAGAAGGAAGGAAGGGGGCAAGACCCGCCTTCTTTATTTTTTATATCCATTTAGAAATCACTATTTATTGGAGGAAATCAGTTCTTCCTCCCTCAATTCCAGTGGTTAAAGGAAATGTCCATCAAAGTTTTGTGTCCATGAGAAAGGAATGTGAATGATTAGATACAGTTACAATAACATAGCTATGTTTGCAGAAAAGATTGTGAGAAACTAGCTACAAAGAAATGAAAAACATTCATGCCTGCAAAAAGCAGTGCAACACCTCCCTGTGCAAGCAGCAGGTGGTTCCCATAGCTGAAGCCATCCTACACTTCCAGACATGGAGCTCCTCCTGCTCCCAGTTCCTCCAGCTCTGGGTTAGAGTCACCACTGCCCAGGCTGAGCTCTACCACCCTGTTACATGTGCGTGTTCCCAAGTGCGCACTTGTTCCTCTCTCAATATCCAAGGAAATGCCAAAGAGCCAGAATGTAAAGTCCTTTATGTTCAGCACCACAGAGGCAGAGTTTTTCCAGTCTGGTGCCTGCCTGAGTCACAAAGTTCATACTGAGGACTGACTTGGTCTGTTACCCACTGTCCCATCTCTGTATAGTACAGCCAACTGTTATTTCTAATGGGAAAATAACCTCCAAAATTAATATATCTTGCTATTATACCAAGGAGGACCTACCATGCTGTTAGAGTTATTACCTATTTTAGAACTAAACAGAGAAAATGTGTTTTCCAGTATTAATAAATTCGTAATTTTTCTCCTCACAAACCACCTGTGATGTCAATGAACACCCAGGTGCACACTTTAAAATTTATCATCTGCTTCCTGTTGTAGACAGAAGTACTTAGGATCTGCTATTGTCTGTTGCACAGCACTGTGTGCCACTCATTGTCCAGCTCCATAACTTTCAAAGGATCATTTATGTTTGATGACATGCAAAAGGGAGAGACCAAATAAGTCAAGAATCATTGAGAATCAAAGGCTGGCTCTAATTACAGGCACCAGAAGAGGAACAGCTCATTTTGGGTCTTCCTCCATAGACAGTGGGGAGCTTGCACAGAAAGGTAGCATTAATTTATCAGGTATTCAAGGAGGAAAAAGAAAGATGAGCCATATACTTGTTACTTACTGAAGATGGATGCTTTTCACAGTTTCTGGTTATTGAAATTGATATGCATTACTGGATACACTGTTTGTGAGATACAGTTTGATAGAATCTCAACACCAGAGATATTTCACAGAATTATGAGACATTTTAAAAGCTGAGGAGCCAGACTAATAAGATGAGTGTTGGTTGGCAGTGTGATTAGTTTGGATATTCTGCAAGGAAAGTGTCATATCACCTTACACTGAACAAAACATCGGTCTCAGAATATTACAAATTATTCATTTCTAATGGTACAGTTAGCTGAAGAAAGCTACAGAAAATATCATATTCTGCACACACACATACCTCTGATAACTAACCAATATCCCAATATAGCAAACATTCAGTAGGATTAAGTTCCTAGATATATCTGTGCCAAATTTAGCGATTAGAGTCAGTATTTTTCCACAGTGCTTCATTCCCACTGTATTATTTCCTCCTACCCTTAGCACCTCTTCAACAGTTTTTTTCTGACCATGACTAAGGAGGCTGTTCCCAGCAGAAACTAACCCCAAAATTTTCAATCATTTCCTCTGTAATTCCTCCTAAGATGCATGGGCAGATTTTATCTCTTTTCAGTAATTTCTATAAATCTACCTCAAATTTATCCTAAACCTTTAGGACCTCTGCCTTTAGTACCAGTTCCCTTCAAAGCTGTAGCTGATTTTAAGTCTGTCTTTTGAGACAGCTGTTCCTTAGCTTTTTTCCTGTCTCTGAAAATCCCAAACAATTGCTTCTTACAAATACTCTGACTGTGATGGTGTAGGAGTTGCTTTGTCCTCAGTGCATCTGCTGTTCTGTTAGGGCTCAGAAAAGCTGATTACTAAAGGCTGCTTCACAATTCCTGTGTTTCCACGTGGAATTTCCTCTCCAACTCTCCCATCCAAATTCGGGGCAGTCATTGCATCCCCATGTGACACTCAAGCTCTTGATCATGCAGCACCTTTGAGGCGAGCACACATTTACCTTCTGCAGTTTAAACTCAGCTGAGAAGGCTCCACAACGAGTGGAGGAATCAGTGATTTTTAAGGAACATGCAAAATCTCACCTATCAGTGTTTAAGGGCCAATATTAAAGGCTCAGAAGAAGCAGAACCAATGAGCAGGTATGCATTATCCTGACATAGAGAGAAGTCTAAGCAAGTAAGATTGATGTCCATACATCAGAGGAACGTTGGGAAGACAGATCATTGATTGTGGGGAATGTGAAGGAATACAATTCCTACAATCTCAGCACAATATAAGTCACAAAAAATAACATTAGTGGCATGTTCAGGGTTCTATGCTCTTTCACCATATGTAATTGACTGTAATTTTTGGATTTAAATAAATATGCTAACCTCTCCTATTCAAAAGTCAAAGAAGCAGTTTTGCTTGCTTTCTTAACTTATCTTGTAGTGTATTATTGTTAGTTTCTCATCAGTAGCAGACTGTAGAGTGTTGTTTCCCTGCACCTGTAACCGTTGATTTAACAATAAAGATTTTCAGTAAAAGAGGGAGTTAATATTCACAGAAAAATATTTTCAGATCAGCAGACACCTGTAGCACATCCGAGAGGTGTCCTTAGCACTGAGTCATTAGCGTTTCAAAAAAGGCTTGAAAATTTGACGTGTTATATCTTTAAAATACTTTGAGGGCTTTCTTTTTTGAGCCTAGATTGAAGCAGTTCTTTATATTATTAAGTACCAGAAATGCTGGTGTTTTATAAAGAATATGACACAATCTGATAACTAATTGATTTACTGCATTTCAGCTTGTAGAGTTAAGCCCAGAACTGTGTTGAAATAGCTTGCCAGGGCAGGAAAAACAATAAGGAAAAAAAGTTTTCTAGTTATCTGATCTTGTAAGAAAGCTCGGAGACTGTTCTCCAATTTCTGAAGGAAGAAATATCTCTTTGTCAATTTCTTGCCTGGCAATGGAATTAAAACTCTAATAATCTTTATTTAAAACTGTGAGGTGGCAGCATGGTGCTTGTGATGTTAAGTGTACTTGAATGCCTTATCAGCACAATAATTAGTCCAATATTCTTATGAAGATCCTTTTACACTACAGACAAGATAAACCAAAAACTCAATTTATTCGATATGTATCTTGGTCTGGGAGCAATCACAAGTTCACAGTGCTGTCCTTCTTACACTGCAACTTCCTAAATTAATGTATCCTAACCCTCATTAAGAACAGGCACTTGTTGGAGGGATGCCAAGGCAGTGGCTGTCCTAGGAGGGTTGCCCTAACCCTGGCCCTTCACCCCTAAGCTGAGAGGAGACTAAACCAGGGTTTAGTTTTCCACCCTTTCTCCCATCTGTGCTGCTCTCCCAAGGCTTTGTGTTCTCCCTCTCCAAGGAGGGATTGGTGAGCTGGATGCTTTGCCCATCTCTAGGTGCCTGGTCCAGGAGAGTGGGCTGCAGTGTGGGCTGCAGCCCTGCATATGCTGCCTCTGCTGCTTTTTTCCCTGCAGAAAGTGAAACCCACTGACTGTGGTGGCAGAGCTTGTGACTGCTTGGGTAAGACTAGATTAGGCCCAGAGGAAGAAAAGAGTAGGAAGATGTTCCTTCCAAAAGGGGATGTCAGCACAGAAGTGAAATCACAAAGCAGCTGTTGCTCTGTGTGAGTGCAGAAGATGATTCAGCATTGGATGTAGCAGAGACATTAATTAGAAATAATAAAATGAAGCCATTGAGATTTCCATAGAAAATCGAACATTCTTCCAAGCATCAAGAGCTTATGAGATGCACAATAAACCATTTAGTTCAAAATTTTCTGAAGAGTTTTGATAAAATCTGGCTGTGGAGGTTCTTGACAATTCATCTTGTAATGAGCCAACAATTCACTGCAAGGTGGCAAATATGTAGGGATCACTTGCAAAAATGGAAAGCTCTTAATCATTGAACTTGTCAAGGAATATCACAGTAAAATATGACACAACTGGTTTATTTGCAGTTTTGACGAGAAAGGGAACATCATAATTCATCAAATTTGCTCATAGCAAAATACTATTCTGGTGACTCAAGTCTGTGACAGACTCTGTGAAAACCTTAATGAAATTACCTAATGAGCAATTTTGTGGTAAACTAAATTTAGATCCATTCTGGAAACTAGAGATGAGCAAATAATTATTTCTAAAATCTATTCACCATATTCAGCATTTGTATACATTTGAGAATGCTGAAGACATTTATGAATATGATAAAGAGAGATTTCTGAAAGTTTAGAATTATCTGAATAGAGGGAAGTGAGAAAGAAATGTCGGATAGAGTAGAAAATGTGACAGTAAGATACAGAACATGGATCAGCCTTTCTTCACCAGTTTTGTATGAGAGGGAACACTACAGGAGTTTGAAAATAAAAGCTAAAACATATACTCTGCATCATAGCTTAGCAGCAATAAGGAAAACTAAAATATAAATATAAAATGAAGTTTGGAATAATTACAGGAGTAAATACACAATGGGGGAGAAAAATGTTTTTTTTGAAGGAAGACCATAAAAAGACAATAGAGAAGCTCAGAGAGTTTGGAGGACACAAAGAGATCAGTCTGTTATCACAGGAACTTCTTTAATGTTGTCTATTTATTCAGACAGTCAAGAAAGATTTCAGTAGTTAAAAACGTGCTTAGTTTGCTTTGAAAAGCAACTTTCTAACTCTGTGGATTAAAAGTGAGAAACTATGTTGGTCAACATTATCCAAACCCCCAGCTAGTGGGCATTGCAGCCGTGTGTGCTGAGAACAACATGGAGATGAGAATTGCATTAACCTTTCATCATTTTATGAAGATGCTGAGCCTGTTTTGGCACACCTTACAGATAGGTAGCATCGGATTATAAGTTATATTGCACACCTAGATTTCTGTAAATCCACCACCACACAGCAAAGTGGAAAATTTGGGGCAAAAGGAGAAAAAATATGGATGAGGTGAAAAAGAAAAGCAAGCTTCCAAATAAAATTACCTTCCAGCGATTAATAAAATACCTGTAGGTATTTTACCTAGGATGTCCCTAGGAGGATGAGGGTGTCCCTCTGCTGTGTTCAGTGGTGTAGAAGCCTTTCACCCCCCTGAGGGTGAGCAGCTTTGCTCCAAGGACTGCCAGCATAGTGAGGCAACTCATGAAGAACATGGCAGTGCAATTTCATTTCAACAACAGTGAGCTGATGTTTGTGCCACCTCTCATTTTTAATTCATGGATACATTAATTTTGTATCATATGCATCATAACTAGAGCCTTTCTTGCGAAGGAACACTAAGCATTCATTATTTTTATCTTTTTTCCCCACTATTCTGCTTTGCTCTTAGTCACCTTCTCCACATGAATCAATATTACTTTTCCCAAAAAACAGGCATGTGGGATTTACTCAGACAAAGTGCTGATATTAAAACTGGGACAATTCCCTTTAGCAATAAACAGTGAACTATAATGCAAAGCACTATGCTATGACAGCCATCACCTGAATGAAGAATACACACCTGACTCATCCTTTTTGCTGTCAACAGCAATAGATTCAGATGTGGCAGTGCCTCTGTATGCCACATAACACATTGTCTTCTCATTTCTTTTGGACTTTTGCACTAAAAATCTGTGTTGCCACATCCAGAGCTGTTTATCTGTTTTTATAACACTCCTGTTCTCCACTAAATCAGCACTTGTTGCTAAATTTTTTTAAGTTTGCCACCATTTTTAACTTTAAAGCTCCCTTTAGTTGCTTTAATTTTGGGCTCTGTACACCATCCTCTTTCCATTCAAGCCAAGAGTTCACTATCTCAGGATGCAAAGCTCTGTACTATATTAAAGACTCCCAAAGAGATGAAAAAGTTATGAATGGATTCTGTGCTCTAGATGAACACCCATTGTGCTGATGTGACTGCACAAAAAGCAGATAAAAAGGCAGGTTCACTTTCAGCATTTAGATTCTCTTCCTTTACTACGCTTTCCCTGAAGCAAGTCCCTGCCTTTGTTTATCTCCATCTCCTGCTTTCTCTTCTCTTCTAACTCCTGCTCATTCAGAGTATTAAAATCCCCTTTGTCCTTTGGGCCACATCACTCCTCTCTTCAAATCCTTCTTGCCTGCAGCATAATTTTTAAGGTCTTATCCTCCCATCTTCGTGGGGCTACCCGTGCTTTGTGCTTCTTTTTAAGCATAAAATTTAATCAGGGTAAGAAAGATGCCAGAGGCCTGCAGAGTTTGAAACCATTATGCTGAAGTCTGGCAGTAGGTCAAGGCAGAGATGCAGCTGCAGAACTGAATTTTGGGGTATATTTTATGCCTGATTTGTAGTAGAGGTGAGTTGTGCAAACTACCTGTTGAAATCTTTGTGTGATGGAAAGTCGCAGTGCCAGGAAATATACCATCAAAAAGAGAACAGGGAAGGAGAGGGAAAAAGATAGCAGTGAACTCATTACCTTACCTCACTATCCCTCACTATGGGATGAAACAAGGTGACCAGGAAAATGTAGTCATGGGTACTTGGCAGTGTTTTCCTGCCTTACCTCCTCAAGAGCAAGTAGCACCCATCCACCACAGGGACAGAAGTCACAGTCCTTCAAATAGAGTTGCCTTTCTTGGTGGATACAAAATACAGCTTCAATCTCTCTCTTTTTCTTTTCTTTTTTTTTTTTTTTTTAATGGCTTATTTCTGATGTTTGCCCTTGGCGAATTTTCAAGACTATGTACTGACTAGTTAGATGCAAAATTAGTTAAAGGCTAGGAATGATGCTACATGTATCCATGCCTGTATCATGCGGGGGATACACTTGGGAGAAGTCAGGGTACAGTTCTACGAAGTAAATAAATGCTGGGTAATCCGTGTGACTGCACAGACCACGGGCAGGCTCAGGACAGGAGTGCAGGTGATGCTCCAGTGGTCACTGTGTGATCAGAGATGAGGCAGGTACTCACTTCTCTGTGTCTTTGAAATTTTATATTGTATTAAATGAAGAATACAATCCAAGTAAAACTATCAAATGTAAGGTTAAGAATTGAAATCTATATTGTTAACTTGAGGCTATCACGCAGCGTGGAGCAAAGCCTTTTAAAGAATACCATACAATACATTACAGATCTAAGCTTTTCAAAGCAGGATATGCAGGATTAGGGCTACATTTAAATCCAAACATGATAAAAGGGAAAACCAAATAGGCAAAACAGGACTACTTTACAGTGTTATATAAGAACTTACATAGGAAAGTAATTCAATCCCTGATTCTATTTTGTAATGGTATCAGGAGGAAAAACAATATTTAAAAACATTCATTCTTTTTTTTTTTAATTTGTCCTTATCTGATCTTATCCCATAAATATCAAAATACTTTAATCCAAACTGTATGGCCATTGACATCAGAGTGCAGAGCTCATTTTGTTTGTGAGCCTCAGTCCTGCATTTTCTGTTTCAGCACATTTCAGTTGCTCTTCAGTACCAGCTCAGCTCTGACATTTTGTGAGTTTGTGACCACTGAAATACACCACTTTGTGATGCTTTTCAAACAGCCGCAGCATTTTCTACACTACATTCTATTTTCAAGCTTGTGACAGATATTCTCAGTACTGACTCAGTCTTGAAGTCCCTCACATTTTCAGGAAAAACTGCTAAGATTACACTATCCTTGGGGACTATGTATACTGCCTACATAATATATATCTATTTTGTAAGCAGCTTAGGGTAGGAACCATGCATTATATAAAATTGAGTGTATAGCCAATGCCCTTATTTAGTAACAACCCATGTTTCCACTCCTCCTGACTGCATTGCCTGGTGGCAGACTGGGATTTGTTTGTGAGGAGATGAGTGGTAGCACAATAACATCTACTAAAATGCACTTGTTATTCCTGCCTTTCTCATTCAAAGATGAAGAGGGCAAGCAGCCAGCGGCATAACCTCTCTTTTCTTTGATAGGAGTAAGAGGCTCCAAGATCCTATCCGTGCCATTCCATATTCTACCTCCCCAGGAAGAAGTGTTGTGATGGAGATGTCATCACTATCCTCAGGAGGGTACCACTGCTCCCTTCCTTCCCTGCCTCCCTCACTCTCTCCCCAGGGCTCTCAGAGAAATATGTTGCCTGTGAAACTCCTGTGTTAGGATATTATTCAAAGATTTATGGTTCTAGATTCTTGCTACAGTCCGCTCATGTGGCTTTGTGTACTTGGCAGGGTGAGGGAGAGAGGAGGGAGCTGGATTAGCCTCAAAATCCCACAACAAAAGGCAGAAAAGTGATGCTTTAGGCATTTAATAATTTGCATTTCTAGAGAATTAATGAATATGCTGGAATCATCTCCTGAAAATCTGGTGTATTTTAAAAGAGTTATTCATAGCACTTAAGAAACACTTCACATCAAAACAGATTTGAAATCAACAGGAGTTTGTTCTGATTTGGTAACCACTGTGACATACCATAAGAAAAGAGCAAACCAAAATGTCTTGGTTTTATTTACTTTACCTTTAGAAGAATAAACGTTACACTGATAAAAATAATCAGAACCACTGGGATCAGTGCACTGGGAAAAAGAAGGGTAAAGAATTCAGGTTTTTTTGGTCAAGTGAACAATTTTCTTCCCATTTGTAAAGACCTTTACAGCTGAGAGGGGACTACAGTATTTCCCTGAACATTGTGCGGAGAGAGGACTGGAGTATTGGTTTTGTTTATTTTTTTTTTAAAGAGAGGAAGAAATCTACCTAGTCTTTGCTCATGGCATTGGACAGATATCATGCAGTGACTCAAAACACTAATTTGCTTAATTGCATTAGTCCACTCCCCTCCTGTTATGGGAATTCAAGCTTCAATGGCAAATTCAACCTCCTAAGGAGATTATGGTGATGTTCTCAATATGAGGCTGTGGGGTGGCAAAGGAGACACGCGTTTCCGTGGTGACTGCCTGAGTGGTTAACCCTGGTAAGATGGGGTGGAGGGAAGAAGCAGTCTGAGTGACAGTACTTCATCCTTTAAACTTCAGTTCATAGCTGAGCCAAGCAGAAATAGTGCCAAGCAACGACCACGGGGAAATTACCCTTGTTTTAATCTTTGTCTCTTCCAGCTGATGTCAGTAGAAGGGGACAAGACAAAGGACCTCAAGCTGCAGTCAAGATCATTAAAACAGAAGAATATGAAGCCATGGACGTGCCTGTGCCATCTATTAAATATTAATTTCAGTTGAATGCAGACATTTTTCTTTGTTATGCTGTTAGATACTATCATTATTATTATACCTTTAATCCACTTTATGTACTTTTATCCCTTTTTTAAGCTCCTTTGTAATGAAGGTGCCTTTTAGTCAGCTCCACCAGCTAATCAGATTGCTTTCCCTTCATTACTCACATTGAGCTTTTAAAGCCTGAAGCCTAAGCTAACTGGAATATATGGTCACGATTTAAGTAATGTGGAAGAGCTGAAACTATGCCAGGAACACAGCACAAAACTGTATTTTTATTGCCTTCATATTAAGAGCAGGTGTGATGCTTTTGAATCGGGGACTATTCAATCAAAGCCATGCCCAATTACTGTACAGGAGTGTACTGTAACAGATGTGTTTATCACTCACATATTTCAGTGGAAACAACTAATAGCCTTTTTTGCCATTTATCCAATAAATTGAGTTAAGACAAATGCAGGGCAGTGCTAAAGAGTTCACAGCTGTGAATGGAGAAAGACAGTAATTTTTTGGGAGTATATTATTTTTCCCAAGGCAAAGATATTTCTGAGTCAGAGGACAATACTGCCCACCTGCAATTAAGGAGTCTATAACCCACACACACGGATCCCCCGAGCCCAGTTTAGTTCACAGCAGTGCAAATCTAGAGAATTTCCATTGCAATTAGTAAAGTTAAGCTGTTGTCAAAAACACTCCTAAAAGCAAAATTGTTACCTCTTTCACAAACCTGCATGTGTGAGCAAAGATTGGAGGCACAGGCCCGTGGGCAAACCTGAATGAAGGGCTTCAAGGTCTATGTGAGTTCAAAAGTGATAAAAAACTTACTCTGACCACCAAGCACCATTGGTTTGTGATTTGCCTTCCTGGTATGTGGCTGCTGCCTGGAATGTGGTGGTGGGGAACAGCAACCTGGTGCAAGGGCAAGAAGAAAAGAGAGACCATTACTGTGTGACACCAACAGCAGCAACTCCTAATTCCTCTGCGCTCTAATTTGGTACAACTGAGAGTGTCATCAATTGCTGAAATCTTTTCACTATTTTTAAACCTTAGGGAGCGAATGGAAATCACATTTTAAAGACAGAAACTTAATTAGGGTTTTTGAGAGCTAGTCATTTACCAAAGGAGAAGCGACAAGGGCAGTCCTACATTCCTTACCTCTCCCCTGGGAAGGTTTCTGATGTCTGCTGCCAATCCATGCAGTGTTTCTTTTATTGTGGATTTGTCTGTGATGGCTCCCAGCAGATCAGTTTGATGTAGCTGGTCATCAGGATTAAAATGGAAGGATCAATAGGTTTTTCAGTTTGCATTTTTGTTTTCCTCAGCACTTTTAGTAAAGCCTGTAATTCTCATAATCACATCCTGACCTTGATTCCCAAGATCACCTATTTTTGAAGATACCTACACTGTAATCAAAGTTGCCATTACGGCACTGCTAGTTACACGTGGAGCAGCTTTCATCTAGCTAGGTTCAGATTAAAGGTTCCTGCAACATTTAGGCTGCTGAAGCCAGTGGCAGGAAGGCTGTTGCAGCAGTGGAGCCCTTTACAGCCCCACAGGTGATACTGGGCATTCACTTGTGAGGACCATGGGCTTGGTAGCCCTTTCCATGACCACTCTTGCCTCTATTACTCTGCTGGAGTCACAGTTTTGCCTCCTAGAAATACCTTGGTACCCCCATTATGATCAACTGTTTGCAGTTAGGTCTTTAAAACATGACCTTCTTCAGTCCTTCAGCCCAAATATTTAAGTGCCTGGCCAGTTTTTCTCATTAAGTTCTCACTGTTCATGTGGGGTGAGAGCAGCAGCTACTGTTGTCACTGTGACACATATTTGCAGCTGCTCCTCTTCATCTCTGGATTTTTTTCCCGAAAATTTTTCTGTCTTGGCTTTCTTCAAGTTTTTTTGTTGTTTCCTGTTGCTCTAGAGCTCAGGAGAAGTCATTCTGGTGTGCTTCTGAAAGTTCATCAGGATCAGTAAGTTAACAGCTCTAGAGGTTGAGAGGCTGGGAAGAAGGTGAGATATTCACAGCACCTTTTAAAGGTATTTCATACATAATCAAATACAATCTAATGTTTTGATAAATAAATTAGAAGCCTAGTCTCTCTTGGCTTTCCTAACAGGGAAGAGAAACCTTGTCCTGATTCCACTTGGTGGAATAACCTGTTTTAAGCATCCAGCTTTATATGAGTTATATGATGTGATGACTCCTTCCCACTCCTGTTCATTTTTCCACTGCTCACAGGGGTAGGAAATTCAGATGTGTGTTACTATATTTTTTTTTAGCCACGTGATGTGACCCCCTTATTGTTAATGGGAAGAGATTAACCTTTTGAAATGTGAGGATGAAATTACACTCTTTTCAGGACTAGAGCCACTAGCTAATATAAAAATGTAGAGCCTAGGAAAGAGCTATGGAGACACCTGAATCTCAGATAGGAAATTTGTTCCTATAATGAGAAAACCAGAACATTTATTAAAGGGTTATTTAAACAGGCTCAGGATCACAATCCCAACAAATTCTGCTTTGGCCAAGATCAGAGAATAGTTACAGGGTAAGGATGCAAACCCAGACCTCCACTCACAGTTTCGGTGGGAGAAAAAATCATCTTCCAGATGGATTTTGACTGAACCTGCAGTATCAAGAACTTTTATTAGCATTAAGAGGCCTAGGAACTAAAATGAGCTCCTAAAATGCAGCCACAACACTGTCTGGAATCGAATTTTGGGTGTGTAACACATGCTTATGACAGTCTTTGGCTGTGCTGTGTTTGGAACACAGCTGTGAGCACTCATGTAGTTATTCCCTTAGAAACATCCATCTTGGTTATGGAAATATTAGGAAATATGGTTCTGGAAATCCCTAGAAAATAACTACTAGTCATTAAGAGAGACCACTCTCATCTGACCAGAAGAATTGTGGCGTATAGGCAACATTATGTGGAAATTAGCGGGGAAAGGGTATGAAGGCAAAGAAATACCAGGATACATCTTTGTTTTGTTGCATTACCATAAGATATAAACAAATGGGAGAAAATGCTCTCATGATTCCAATTCAGAATTTGAGGAATTCCTTAGTTACATCTTTGCCAGAGGTGAGTGGTCAAGGTTTCAAACTACTTGACATATGCTTAGGCGCTCGTGTATCCACAGGGGAGGAAGAAAAAGGTATAAGGCAATGGGCACTAAGGAGGTTCATCCAATTGTTGTGATTTAACCCCAGCTGACAACTAAGCACCACACAGCTCCTTGGTAACTGCCCCCCTACCAGTGGGATGAGGGAGAGAACAGGAAGACTCAGCCTCATGGGTTATGGTAAAGACAGTTTAATGGGACAGCAAAGGAAGAAAATAATAATAATAATGATGAAAGAATTCGAATCTACAAATCAGGTGTTGCACAATGAGACAGCTCCTGGTAGCAGGCTTTCACCTGGTACCAGTCAGTTCCTGAGCAGCAGCCCCCACTTCATACACGGAGCATAGTGCCATATGGTATGGGACATCCCTTGGGTCAGCTGGGGTCACCTGTCCAGGCTGTGTCCCCTCCCAACTTCTTGTGCCTTTCCAGCCTTCTCAGTGTCAGGGCACAAGAAGCTGAAAGGTCCTTCACTTACTGTAAGTTGCTCAGCAACAGTAGGAAACATCAGTGTGTTATCAATGTTACTCTCAAACTAAATCCAAAACACAGCACTGTACCAGCTACTAGGAAAGGAATTAAATTTATCCTAGCTGAAACTAGGACAGAAAATGCAGAAAATACTTACTATTTACTTACCTATATTAATGTATCTGGTTCTACTGTCTTATGCATCACTTGGAATGTTATGTCAAACATTGCAATGCTAGAAAAAGAGGTTTTGCTGGTACAATTGACAGTTTCAACAAAAGCTGAGGGCTAGTTTTCTGTGCCACCACAAAAGTAGTCCTATGTGTCTATTTTAGAAATATTACATACAGAACATTTCTAGTTGAAAGATGCTTCCACTCATGCCAACAATTTTGTTGGCAAGATCTAGACCATGCTTTTTAATATTATCAACATTTGTTTCAGTTTCTGTCTTCCATTTCAGCCTGTCAGCTCCTTCCTTCCTTCCTTCCTTCCTTCCTTCCTTCCTTCCTTCCTTCCATCCATCCATCCATCCATCCATCCAATGTCATCTTCCTTTTCTGTCTTACTTTGACTCTCTCATCTAAATTCAATCTGGTTGTGACATACTCCAGTCCATTCTCCATTTTCTCTTTGTTTTCTCCTCAAACACAGGAAGCAGCACTGGCCAAGCACACTGAGTGGTTAAAGCCCTAAGTGGTTACTGAACTCCTGGGCCCTGGCTAACACAGTTTTGTACAGGGCTAAATGAGACAGAAGGGGACACAATGGGTCATGCACTCAGGAGAGAGGTCAAGGTGCCAGCCATGGCTGAAACACATTTCTAATGAGGAGCTTTTAAGGGAGATCAAAGATGAGGCTGACCAGATGTGCTATGGTTGTAGTGTGCCAGAGGAGGAAGCAAACAGCCCCATTTTGCTGAAGCTCCTCAGAGGAGACTGAGGCAATCTAAGGAAAAAGGGAAAGCATAAGGCACTGAATGGCCCAAGTGACGCAGGGTAGATCTGACTCCCAGCTGAGTTACTGCTTGGAGTGCCACATTTGAGGAGTGAGGTTTGGCTGTCCCACACACCTACTTATATTTGCATTCTCCCTCTTGCTAATGTTAATTACTCTTGTGTTTTGCTGTAAAAGGAAGATATGACCCTTAAAAGGCACATGGCTTTCAGAAAGTCATTGCTGCAGCACAACGTCCTCCTCTTCTCATGGCAGAGCTGGGACAAGTTAGACTTTCTCTGAAAACACTGACCTTGGAGAAACTGAAACATACAACAAAGTTCCATATGAATTTGATGAGAATTCAGTTTCTAGATGACAGCTGATCAGAACTGGATGACTGATTCAATTAAAAAAGCCTGATGCCTGTTGATCAAACTGATAACTGATGTACTGCAGGGACAGCCCAGTGACCTATGCAGAGCTGGGCAGGCATCTGGAGGCAAATGTCTAATTTTCATTTAGACCTCTACATCAGACAAATCCCTCTTTTTTTTGTTGTTGTTTTTGTCTCTCAAACACTGATATTTACTTATGATGCTTACGTAGAGCTGTGCAGTGAATAGCAAAAGTTGGTCTTACTGCAGAGAAACAGACGTTCTCATCGCTGGCCAAATTGCATGCTGTGTCCATTTAGGGGGAAAAGAGAAGTTGAACTGATCAGAACAGCTCTCTTCCATCCTCCTCTGAGTTTCATTATCAATGACATTTTCAATTTCAGCAGACACCTAAACTTTCTTTATGAGTTCCTAGCACAGCCTGCCACAACTGCCATGGTTTAAATATCTCCTATGCAAATACATTTTATCCATCAGTATCTTATGACCCAGGAAGACATAAAACTCAATTTACTCATTAACCTTAGCTTTCTGAAACTGCAATTACTGCCCCGTGCACAGTCAGTAATTGAATTGAAAACGGGTAGCATGCAAATGCCAGCCAGTGCTAGCTACTGCTAAAAAGATAATCCTGCATGCTTACCAAAATTGCATGTGGCACAAAGACAGCAGGTAGAAAGCGGAGCGTTGGAAAGGAAAATGCACAAAGTAGCAAGTTTAGGGATTAAGGAGATGCAAAAGATCAGACTCACAGAAACCCACTCAGTGGGAATAAACACAACATTATGTTAGCTTAGGTTTACAATTACAGTTAATAGCATGCAGTTATTACTTTTGCATTGAAAAGCATTTTCTGCGGATGGTTTCACCACAGAATCAGATCTTGTTTTTCTCCCTGCCTTTTGTAAGTCAAGACACTAGCTAACATTTTATGTAGCCTAGCATCTCCTGCCCCAGCTGTCACAAAAGAGATCAAGACATTACAAATAAGGACGACGCTAACAGAATCAGATTCAGCTTGAAGTGTGCTTGTCTTTCAACATTGTTACTTTCCATTTTTTCCTCCCACTGAACCATGAGTGTATGCTTTTCCAGGCTTGTGGACAGTGCTTTTCCATTTTTCAGCTTGATCTAAGTGTAGATGACTCTGGTCCCTTGCAGCTACATTTCATATTTCATCATGGCCTTGGCAGAAATATCTCACTTGCTGGCTGAGTGCATTTATCATGAAACCTCATATTCCTCTCACATTTAACTTGTTTTGTTTAGTTTCCTGGTTCCAGTCCCAATTTCTTAATTTCTTCCTTTGCTCCTGGGAAATGCTCCAGCAAGTAAAAAATGCCATTTAAGAGCTTGACTCACCATGGTTCTGAACCCATACAAGGCATGCCTATGTTAGTATTTTAATTCAGATCAGGACCATTCCCTCTTGCTGCACTTTGGTTCATCTCACAGAACTGTGTTGGAGGAAATCAAGAGGATATCTGCTTAAGGAGTCTGAACCAGAAACTGTTCTCCAGGAGTGCAGGTAGCAAATTTCGACTGCTACTGCCAGTCACTGTCCAAGGCCAGAGCAGAGCAAACCCAGAGCAATCCCTTCCCTAACAAGGTCCCTTCAGTTCAGCAGAGCTGCTCATTTTGGATCACATCACATGTTAAGACTGACACAGCATCCATAGCATAAGTACACACAACCTTCTCCTGTTTTAATTTCATGGTACCTTCCAAAAAGGCACCAACAGAGGATCTACAGCTACCTGTAGAAAACAGTATGTTGTTTTGCTAATCTTTTTGTTATAAGTGATACTCTGATGTTTTTTTAGGGTAGTTGTCTAGTTCTTCTCTTTGGTTGAACTTGTCTCAGCCTGACTGGAAACCTTGGCTTAGTTTGCTTAGCTGTAACATTGCTTTTTTTCTCTAGTGATCAGACAGCTACTCCCCACTCTATGTACTTTTGCTTATTTTTAATCTTGTGATGTAATAGTTTTTTTATAGAGACAGTGGTGGCAGTTGGTTATTCTTCACAGAAAGATGTATTTAGGACTCAAACATACAGCAGCCAGAACAATTACACAGGAATAATGGCAAGGCCTTCAAAGTGGGAACACTGGATGCAGTCTAGACAAATACAGGCCTGGGCTGGTAAGAGGGGTCTTGGAATCACATTAAGGATGCAAGTACTCACTGACAGTAAATTAAAACTACTCACAGTTTGGAGCTGGGCAAAACTACTGTTAGGAGTGAAAGAGAGCAAAAAACATAATCCAAGATGTAAAATGCATTGTAAAAACATAATCCAAGATGTAAAACATCTTGGATCATCCATAAAAAACATAATCCAAGATGTAAAATGCATTGTATATTGTAAATGCAGATGTGACGTACTTGCAGACCAGTGAAAAAAGAACAAGATCTATTAAAGTGGCAGCAAACATGAAAATAACCCCAAGTGGAACCCAGAGTGAGGAAGAACTTACCAACATACTATTCCTCTTGGCAAAGAAGAGGAGGAAACCCAGTCATCACACCCCACCCAGTGTGTGTGCATGTGCTCTTGTGCATTTCTCTGCAACAGTTTGATTTTTTTAATACAGTAAGAAGTATTAATACAGTTAGATAATTGGGACTTTGAAATTTAGTAACTGGACTAATTGTAGTAATTGCTTATTTAATTTTATTTAAATCTACTGAAATGTCAGACAAACAATAAATTCTTGGCTTCTCAAATAAGGCATGTCCCCATTTTTGCTTATAACAAGATTTTGAGAATAACAAGCTGATTTCAATCAAGATGTATTTTGCTGCCAGTTTGAGTAATCCTTGTCTGGATGCACAGAGTTCACAAAAAACTGCAAAGGAGAGTTATTTTGATATAGATTTGTATCCAGCACCAGTGGTGCAAGCTAACTGTAACCTAGCTTTAACTTTTAAGTGTCAATGTGGAAGTTTTCACTGCTTTTGAACTGCTTTGAATCTGCTCTTAAGCTGACAGAAATAATGTAACCTGCCTGTGCTTTCCTTACAGTGACTACACATCTTGTGCACATTTTGTTTTCTCTCCCACACACAATCCACTGAAGAGGGGTCTCTCAGTGACATCAATTTGAGATGGTTGATAGATACTGTAATCAAAGAATAAAAGACATGCAGAAAAATCATACTGAGCATCTAAGAATATGTGTCATATCCAGCCATCGTAGGCTGCACGAAAAGGGAGATACACTGGATCTAATTTTCCTGTATTTATAAAAGCCATTCAACACATTCCTCGTTGAAGGTTCTTAGAGGTACTAGGATGCCATGGGACAAAAGTCCTCCTCTGATTAAGTGATAAAAAGGTATTGTGTAAACTGATACTGAAACAACATTTTTCAACGCAGTTCTGGCCTTTTTGAGAAGAGAGGGTAAAAGAAAAAATGTACAGAGGAGGGCTGTAAGGATGTTTAAAGGTATGAAATGGCTTCAATAACAGGAACAACTAAAGATAACAGGTCTTGCCAAGACTGCAACGGATATGACTGATGGAAACACTTGATAAAAGACCTTAAAATTATGGGAAGTTATTTTACCATAGAAATGCAGACAGGAAACAATTGTCCAACGATTTTTTCTTGTAAGAGAATGCTGGGGGATGAAACAAATTAGCAGATGATAAATTCAAAATTAAGAGAAGTGTTTTTCTTCCCATAGTGTATTTTTATGATGTAGCACTTACTACCACAGTATATTGAAGAAATCAATAATCCACATGGGTCTAAAAAATGCAAGCAATTGGACCAATTCTTGGAAAAAAGATCCACTGTGCTATTACAATTCATCAGCTCAGGGACAGCAGAAATTTCCCATCAAGATATCCTGCCCAGCAGGGGAAAAAACTTTATTTTCTGTAAATCCTTGTCTATTTTAGGATTGCAGTGGGGAAAAACCCCACCATTTTATGTTTGTCTATAACAGGGGACTAAGTTAATGAGCCTTGAACAGCCCCTTCCATTTCTCTGTTCTTAAAAATCAAAACTGTGTGGGAGCAAAGAAAGCAATGCCCTTATGCAGAGGCCATCTCTGGCTGCAGATAGATGTTCTGGTTTTCTCTTTCTCTCAGTGATTATTGGAGCTCTTTGGATTTTGTCCTTTCCCACTGACATGCCACTAAAACCCCATTAGGGGCAGCTGCAGCACCCTGCAAGAACTACAGTCAGAAGCCTGTAGCATCAAGTAAGTAATTTCATAATTTGGCAGGTAACACATTTTGGCTGCCCTACTGCCTTCCTCCCCTCCTTTCAGGCAAGCTTGGACAATTCCACAAAGCCTGTGAAGGCTACTGTGAATCTGGATCACTGTCCCTGAAGAAAAAACCTGACTGCTCTCTTCAGTACTGACCACCTTTTAGGGACCCAAACTCTCACACCCAAACTCCAGGGAAGTTGTCTGTGGGATTGTGTGTACTAGCACACTGAGATACACGTGGTGGATTTTATAACCCTTAAATACAACATAAAAAGGCTTTAGAGAACATGATAAGGAATTCTGGGTTGGAAGAAAGCACAATGATTTTAATCTAAACAAGCATCTTAATTCCCTCATCACAACAGAAATCATAGCCAACATCAACCAGGATTCCTCCTTTCTAAGAAACAAAATTATCTACAGGAAATAAAAATTCAAACTTACAACTAAAATGAAAGAAAATATTTCAGAACTATCTGTTAGGATTTCCAGGAAGCTGGATTCTTTAGCAAGGGCTGGCACATAGCCAGACTGACACAAAATTTTCTTTTAATAATATTGACCCTGTAATCCTCTGTGATACAACAGCATCCTTGAGGTATAACATATTGAATCAGACCTCTTAAGTACTTAGTGTTAAAATTAAAATTTTACCTTCACCATTTTAAGGAAAGACATCCTTGACCAGAGACAGTTTAACCCATATTTTGGTCAGAGTTGGAAGGAAAAATAATTTCACTCCAGACCACCCAATCAAATACAGAGAACAGATTCCACAGGCAATTCTAAGAATAAAACAGATATTATGAGTCCTGAGCAAAAGAAAAGTAATAAATCACACAGATAGCTTTCTTTTTATCATTTTGATTCATTTATTAGGAAATTAAGAAGGCCCATCTGGATACTTACTGATTTTTGAATAAGTCACTGAAGGGGATCATCAAGAAATACAACTAAACAGATTGCATCTATCATGCAGATCACTGGAAGTTAGCTACAAATAGTATCAGAAAAGATACTTAAGAAAACACAGCTTTGCATACAGAAAGTGTTTTTTTAATCCTTCAGTTCTTCCTTCCTTGTACCAAAACAACACACTCGTGCATTTCTTTGGCTGTATTTTCAGTGCCCACAGCTATACACCACTATTATTCTTTAAGTTGCTGCTTTGGAAAAAGCAGGAGTTTTGACGAAAGAGGCATTTGCTCAGTAGGAAACAGGGAGAAGGAATTTCTCATCCAACAAGGCAGGGAAGAGACTTCTCCACTGGCGGAGCTTCACTGAGTCCTAATGGACAATCCCCACCAGTGCCCTGCCCTGGCAGGAATTTCAAGCCACGGTAAAATACCTCACAGTGGTCAACACTCCTGCTTTCAGCCTAATAAGAACTCTGACACGTCGCTTTTTCACTCTTTAGTCTGAACACACTTATTCCACCTTCATATTTGACCGTTTGAAACATTCTAAGAAACCAGAAGGAAGAGGAACATAAACAAACACTGTATTTAATGCAGCCATCCTGACAAGTAGTTAGGACAGGGCAAATCCAACTCTTTAAAACTGGAACAAACTGGTTTTACATCTTTCAACAAGAAACAAAAAAATGCTAAGGACTGATATGTCCAAATGACCCGCTTAAACTACTTTAAAAGGAAGATTTTCCATCAGCACAATCAAAAATCTGTATAAACAATGGTAGCAATTTGAAAGACACAGTCCAGCTATTTGTGCCTTTTCTCCCCAAGGAACGACTGTAGGTGCCATTAGGATAGCAATGAGATGTTTCCATTCCAGGGAAAGGATTCTTTGCTTCAGCAAAACCACTACCATTTCCACTGAGTGAAAAACTGCCAACACAAGAAGGGAACAATGGCACTAGTCTGTAAGAAAGCCCCTGGCTTCCAAGCCTAACTGGATTAACTAGGAATCCTTGCCCAAGTCAAAAAGACCTACCAAATTTCCAATCCTGCTTAAATCTAGCACTCTAACTAATGATCACTTTATGGTATCACTTTCACAAACAATAATGATAAAAAGGCAAACCAATTAAGGCAAATCCTTTGCTGCCAGAAATTCCTGCCCCTTCAGTGTGATAACATAAGTAACAGATTAAGTTAAATTACATTAATCTCTGGTTGACAGAGCCCCTTGGGAAGCAGTCTTCAAGGGTAAAGGAGTCCAGGAAGGCTGGACATGCTTCAAGAAGGAAATCTTAAAGCTTCAGGAGCAGGCTGTCTCCATGTGCTGAAAGGTGAGCCAGCAGGGATGAGGACTGGCCTGGCTGAACAGAGCTTTGGCTGAAACTCAGGAAGAAAAAGAGTTTATGACCTTTGGAAGACTAGGCAGGCAACTCAGAAGGACTACAAGGATGTTGTGAGGTTACACAGGGAGAAAATTAGAAGGGCCAGGGCCCAACCAGAACTTAATCCAGCTATTGCCATAGAAGACAGTAAAAAACGTTTCCATAAATACATCAGGAACAAAAGGAGGGCTAAGGAGAATATGCAAGCTTTGTTGAATGCAGGGGTAAATATAGTGACAAAGGAAGAGGAAAAGGCTGAGATACTTAATGCCCTCTTTGCCTCAGTCCTTAACTAGTAAGGCCAGTTCTCTGGGCACTCAGTCCCCTGAGCTGAAAGATGGGGATCAAGAGAACGAAGCCCTCACAACCCAAAGGGAAACAGCGACCTGCTACACCTGTTAAGACACACACAGGTCTGTGGGGCCAGATGGGATCTACCCAAGGGTCCTAAGGTAGCTGGTAGTAGCATTCCATGAGCCACTTTCTGTCATTTCAAATCCTGAGTTCAGTTTACTACAAAATAGACATTGAGGAGTTGGAGTGTCCAGGGAAGGGCAATGGAGCTGGTGAAGGGTCTGGAGCACAAGGCTTATGAGGAGCAGCTGAGGGAGCTGGGGTTGTTCAGACTGGAGCAAAGGAGGCTCAGGGACAACCTTATTGTTCTCTAGAATTACTTGAAAGGAGGGTGGAGCCAGGTGGTGGTCAGTGACTTTTCCCAAGTAACAAGTGACAGAACATGAGGAAATGGCCTCAAGTTGTGCCAGGGGTCGTTTAGATCAGGTATCTTCCTTCAACAGACATACCCATGTTGACATTAGATGAGTATCTCTGCTCTGAAGGTGTAGAACATCTGGTGGAACAAAGATTTGATTGTCAGTGTCCCTCTAGGGCACACAGCACAACAGCACATAATTCAAGGTGTACTGGTAATCCAGTGGTTTTCAGGTTTTTCTGTGTTGTGACTATTAGACAAGAGAAAAAATTCTAATCTTATTTTTTCTGTTAACTTATGAAGAAACGATCTGTTAAGCCAGTGGTTGAATGCCCACTATAGTCAGATCTAAAAGTTTATGGGATATAAATATTATTTCAGTCTTCTGATAGACATGAATTTTAATGCTCCCCCCTCCCCTCAAGCAGGGCTTCTGAAGAACAGTGATCTGCTAACAGAGGTTAGAACAGACTGAAAGCTGTAGCTGGTGCTCACCTTTGCTTTTCCCCCCCATCCTGTGATATCTCTCAGTGCTTGTGCAGACTATTCAAACAGTCCATCACTAGATGTCAACACAGGTTGGGCTGACTGTTGAACTTCCATATGAGACAAGGGAGTAGCATGAGTAACTTTATTTTCCCCACCCCTCTTCCCACATCACACCACAAGCCCTTGCTAGCTGGAGCAAGGGTGTAAATAAGCTGGTTTTGATTCATATAAAAGCTGTACAGATAAAATCAGGAGACAAATCCCTCTTCATAGCAGAATGTATGCAAAGCAAACAGGTTTCCTGAAATTTTTATAATTTCCAAGGAATAATCAAATACATTCAAGCACTCAAATAAATATGTCCTTCTTAAGTGCAATATTTTTTAATTTTTGGTACAAGAGACTGAGATCCCAATCTGCCTATATACAAACAGCACAGAATTACAAAAAGAAAGTTTATCTAAGTCAAATTTCTTAATTTTTATTAAATTCAAAAATTGCAGGAAAAAAATCACAAGTTTCTAAGTACAAATAAAAACAAGTCAGCTAAAATAAAATGGTTGTCAAGTTAAAACCCACTTTCCATAATTTTTCCTTCCTTGCTATTGCCCACAGTATCCTCTGAACTCCTAGAAGTGCTTTAGAAATTCATTTTACCTTACCAATAGGATAGTAAACTGTAAGTTTACTATGTAAAAAAGCAAACTGTTTAGGCACAAGGTGGCAGAAGACATAAGCACAAATATCAACCATGCTTTCCTTAATTTGTCACTAGAAATCCAGGAGTGCTAAAGACCTGCATGGCATTGTATTCAGAATGTCAGAGCTTGCTCAGTGAAATAAGGGCTTTTTTTTTGTTTGGTTTTTGTTTGGTTTTTTTTTTTTGTGTTAACAGTTTGTTGTGTCTTTTTTCTCCCATAAAACAGAGAGAAACTGTTTAAGTCAGTGGTATACCTTACTGTTCAGTGCCAGTGTTCTGGCTAGAAGAGTGGCAAAAGTGACAAAATGGGTTCCAGCACCAGAGAATGCAAAGTTGAAAAGCTGTAGTGTGAAAAAGGCTGGTTCATACTTGTGTTGCCAGTGTAATTAATAGTCTGGTGACCACCTGCTAAGGCAGCATGACAAGCAGTCACATGCTATTTGAAGATATCAGCTGGGCCAGGTCATCAGCTGCTCTTCCAACAGAGCAGTGATCAAGGTGAACAACCAATGTCTGCTGCTCTTCCAACTACACCTAAAGGAACTGTCAAATAGAACATTAAATCATAACAAAATTAAAACAAGTGTTGTTCCATATTTCAGATTCTACCTTTTACCCATCACTTGCCATTCTAATAACAGGTGCAGTTCCACTGTCATTCATAAATACAAAATTTTATTTGCACTTCATTAGTTTAGAAAGACCACAATGTTTTTCAATACCACAACATTCAGGACACACCAAGTTATTCAAATATGTATCTACTGATTTACCACAGCTAAACTAAACAGTGCATTTAATAAAAGATATACCAAAGATATAATTCACAAGTTCATTATCAGACAAAATCCTAACACAGTATTTGCTTGATGGGAATAATTTCCACCATTAGGAAAGAAAATAATTTTACCTCAGGTTCCCTTCCCCCCGACCCTACAGGTGTCCAGACAAAAATACACATATATATTCCTTAACACAGGAAAATGTATCATCTTAATTTCTTTTTTTTTTTAAGAATTTGTCTAGGACAGCAGCATTGCTTTTCATACCTTCTTTTAGAGCTTGAATATATTTCCATTCTTTTATTGAAACTTAATGATTCTGGTAACCAAATTTAGAGTTTATGCAGAAAATTATATATGCTATTTCAAAGTGCAATCTTAGATCTGCACCAGATGTGATGTCTTGGCACACAAGAAAAGGGTGCAGCATTAAACAAAATAAATAAAAGACTGCCAAAAATTAAACTTAGCTTTTCAATAAATCCAGTCAGCAGAGGATGCTACAGCCAAAAATGTTTTCACTACATTAAAAGGAAACATAATGCTGATTATGGAAGCTTTGTACATAAAGTCCTCTGTTTTTAAAAAATTTGTCTTTAAAATAGATAGCAAAGCACCATATACTTGTCTTCATACCAGAAGAGCTTCTGCCTGCCTGCTTATAATAACAAAGAACTATAACAACATTTATGTCAAGAATAGGTATAGATTTAATTTCTTCTCCTCCTCAAGTGGATGTGTGGCAAACCCCCACCGACTGTACAGTATTTATAACACTGGGGCAATGAATGAAACATCATTGTGAGGGAGAGGGGTAATAATTAAATGTTATAGCTGAATCCTACATAGGATTGCATATTTGCATATTTACAAGTTAGTGTGTAGCTCTGACTCGAATAACAAAGTGCAACGAGAAACTGCCAATGATTGTAGTGCAGAGTAGTACAGATACTTTCTTTACCCTCCTGCTCCTATTTTTCACTCTGTAGGAAGTAACAAGTCAACAGCAACGGACATGTGGCCTTGGAGGAGGCAGTTCTGGTGGGATTTCTGGCTCTGGCTGCAGGGACAGGATACTGTTGGACAACTCATTTCTTATAACATCCAGTGGCATCTTAAAGAAAAGAAAAATCACCTGTGAACAGTCATCTGTGTGGAAAGAACTAATTTCAAGAGTTCATTGACAGCCAAAGCTTCAATTTCAGGATCTTTTGGATCTCATCAGTGAAATGCAGTAGCCAGCAGTCTTTGAACTACAACACACCCACTATGTATATTATCCAAACATTTCACCTGACAGTCTGTACTTGCTCTCTGTCCTCCCAAGCATGTGCAGCCATTATTTAAACATGGACCATTTATGTGATCAGAGGAACTACCACCTGAGTATTTTACCTTTTTCAGAATGTCATCAACAAGTTTTAGAAATATTTCATCCACATTAAAATTATCCTTGGCACTTGCTTCACAGAACCGCATCCCAGTTATTTGCTGTGCAAACTGATGGGAGAGAAAATACAATAACTACATGAAGACATGCACAAAAAGCAACAGAGAGCAAATATACCCTCTTCATAAAACCTTAAAAAAACCCCCAAACACACAACTTTCCCCAGATCTATGACAGAAGTCTAATTCAATTAATTATCCTGAATCTGGCACTGTACAGCAAATATTGCAACATATAGCTAAGTTTTCCTTAAAACTGGTTTATTAGAAAAGCATTCTGCATTTTTCCAGACTTAAATATGAGAAATCCATGTATTCAGTTGACACATATTGATGCAGATTGCCAAAAAGCTAGAACTTTTCAAATGGTTAATCTCAACTTTATTACTCAAAATGCAGAAAAAGGAAGTCCAGATGTAAGAATTAGCCTTGACTCCAAATGTTTGGAATTAGCTTTCATTTCCAAATGTTTGTGTATGCCCATACTGATATTGTTCTGATCAAGATGGTGCTATGAGTAGCACACTAAAACAAACATACTCTCTAGCCAGGTTCCTTAACACTTCTGGAGTTGCAAGAGGACAAAAGAAACATGAAAACAAAGCTGAGCTAAGTAATCAAGCAGAGCTGTTGCCTGTCCAAAAACAGCACTGAAAAGCAGAGCTGTTGCCTGTCCAAAAACAGTACTGAAAAGCAAATGCTCTCCTGAGCAGAGATATGTCTGTTTGTGATAAAGTCTTCACTAAGTTCCCCTTCAGGGCCCAAGAAGGAGCACCCCCTACCCTGCTGTACAGTGTAAGCTGACTTGTAGCTCACTCTTTCTTCAGACCAGCTCCAGAAGGAACACATATAACTGCACACTCTATAAAAGTAAACACCATATGGATTTTTGAGACCACCAGCACTCCCAGTATGCTCCCTACATCCAACAGGCTGAACAAGAGCAGCCATGGACCATCAGCAGCTTTGCCTCTGGACATGTCCTTACCTTTTCTCCCTGCTGCCGACTAATCTCTCGATCAACTTCACAGTCCAGTTTATTTCCAACTAACAGAAGTTCTGCATCTTCTGAAGCATACTGCAATGAAAACATTTTACATTAACTAAACCTAGAAAAGTAAGATATCATAACATAAACAAAATACAAAATAAGGGCAACTCTCTACTAAGTAAGGAAAAACACTGACAGACTTTATATGTAAACGTTTTTCCCAAACATTAGTTCAAAATTTTTCAATTTTTAAATTTCATTTTAAAAATATGACTTAAGAACTAGCTGTTCTAGTTCATCTAAGAATGAACATGACCTTATTCCACAGACAGGAAATAAGCCCCCCTCCCCCCATTGCATAGGTAAATGAATAGTGTTACAGATTTTCACTGACACTTTAAACTGGGACTATTCTCGTTCAAGGAAGTAGGAATGGACAACCATTTTGCAACAAAAACACACAGATGTTAAATCTTGGCTAAAAGAAACCAGTGAAAATCAGGTAACTGTAGCTTATTAATCCTAAATTAATACTGTAAATTTGAGGGAAAAGAATGCTTCTTAAAATGAGCACGTCAAAAGGAAACACTTAAGACATACCTTATCAATCATTTTCATCCATTTTGGTAAATCGTCAAATGTTTCCTTCTTGGTGATATCATACACCAAAATAATTCCCTTGGCACTTCTGTAATAAGCTGAGGTAATGCTGTTGAATCTCTCCTGACCTGCTGTGTCCCTAAGAAGCAGCAGCAAACATTTGGCACAAGAATTTCACCAATTCGCAAAGTACAGAATAACTTCATTTACATTTTAATAATAACACCCCCATATTCATTAGAGACATTACATTTCCTTCTCTGTGTGTGCATTTCAGGAAAAAAATGGAGTAGTACTTTCAATCACAAAAAGCTTTCATATTGCAACTATTTATCCAATACTAACTTCACCCAGAAAGGCCACCAAACATTTCTACATGTGTCTGAGAATGAAGCTGTCCAATGAAACTGTACCAGGAGATAAAACTGGTTTTGTGTTGTTGGGGTTTGTTGTTTGTTCTGTGGTCTTTTGGTTTGGTTTGGATTTTTAAAAGCCCTGAAAAAATGAAAAAATAAATGGATACATGCTTATCAAACACATCCAGAAAAAAATGAGCAATGCACTGATCATTATGATTTGAGCTTTCAGAGTCTTTTTGGATCAACCTCAGCAATTCAGCCACGATTCTAAAACTACTGCAGAAGCTACTGGCACAGAAGTGAATGAAAAGAATGAGCAGTCACCAAGTGGTACAACTTTTGGAAGTAGATACCTGGCTTTCACACTTACATCTACTCATCTGAGGTGTTCAAGTAACATTTCCATGCTGACTGTCAGCACTGTAGGTGTTTCAGACAGGGCATTTACACTGGAGACTCTTTTCCAGCAATGACACTAAGCCACCCATACTAGCTATGGCTTCTGTTCCAAAGGAGATGAGACAGAAGGGTTATTTACTGAATCATGAAAACTTTGGAACTGCTTTTAATCACCCCATCAAGCCTGCCTAGGGAAGATTTTTGGTAGTTATACTAAAAACATAGCTGGTGCATACCCCAAGTCTTAAAATGTGACTGGCATCTCAACTGGAAAGTTAGTTACAGAGTGCTCCAAAGTGACCAAGCATTTGCTGCTTACATTCAGGTCCCCAAGGTAAATGGACAATTTTGCAATTTCACTGTTAGAGTAAGTCAAAAGATGGACCAAAATTAGGAGTGGGTGGAGCAAAAATGTGTGCATGTGTGTTAGACTTAAAAGTTCAAAATAAATCCTCTTCAGCAGTCACATTTTAGACAAAAGGAGGAGTAGAAGGAGAATGAACTTGGGAATGAGATTAACAATGGAGACCTGAAACACTTGTTACAAAAAAAGAAAAAAAAGAAAAGAAAAAAAAGTCATGTTCACAAAATGCCACATTGATTGTCCGGAAGATTTAATCTTTTTAAGGTCTATGCACAACAAGAAGTAGAATAAACTACCACAAACCTATCTTACTCTTCATAAAATCTTTAGGAATTTCAAGAAAGCAAGTTTCAAAGTGAAATATTTAACTTTCCCCTGCAATTGCCACCAAGTGTACTTGATAGCAAGATCTATTTGCTAGTGATTTTAGTAAAGTAAAGCAGTGTCCACCAGAAAAAGATTTGGAACCTCTGCTTCATAGCCTGTGGGAAAATAGTGACTTCACTACAGCCAGTGACGTTGCAACAGGGGGCAGAAGAGAACAAATTCCTATTGCATCCATTTTTGGTTTATTTCTATCCAAATCCCATTCTCAGAATTCAGAATTACATTCATACAAACCTTTGGGACCCTACAGAAGGTGAAAACAGGTAGCTTGTTTCAATAAGGTCAAGCACCAGTAGTACTGCAGACCATTTCAGATGGTTAATCGGTTGTTTTCTTATCACTAATGAGGCATTTTTTATAAATCAATACAAGTTCTGCCAGCTGAAATTATATAACTATAATATTAACCAGAGCAAGTCACTACTTTCTTCTCTATTACTTCTTTGTCATGGTCAGATTTATTTTTTGGAATATCCTTTGTATGTTCACTCCATTAAAAATTTAAAAACTCTAGTATGAACCGTTGATTTTCCACATATGGATAACATCGCTCTAGTGCTTGTGAACAGAATTCTCTCAGAATTATAAGCTCAGAATTAGAGCAGCCCCTGTCATCTGTTGCTAATCCAGTCTACTGCTCAAGTGTATAAGGGATGGGAGACCTTTAGTTCCATCACTCTGAGCAGACAGAACGAGATGGCAGGTGGAAGGGCACACCTCATTTGGAAGAATACATTCGTTCTACCTTTGTTTAGAATAACAGGAAAAGTTGGTTTTGGTTATGTTTGTTTGCTTGTTTTGCCAGCCTGTCTTTTCCCTCTTTTCTGTGCCCCTGGTGGAACACAGAAATAAAGGGGGTATTTCCCAGCCACCTGTCTGTGCCTTCAGGTGAGCGTTAAGGACCTTTAGCAACTCCATCACAGGATCCCAGAACACTGAGTTCAGAAATTCTGAAAACAGAGAGGAAACAAGCACACTAATGTTCAGCTAGCCTCCCTGAAGCCAGTCACCAGTGCCCTGGATAAGCAGGCAAAGAAAAGAAATATGCAACATTACACAACTCTCCCACTCCAGCTATCTCCAACCCCCTATTTCCCCATGCCTGCTGAGTGCTCTGTCTCCAAGTCCACCTGGTACTATCAGCTTCTCCTCATTCCACAACATCCTCAGGCTCTTTAAAAGGTTCTTCACCCAAATATCACACAACTTGGAGTCTGACTTGGACACATCACATGCTGTGGCCAGTTTAAAACACCCATGGACAGCCTGGCTTTATTAATAAATGGCCAGATGGTTACTGACTGTCACCTGAGTCATGCCAATCCCAGTGGATTATGGCTCACTTTTTTTGCCTTGCTTGAAGTCACTGGTTCCCCCACACTTCACACAACCTCTCCTCGTAAGCATGATATTCTAACCCTTATTTTCTTGGAAAAGTGGAAGAAAATAACCTGAATTTGACGTCTCTAACACTACCTTTACATTGTATTAGTCTTCAAACAGCAAGGTGAAAACTGGAAAACTGTTTCTGCAATAAATAACCTTAGAATGGAACCCCAGGCTACCGAAATAAACTGCACAGTTTGAGGAGAATATCAAGTCGATCTTTTGCATGAAAAAAAATCTCATATCTTCTACCAAGTGCTACTGCATTTTTCATGAAAATGTGCAGCAAACTCTTCCAATGTTGAGGAAAAAATGACAACCCCTAACACAAAGCTAACAGTAAAAGCATATCCAACTTCAAATGCCTTCCTTTCCTGTGCAGGGCTGGAGAAATTTTTCTTGCTACGCTATTTTCATGGATGTATCATGCTCCTGCAGCTGGAGTATTTTAATAAGGATAGCTATTGGAGCACTTGTGGAAAGCTGGAAGAAAAGATGACCACTACTTAACTGGGCTAACAGTACATAACTTCATTAATTTAATGAGTGATACTAAGTGCTACTAGTTCTTTATTTGCTCTGGTCAGAATCAAGACAATAGCATAAGCCAGTTCAATTTAAATCGAACTCCAGAAGTCCAAACAAGAAATTACTACAACTTAAGCAATGATTTGGCATAACTGAAGAAAAACCTCATCAGATTATTTTTTCAGTGCTAAAAGCAGTTCTTTGGTGATTTTTTCAAGAAAGCTCCCTAAATGCAAAGCACTTGTCTTTCTAAATTATAATCAGAAACAGTGTATGACTCCTTGATCAGCTGTAGTCCGCAGAGATTCCAACTACCTGTTTCTTGCTTCCAAAACAGAAACTAGACATCACTCAAAAAATACAAACATACATACACCAAACAAAAGCAAATTAAAAAGTCACACAAAACCCATTTTCAAGTGTTGACTTGTCATGTTCTATGGCAGACTGCATAAAACACAATACAAATACAGTTAATCTTAATTAAAAGATGTTTGGATAATTTTTCTTTTACATAAATGTTCTCTGTGTCTACATAAACCAGTTGAAACAAACACATGGACAGACTCAGAACTGTCTCTGGCTCTTGTGTTACATTATTTTTTTATGAGCAGTAGTGTAAAGCGGCAATAGAAATGAAAATGTTTTAAAACTTATATAAAAATTTAACACTAATGTACACTTTCACATGCTCTATGCTTTCATGGACTCTACAGGCCATATTTTTTAAAATGCTTTAGAGTAATTTTAGAGGTTAATTCTACTTGTTAAACTGATCTTCTTCCTCCCGTAAACTAAAAATATATTTAAGATCTTTTATTATGCAAATAAATTATTTCAAAGGCACTGAACAAAAGAAGCTACATTCTTGTATATTCTAGCACAGGGATTTTCCAAAACAGCTGTTGCTTAGAAAACAGCTGGCAGAGTATGAACTTTTAATCAGAATGCAGCAATTTTAAAACACCCTTCTGATGCAAATTTGTTGCCAGGTAATTGGTACCTTGGGCATTAAACCTCCAGAGGTACCTCCAGCAGGGAGAAAAGATGGACACTACTCTGTGTCCTCAGTGATGCTTTATCATAATCTCAGGAGCAGAAGGTTGTTTCCTGACTGGAAGGGGGAAGCAGGATCCAGATAGGAAGCCAGAGGAGAGAGCAGACACCTCTGTGATCCTCAGAGCACAGGAGCCCATTATGAAAGGATTACAGGAGACAAATTCTTTTGTGTACTACTCTCACAGCAGCAGGAGTGAAAGCTATTTTCAAAAGGACATCCTGCACACTTAATTGCTTGAAATATTCAACACCGTACTGTTTTAATGTAATCTTTCGATAAACTCAAGTGATAAAACTTTGGAGAACACTCTACTAATAGAATGGTCAGGGGAGAGACAGGTCAAGTGACCATAAAAATACCAAAGTTAAACTTCTTTTTAAACTTTCTTGTTTGACTTTTGAAGTAGAATCATCAAATGACTAAAAAAAATAGCAAACCTTCATGCTTCAAAACATAACTTTCATTGTTTTAAGCAAACAAATAAGCATAAATTTCAGAAATTGTCTGTTTATTTAACTGAACTTTTTTTTGTAGTAAAGTTATTGCAGTCATTGTACATACTACCAGGAAGTATGAGGCAACCTAAATTCTGTCACTGTGTAGGTATGAAAGGAGACTGACTTATGATCAGCCATGCCATTGAAGTCAGCATTTCTAAACTTCCAAGTGTTTGACTCAGTAAATTGCTTTCCTCTTCAATCTAAATTGCTTTCCTCTTCAATCTAACAATTGGAGGTAAAATAAGGAGCTGAGGAAGCTGGGGTTGTTTAGTCTGGCAAAAAGGAGGCTTAGGGGAGACCTTATCATTCTCTACAACTCCCTGAAAGGAGGGTGTTGTCAGGTTGGGACAGGACAAGAGGAAATGGCCTTGAGTTGCACCAGGGTGGTTTATATTGGATATTAGGAAAAAAATCTCTTCACCAAAAGGGTTGTCAAGCACTGGGACAGGCTTCCCAGGGTTGAGTCACCAAGAGACCTGCAGACCTGACTCTTGGGGACATGGTTTAGTGGTGGACTTGGCAGCACTGGGTTAATGGTTGGACTGATTGATCTTAAGGGTCTTTTTCAACCTAAATCATTCTGTGATAAGAGTTTGTAGATAAGGCCCACAACATACAAAACAGAATTCAGGATAAATAAGCAAAATCAGTGCTTATCTAATTGTTTTTCTAAAGGATTGGGAGTATGCCAAGGCAGTTTTAAAGATTAAGTATAAGACCATTTTAACAGCCACTGTTGGAGAAAAAGTGACACGTAAGAGCAGGATGTCATGTTCATGGATTTTATCATATTTTAAAATATACCTCTTTACACTGTATTTTCCTTCTTACTTTAGTAGGGCTTTCCACAGAATTATCACATCTTAGCAACCTATCAACTCTTGGTTTTAAAATTTTCCTATATTCTACTAGCATATTCTCAATATGTGGAAAATAATGGTTTAAACATCTGTTTTCCAACAAAAATTCACTCCTATAATATATTTATTCAATATGAGAAGTTTTTTTTATAAGCTTAGCACATTTCATAGCAAGAATTCATATTAGGCATACATTAGCATCTCTGTATCAGAATTTTTTGTTACCTCTGTCAGCTCCAGCAGAACCTGGCTAACAATTGCTGGCTCAACTGCCAGTCTTGTGGTCATGGGTTTCCAAACAGGGACAGATGAATGAAGACATGCCACTAACATTCAAGTGTTAGGTGACTGATGAGACCAAAGATGAAGCAGCAGTTAACTCAGAAGGAAGCAAGACAGACACATGGTGTGACAGACAGAACTGATGGTGACCTGCCAAGAGGAGTTAGTGAGCTGAATTCACTGCATCCGTGTAGTTAAGAATGAAAAACTACCAGAATAACCCAAAAGTGTAATAAAAAGTATTTAGAGCTTTTCCCACCTCTATGGATTGTTAGCAGTTTAACTACAATGCCAATTATGCATCACACACTGTTAATAAACCAAAGCTAAGCTTCTACATAGTAGTATATAAGATTAATGTATAGAACATAGCTGGTTTATTCTCTCATAATGTTTATGTATTGTACTACTCTCCAAAACAAAGGAGCTGTTATGCTCAGTAATTTCTAAACAATAAAAATTGTATTAATTACTAACATGGAGAACCATTACCAGAAAACATGTAGCCTATTCCAGAAAGGAAAAGTTTAGGTCAGACATTGAGTTTTCTGTAGTAGGTATTTGCATGGGATTGCTTTATTTTTCCATGCTGATCAGAGTGGATAGAATTTACTGAAGTCTTGAATGCCCTTCACTTTGAAGTTATTTTAAAACAGTATCAAAGAAACAGCACTGCCTATACCAAGTTTTAGAAAAACAGTTTAGAAAATACTTCACAGTTGCTTTATAATCGCTGTTACAATGAAGGTCAGTTTTAATCAGTCCAGAAAAATAAGGAAAACAAAATGTACTTTCTTTAGTGTCTATTTAACACAATCAACTTTTGTTGTTTGTAGAACTCCTATTTCTTGTGTAGGTGATGTCATTCTTCCAGGAAAAGGGGCTCGAGGCCTCTGTGATACATTAATGTTTCAGTAATTACATTCATGCCCTACTTCTAACTTTATCTCTCCTTCTCCTCCTTTACCCTCACAAAAATCTAAGAGCTATTTGGTTTTGCTGAAGTCTTGTGGGAATGGAGAGAAGTAACAGGCTAAGAGCTAAACCAGCTTATAACAGTTAATAGTAGTATTAGACAAGCATATTAATTCATGCTAGAACATAAAAATTAAAACATACTGCTGGTTGCACATTTGTTTTACTTACCAGATTTGTAATCTAATTTTCTTTCCTCTTAGCTCTACTGTTTTGATTTTAAAATCAACACCTATAAATAAAATACAGTAAACAGAAAAGGAGGAATAAGAAGCAAAAGTAATGAGGGTGCAATCATTATTTTTTGATACTTTTTTTTTTTTTAGATCAACTTGTAAAAATCTGAACAAGCAGAAGGATTTGCACCACTATGGGTCAACTCAGGAACATCATGGGGATTTGACAACCACAATATAGCCTGTGAGCCATCCAATTTGGCAGCATCACAACAAAAACCTTTCACTTTGTACAGAATTTCCAGCAGTAGGTAAACCCAACATAACAGTAAAACAACAGGCACAGTATGTTTGTTTCTCCCCTATTCACCTTGACTGTCAAGGACAAGCCTGTTCTACTTCCAACTGGCACAGATGCCCTGGAGGCATGGAGCAAAACCAATCCCTCCACATCACTTTTGCTGTTTGTGAAGCAGCAACAATACAGGTCTGGCTTCCAGGATGGATGTTTAGCATCTGTAAAATGCTGTAGCAGAAGTGCTGGAATTGAGGTTGGTTTATGAAAAAGTTTGTCAGCACTGTCATTAACTCCTGCAAATATTTATTAGCAAACTTCTTAAAGACTTTTAGAATTTATTTTATACCTGTACAGTACTTTTGTTCACCATCTCAAAACTCCAGTCACATTTTGAAAGCATGCTAAATATCAAAGACAGAACCACAAAGACTTTGTTATACAGAAAGATTTAACTTCTATTAAAAAAAAATAATGCTGGCTAGCAACACATAAGACATTCTGTGGCCAAACAATACCTAGACACAAAAGATTACCACATTGACTACAAGAATGTTTCAGGGAATAAAAGTTCTAGCATATCACAGATTTCTAGATTGTGAAACTGTTCATTTTAGGACACATTTGTACGAAGATTTTTGTTCAGTTCTTCCTTCTAAATATCATCCCTCCTAACAGTGCTAAATCAAAAGGGGAGAAATAAATAGATGTGAGACCATAGTTCAGACCCATACATTTAAAACTCACACAAAAGTGTAGAAGCATAATATGTTGGAAAACACTTTTGTTATTTCACATGCAATTGTATACTAAGAACAGGGATGAAACTGAAGAGGAAAACTGCTTTTTATTTTCCCTAACAAAACCTACACATTTTCCCAATGTCTACCACTGGTAAAAGCCAAGTGTCCCTGCTGATATTAAGAGTTGAGACTGAATTTTAACTTTGACAGAAGGAACTGAACTTGGCCATTATGTTCATATTTTGAGTCTGCAGAGCAGGTGGACACTGTTCAGCCAGATTAAATAAATGGAAGGATCACTGACCTTCACTCTCCTAAACAAAAATCCCTTCAAACAGCTTGCAGTTGCACATTGCATATAGATAAAAGTAATGGTCATCACACCATGACATTTGTCCTTGTTCTCCCTGTCCTTAACAGTGTCCAGCACACTTTATCACCAATTCTTGGAGAGCTACTCAGGCCAGGTTATGCCTGTACTTCACTTAGAATCTCACTCAAACCCCAGGAGCTAAAGCCTTAACCTGACTTGTACTGTGCACTCTAAAATTTCAATGGCAATTTCCGAGTATTCACATGGAAATTGATAAAAATATTGGAATTATTAAAATTTCAGAGCATTTATTAATCCTAACTTAAAGAAATATTTTTCTGTACTTCTGAAAACTACTGTCTGTGTTAGAGCAAAAGAGAAATGATCCAGCTATGTTCTACTATCCAAAGTGTGTGAAATGAAAATTCTTGTAATTCTATTCTGTTAATGAGATTTTTTTAAAGAAACACACATCCATTTTTTACTGGTATAAGCATTTTCTCTATATAAATGCATTTAAACTGTAAAATGCAATTGTCCTAATAGTCACAACTTTGTCTACAAGACAGTAACTTTACTTAATTAACTGTAATTGTTTGCTTCAAACCTCTCCTGTCCTCAAGGAAGTTTGACTATAACTCAAATATAACTCAACTTTGACCATAACTCAAATCTCAATCCCAATTCCCAATCTTGCCATTCTGTCCTACACAACATACCAGATGATTTGCCATTCACCTGATGTTAAAAAAATTTAAATAATCTTTGATCCCAAACTGAGTATTTAAACCACCACAGGGATTTTATGTAAACTTTAATAACCACAAAACAGAAATATTTTTACTTTTATGGAAGTCATTTATATGCTGCTGTCTTACACAAACCAAGTAACAAAAAGCTTTTGCTATATTTTTTAAAATGAGAAATAATGAGCTATGGAGAGAAAATCCAACTGTTGTAATAAAGCATGCTTTCAACTTGGAACTTCTTGGGACTAGAAGGCACAATATATGGATAAAATGAAGTAGAAAAAAGCCTACATATTAAAGAGATAGTTTCAAAATAAATGTCAACAGCATTCTTATTTCAAAGGCAGATTTTTCTATTAATAATCTTTAAGTCATACTATGAAACATTCCCCTACTGTTAAATTTTGCAAGGAACAATAGAAACAAGAAACAGTTTTGGAAAAGCAGAATCTTCTACAGAATTGTTTGAATCATTTAACACTTAAGTCAGACACAGTGCCAGAACTATGCAAAGGTTGCTCAACTGCTTTTTATAATTAGTAATGCTCTGCAAGCATCAACACAATACCAAAAGCTTCATGTCTGCCAATACTGAAGGAAAAAACCTGGCAGCTTTCCTTTTGCACACGAAGAAACAAATTCCTAAGCCTGTCAGGTTTCATTAGCATGTTTCTCCACAGGCTGCCAAAGCTAGTGCTTCGAGTTTACATACAAATTAGTAATTCAATTAAAACAACAACACAATAATTTGTTTTCCACTTCAATTTCAAATACTGCATTGAGTTAAAAAAAAGGTCAATGAAATAAATTATTTAGCTTGATGAAAATACCTAAATTAAAAATTTTGCTATCCATACAATTACTCCAGCATGGTTTTATATATACTTCAATAAAACAGAAGAATCAACAATTACTGTTGACAAGTGCATTAAATCTAAACAACATATCTTATAAAAAGAAAGGATTTTAAAAAGCTCTCCTTAGCTGCGACAACACCAGCAAACTATTCCTGGTTTGCATGCTACCCAGTTTGCATTTTAAAGGCCTGCTGGCTAATTTATTGTCAAAGAATTAAAAAATACACACATGCCAGGGAATCCACCAAGTGCATGTGCTTGTGATCATACTGAAGTGTGCCATTTGCCACATCACAGTGATGTAAGGGAAACCAAAAGGCTTATTACCACCTCCCTCCCTATTAAAAAGTCAGCCTTGTCTCTACATACCAGGCTTGCATGGACCACTGGCAATCAATGCATTCAGTATTTCCAAAATTATGACTCTCAGACCACAAGTAAAGACAAATCACTGCCTCTCCTTTCATGAATTAAAGCTCTGTGTGTTTTGGATGTCATATTTTGACCCTCATTCTTCACTGCAAAGGCCTTTTTCAGGAATCCAAACAAACATCCTGTAAAAACTAATGAAAAAGGCACAAAAATACAGATCTCAGCCTCTGGTTTGGGTTTCTGATTTTGCATTTATTTAAGCATTTGAAGATTCAGCTTGCCCTAGAACTTAAAACTGCAAATGAGTTTTAATCCTCTACTCTAGGCTAGACATATGTCAAATAAGAAATTAAGGACAGCAGCACTTAGGTGGTATGTGTAACACAAGATTATTAGTTAAGGTTTTTTAGCATTTTAGATAATGTGCATGGTTATTGTTATAGCACATGAACATTAGATGAAAAATGCACTTTGTGCAAAGGAGAACATCTATTACAACATGTGCTCAACTGAGGCTATGCTTTCTCCAGGAAAAACAAAGGGCTAGAACGATAGAAGGATTTAAAAATCTATTAAACACACAGCCAAACAACCTGTCTGTACTCTTTTCAAAATTAAACAGCCCTACAAAAAAGAGAGCAGAGACTCAAAACAGAAGTGCACTAATGAAGTTCTAGGTAAGGGCAAGTCACCGAGGATGACATATCTTGTCAATGAACCAAACGTGAGACTGTTTCAAACTTGAGACTGACACTCTATAAAAATGAAGCCTAGCCCAGAAGAGACTATAGTATATTAATTGCTCCAAACAGGAACTAAAAGTTATCTACTAAAGCAGAAACTGAAATACACACAATTGGGTCTAGCCTTTTTCTTTAAACCTGAAAGTATTTGTTTAGAAATAAAAGAGTAAAGAAACTTCTCATAGCATTTTATGTTTAAGTTTTCAGTATTTAATTTCTTTCCATAAGTGACAGAAAAAGAAAGTGGAAACAGTTTTGCTTAGTGCACGCAGAGTGACCTTTTGGTGGACAAGACTTCCTGGTAACAAAGTTAATGGAAGAGCTGGGAAAACAGATGCAAATAGAGCACAAAAAATCCCCTCCAACTAAAATCAATTCCAATGGATTCAATTTTCAGAGTCCTATTAGTGATTTGCATCAAAGTAATTCAATCAGTGGAAGATAATCAGACCATGCTTAAAGAAACACAGTTTAAAAATTCACAGGTTATATACCAATTAACCATTAAAACAGACATAATTGGAAGGCTATGACAGGTTATTTAATTTGGCACATCTGACAGAATAATGCAAACAAATTGTCTCACTTATGCTACATTTGCTAACTGAAGTCACATGAGTTTTGAGGGGAACAACCATCTTAATTAGTCCTGGTCTGTAACTCAAACAATACAAAACTCACACCTAAATCAAAACTGCCAAAGTCAATGAAAAAATGCTCAGCAGCATGCCTTCTGATTTTTACCATCTTGCAAAGGGAAGGGGGAAGCAATCAACAACAAAAGGTACACAGGACAGCAAAAACTGCAGAAACTGTTCCTAGGAAAAAAAAGCCCCAAAACCATTGTGTCTTTTTTGAATTGTAGCTGTAGGACAAGCAGTTACTTTTAAAAACACACTAAAGTGGAAATGTCTCTTTCAAACTGCATGTCATAAACTTCAAAATTTTAAAGAGAGCTTTGGAGTCCTTAAGTGTTAGGTCAGCTATAAGCCTGTTTAGGGATTGTTTTAGAGGCAGGTAAAGCACGTTGTCCACAGAGCTTCAAGAGTGTAATTCTAGAACGATTAACATGCAAGACATTCGAGACTGCTCGCCTAAAATAAAAGTGTACCCATACCTCAACTGGCAACTGTGCTCCAGACCAGAACGAAACACACACCAAGTATTTCTTTTTTTCTGTGTAATATACATGCAGCAAGTACATTTTGAAGCTGTACTGTCAAGTGACTTTTTCTGAACGTCCAATATACAGCCTCCAAACATCTCAGATGCTTGGTACTTTTCAATGTCATGAGAATGGAGGAAATGATAATTTCTTTACATTCTTGTAGACAGTAAAATCATAAAGCCTTTCACAAAATGTAGGCTTTTGACACTATTTAGGAGACCAAGTTCAAAGCATGCACCAAAATGTTGACAAACAGAATGAAGTGGAAGAGGAAATTGGAAGGAATAAGGGTCTCTGTGGCTTCACGAACAACTTATTTTCAAACTTCTGATTACAGGACAGAAAAACACACTGAGCTACTGGTCTGAAACTACCCGACCTGAAAGGAAAACCGAATGAAAAGAGAAAGGTTATTTCATGAGCAGCACTATTCAGATTTTCAAAAGGTGGAATCTATTACAAAATCAGGCTGAAATCAGCATTTTGTTTTGGGTATCAAGTTTCCCTCTCCTTGGGCTATCAGAATAAGCTGTAAAAGTGCTGCTACTCAGCTTCCAGAAAGAAAGTCCCTAAGTGAGAATCACAGGGCCCTATTTTCTTTTTTTCACTTTGCTACTGCCACGCTCAGCTGTTCACAGCAGAGACTGAGTTTGACAGCTGCATTCCACTCTCCTTGCAAACTAAACTCCCCATTCGATGCCACTCAAGTGGCCTCTTCATTCTGCCTGCTGTTTTACTTGCTTATTCTCATATATGTCCTGACTGGGGACTACATGGTTCTCTGACAGTCCTGTAGTGTTGATATAACCCAGTGCCCAAATATTTCTATCAGCTGAGGTTAACACCTAGTTTACAAATGAAGAAAACAAAGTCAACTTCAAATTTACTCTTCTTTGTAACCTCTTGTTAATGAAAAACCTCAGACCTCCACAAAACCCTCGTCCTAAATCCTAATAATTTGTAATGTCTACCTACATTTTTCTATCTTACAGCTCACTTATGAGGTTTCAAATGATTATGTATAGAAAACAATTGCTGACTACACCAAATGCTGTAAAATACCTTTAGTTGACACATCTGAGGCAAACAATGACTGGCCAGGTGTTTTCCCTTGCTGGACCCTCTGTATTGTCCATTCCAAGTGACTACACTGTTCCTAAAGGTAAAAGGCAGCTTCCAGGGGACACAGGTTTGTCATAAATTGCACTTCCAGAGACAAACAAGGAGATTCATAGATGCTCCCTAATTGTCTTTAAGTTTTGTGTAAGACAAAACTGTTTTTCTGTGTGAGTTCCCAGCCTCCTGCTCTCCTCAGTTTATAGTCTGGCAAGAAAGTGCAGCACGCCATTAACAAGGTATTTGTATGGTTTATTTACACTATTCTGCACTAGTCAAAAAGCCAACACATAAAACCAGATGTATTAACACCCTGCATACGCAAAAGTAAGGACAGTCAAAAATTAAAATGCCTTACACTTGTCAGAGAGTCCACAGGTACACACAAGTGTATCAAAGAGAGAAATGTTCTTCTAGTTGACCCAGGATGTTTTTCTGAAAATTTTATATAGATTGGTTTTCATCTCAGACTACATCAGATTACTAAATTTGTTTTTAAGCCATAATTTTGATTTACTGAAAAAAAAATTCACATGATTAGTAAGCCACATACCATGTTTACATTGCCTGTGAGAATAAATAGTGATTAGATAACTAAAAGGATTGAGAAGCAACTTATAAGGGTAGTTCTGAAAAATGACAGATACTTTAAAAATGAATAGTCTGATACTTTTAAGTGAATATAGTTATGTTCTATGGCAAGCTTCTGGGAATGAAACTGAACATTAATGTTGTTAGTCCACAGGACTGTTTTTTTCAGGATAAAGAGAATGAAGACAGGATTTGAATCGTGACAGAAACCCCAGACATATGTATACATATATATATATATATAATCGTATATATGTATAAATATTAAAGACAGAAGCTGCCTTAAGATTATTCTGATAAAAGACAAAGCTGAACTTTACACTATTGTTATTGTTTATTTGATGGACATTAGGAACTTTGCATGGGTATTTTAAAAATAAATAATAGGAAAAATGCCACTTGGAAGGAAAAGCTACGGACCTCTCCACATCTCAGGAGTTTCCAACTTCCATATTATTTCACATGAAGGTGAAACAAGGTCAAAGAGCATTTTTGTGAAGTCAAAGGAGTCTTGCACCACAGTGCATTTACATGCCACTAATCTGGATCCCTCAGGCTACAATTAGTCCAGAGCAGATCACAGGTCACTACATTCCCATCTTGATCCACAACAAACCTTCCCATTACAAACTCCACCTACTGTTTTCCTTGTAAACCAGGACAGAAGGAAGCTTTAGTTTTTACTAGAAGTGATGCTTTGGTTTCCTATGAGCGGCTGTTAAAAGAGCCAGCAATGCATGAGGCACATAAACTGGCATTATCAAGGGCAAGGCCTCTTTCCTGGGATGCTTTCAGACCTGGTGGAAAAGAGCTGAAAGATAAGACTGTGTCTCAAGACTGAGCCATTATATAAAACAAAAGCTGAGGAGCTCAACTTCATTTGAAGGACCAGAAGAATCAGCATCAGTGCAGGGCCTCAGGTTTTGGAGAGCAGGAAGCTCAGGTTCAGAGAATAATACACAGAAAGAAGTGTAGTGTCTGTGGTAAAATTAGATGGACAGGAAATACTGCTGAGTACAGGAATTCTGTAGACAGAATTTTTGTCATGGAAGAAAAACTTCACAGAGACTGGGAATGGACTAAGACTTGGTGGATGAGGTAGGAAGTACAACCATGACAGATGCTGAGAAGAGAACAGAGGCCATGGAATATTAAATAAAGGGGCTGTAATGAAAAAGAGGACGAGATAGCACCATTAAAAAATTAATATATAAATTTAACATCACCACTATGGAGATCTGAATTAGGATGTATTTCTTTTAGGATAGGAACTAATTGGGGTGTGGTAAGTGAGTGGAAGAAGCAGAGGCAAACACTTTTCCTTTGCCCCCATCCTTGAATCTTTGTAAAAATGTGGCAATGAGTATCCACTACCTTTGGAAAGATATCCCTTTCACACTGTATTTGGCATACTTGTTTTTAACTGTCAAGTCTGGAAAACCTTCAAGTGATAGTTTTGGATTCTGCTTCTGTGTGAATAATGCAGGTGCATGGGGTCAGGCAAAAAATAATAAATGGAGACCACATTTTATTTTAAAAGAAAAAGTGTAGATTTATGTTTGTTGACAAAGCTAATGTGATGCCAGTATTACACCTGCACAAGTATTATTCCGTTAGACATTGATTTAACACTGGCATGGAGAGAGTGAGTTTACATTTTTCAAAAATCAGTAAATATTTGAGCACATTTGGTATTCTCAGTGCTATGTAAACAGCAGATTTAAGGAGACACAATATTCTATGCAACTAATTTAATGCCCCAAATAAATACATCAAAAGAATTTTTGATCAACAGCACATTGTGTGCCGTTATGAATAATGTGCTGAAATCTGCCAAGCTATTTTTGAACACTTTCAAAGAAGTTCCTTATCTGAGCTGAGACTGAAGACATGTTGATGTGTTTTCATTACAGAATATACTTTACCAATCTGGCAATGTAGCCTTCTTAAATTAGCACTTAAATACTGTATCTTTCTTAATTGAATCGACACTTCCCCCTTTCCACAGAAACACTCCACTTTTCAATGACATGGTGCTATTATCAACACTTAGGGACAGGAGACAGAGAAAGTTTTTGAACACATCCAATTCTTCCACTGTCTGAGAAGACCTCCATGTAGCCTTTCATACAAAAATTTGCTTTCATACAAAAATTCAAGGTGTTAAATGTTGTTCTCTTTGTCCTATATCTCCGCAGGTTTAGTATAAAAGCATGAAAGTAAGGCTGAGACCATTAATATCAAGGTAAGAAAGTAAATATGCATTGTAGCATTCCATTTTAAATACAGCTTTGCTAATGTAAGGGACATACAACAACATGCAGTTTTTTGGTTGGTTACATGGCCTTTTCAAATTTAATCTCAAGGTATATTCAGTTTACATAACTTCCTCTGAAACTGGATCAGTCACAGGGTCTTTACTGATGTTTCAAAACACATTCTCCACCTGCAATTCTTGAAAACCACTGCACTGAAGTGGTGACAAAGGAAGAGCTTTATGATTTAAAGGCTGAACTGAGGTTGTTTTGGAGTGTGGGTTATTTTCAATCTAGATGAAATGTAAATAGCAGAGGTTACTTTTCCTTACTTTATAGTGCAAAAAAAGCACAGTGAGAGATGACTGTGAAAAGCTCTTCCATTTAGCAATCAAAATATCTGGGGGAAATTCAACAGCTCTCAAGTTTAGTCTGAGGACCTTGAAAGAATGCCATTACTATCAAGTCCTTCTCCACGTGTTTTGGCACAAGTTGATTTCCCTATGCTGCTTTATGTTGGCACACTCTGTACACCAAACGTTACGTAACCTTCTGTCTAGCAGCATATCACTACTTATTTCCTGTTTCTTCTCTAAAATAAGGAAGCTTTTCTGCTTAAATCACTGTCTCAGTTATCTAGGAAATCAGTTTTGTTTAAAAGGCACCAGCCTGGAAGTCTGGACCACCTCCTCTCACTTCCCAAGATTCACAGCAGGAAACTAACCCTGGTTACAGAGAGCAGCCCAGACCTGAAGGAACCCTTAATGTGGGTCAACCTAAAGAAGACACAGGAGAGTTAAAATCAATGTTTAGACCTGGAGAATTTATAAAGAACACCTTGCAATACTACTTCTGCTTTAGTTGTGCCATAAATTTAATTAAGCTTGCCATCTACAAAAGCCATCAGCATTTCTTCATTACAGTAATTTCTTTGAGGTTTAATGCCTCTTATGCTATCACTGTCTTTCTACCTTCTACAAGGTTAAGTTACCTGCTTCAAACCAAAAAATTTATCAACACTAACAGTGCTGATCTGCACTACCAGATCTGGATTCTTAGACACCCTAGGAAAGAATTAAATAACTGGTAAAATAGACATTAAAAACAAAAGTATAAGTAATTGTGCATTATTTTGTTACAGGAAGATAATTTTGCACAGTGATAACTCACCTTCTAAAAGGCAATACAATCCCTTTTCATCAGATGCTATAAATTCCCTCACATTCCAAGCTACAATTAAGCTAAGCATACATATTTCCCAGTGACACAGACTTTAACAACCGCCTTGCTGCAATACTCAGGAGTTCAACTCCAAGGATAGGGCTCTAATAACAACGCAGACTAACTAGCTTGTTTTCCTCCCTGTACACACTTGTGTATTAAAAGTCAGCAGGCATTAAATTACCTCCAAGACTCGCACAGATGACTAAACCATGAATAAGGCAGCGCACTACAGAACTAGGAGCTTGCTCTCTAGTTAGTTGTATGAGGAACCAAACAGTGTTCTCAAGAAACTAAACATTAACCTCGGATCTAACATCACAGGAGTTCTTCACGAAGGCATAGCAGTCATCTGGAGCTAATCTGACTGCGGTCTGGAAGAGTAGCTGGATACACTGGAAGAGTACATAGAATACACACTGCTACTTTTCAACTCCCGAAATATTCCTGTCTCCTTACGCGCAACATCTAAGACTTAAGCCCCCCTGCTTTACCAACCATCTCTAATTTTTTTTTTAAAACTGTGTGCCCTTAGTAAGGCTGAAACAGGACACCCAGCAGCTCCTCAGAACTTGCACAGATAACCAGGACATCCACGACCTTTCCAAGAAGAGCGGTCAAGCCCGGCACCAGCCACCCCTGCTGAGCTTCCCACGGCCGAGGAGCCCACCCGGGGAGCCCCAACCCCGCTGCCCCGGGCGGGAAGGGGACGGGGACCTCCCTGCGTCCGGAGCGGGGAAAGGGCTGGGACGCGGGCAGCGGGCACCGAGGGGAGCACCGGGGGCAGCACCGCCCCCTCCCCCGGGACGGGACGGGACGGGACGGGGCGGGCCGCGCTCCCTTACCCACGGTGGACTTGCAGGCCTCGCAGAAGGTGTCGTCGGTGAATCGCTCCATCAGGCTGGTCTTGCCCACCCCCCGCGACCCGATGATGATCACCTGCAGCTTGAAATCGGCCGGGCGCGGCGGCTGCTTCCTGCGGCGGGACTGCCCCCCGGAGAGCGCCGGCGACCCCGCCGCCGAGCCCGCCCCGAGGTCCAGCCCGCCGCCCCCCGCCCTGCGCTGCGGCAGCCCCGAGCCCGGCTCCATCAGCGACNAGCGGCACGGCCCGGCGGTCCGCCCGGACTGAGCCACGGCAGCGGCACGGCCCGGCGGTCCGCCCGGACTGAGCCACGGCAGCGGCACGGCCCGGCGGTCCGCCCGGACTGAGCCACGGCAGCGGCACGGCCCGGCGGTCCGCCCGGACTGAGCCACGGCAGCGGCACGGCCCGGCGGTCCGCCCGGACTGAGCCACGGCAGCGGCACGGCCCGGCGGTCCGCCCGGACTGAGCCACGGCAGCGGCACGGCCCGGCGGTCCGCCCGGACTGAGCCCCGTGCCGGGTGGGCCGCGGTGCGCTCCGGCGCTGCGACCCAGGTCTCGCTTCCAGCTAAGTGGGAGCTGCCCCTGCCGGGACGGCGGCGTCTCCAGCGGAGGGGCAGCGAGAGTGATTGAGGGATGGGAGCATCGGTCTTACGAGGAAAGGCTGAGGGAGCTGGACTCGTTTAGCCTCAAGAAGAGACGACTGAGTGGGAGCTTGTTGCCCTGCTTTTGCAGCTGGATGCTTTTTACTTTCTCTCTCACGGTTATTTTCTGTAAACATAGCTATGTTATTGTAACTATATCTTATCATTCACATTCCTTTCTCATGGACACAGAACTCTGATGGACATTTCCTTTGACCACTGTAGTTGAGGGAGGAAGAATTGACTTCCTCCAATGAGTAGTGATTTCCAAAGGTATATAAAAAATAAAGAAGGTGGGTCTTGAGCCCCTTCCTTCCTTTCCTCTGAACCTGGACACAGGTGTCTCTGGCTCTTCCTTTTGTGTGTTGCTGTATCAGGAGCTCCTCAGTGTGTATAAAGATCTAGGGAGGGGGTGCCAAGAAGATGGATCCAGGCTCTTCTCCGTGGTGCCAAGCAGTAGGACATAAGGCAAAGGGGGAAGCTGATGCACAGAAATTCCACTTGAAAACATGAGGAAGAACTTCTTTATTGTGCAGGTGCCCGCACACTAGAACGGGTTGCCCGTTCTCTGAGAGTTTGTGGAGTCTCCCTCACTGGAGATATTCAAACACCATCTGGACACAATCCTGTGCATTGTGCTGCTTGAGCAGGGAGCTTGGACCAGATGACCCACTGTGGTCCCTCTCAGCCTGACCCATTGTGTGGTTTTGTGATTCTTTGATTCTGTCTTGCCTAAATTTACCTTCAGGTAGTCAAGCAGTCCCCAGTTCCAGGCAGAGCACGTGTGGGTCTGGGGTTGGCCAGGGCTGGATTTCACTGTCAAACCTGTGAACCTGGTACCCACTTGCTGCTGGGTGCTGAGCTTTTCATAACAACCGCCTGTGCCACCTCAGTTGTTCAAATTCCAAGCAAGGGAAAACATGACTTCAGATGAAATAGTGTAATAAATCATCTGAAGGAAAAATTATCAGGATAAGTGTTACTCGTTGTAATTTTTAAGGAAATTTCTAACACTCTGAGCTCCAAGGACCTAGAGTTCAGAGTACAGATTTTTCAGCAGCAGATGATGGCAAAGGGTGCAGAATAATAGATTAATTAAATGCCTTGGGTTGGAAGGGGCCTTTAAGATCATCTAGTTCCAGCCCCTGAACATGGGCAGACATGGGCAGGGACACCTTTCCCTAGGCCAAGTTGTTCAAAGTTCCATCTAACTTGGCCTTGAGCACTTCCAGGGATGTGGCATCCACAACTTCTCTTCCAGAGGTAGGAAGGATTAGTGGTTTTAAGAGAATCTGTCATCTATATGTAGGATAAAGTATTCTGAATACCAGAGGTATGGGCAGCCAAAGCTACTGGAGATGTGAGAAAATTTAATCCCACTAGATTCTCACTACCGTCAGTAAGCTAAGGAAATTCCACAACGGAATGTGAAATTGAGGTTACATTTATGAAACCATTGCCATCCGCGAATGATTTTCTCAGCAGCAAATGAGCAAATGAGACTGTTTGATGGTAAGGCCAGGTTTCCAAGAACAACATAAAATCCAAACCAAAAAATCAAAACCAAGCAAACAAGTAAAAATCCCCTCACAAACAAAATTAGAACTAGAACCAGTTTAACATTTTTCTTGATTGCCACTAATTTTCATCACAGGAAAAACTGGCAGTTTTTCAAATGAATAGAATGATCTAAACCTTAAAACAAACAAGCAAACAGAAAATTTAACAAATCAATCTGAAACACTTTTTGTACATTACTGTCACCCCACCCCCTTCTTACTGATTATCTGTAATGCTATAATTAGGTATTTGAAGGAGCAGTCCATCACTGAGAGTGAAATAATCTAGCAAGTACAGCATCATAACAAGATAACCTTTTTGGTTTGAGTTGGGGTTTTTTAACCCTTTTGTCCTTCCTCTGGAATTATAATGTTCACCAAAACCTGTAACTCTGATAGATCGTCACAACCGCTCTGCTCTTCCTAGAGGCTGCAGGTCACTGGGTACGCTGTAGACTGTTCCCACACATTCATTATCAGTCAGTAGAGTAGCCCCAGTTCCATATGCTATTTTGTGTTCTACCAACTCACGTTCACACAAGGGAATTGAAGCAAATCTAGGTTGACCACTCTATTCCTGTACCTGCACATAGATATTCAGCGACATCAATATTCATTTTCAGTCTTTCACTACATGAACTGAACTGTGAATACCAGGCTTCCATTGTGTAAGCTTGAGTGGTTTGTATCTTTTTGTGCAGCAGAAGAGCTTTCTCCTGATTACTCAGCCCACAAACATTAAGTGAATTCCTTTGTGCCTCCAGTTTGTCACATTTAGCAGTCTGTCACCAGACACTGTCACTCTTCCTTGTTGTCTCTCTGGCTCTTCAGTGGGGTCACCTCAGTAAGCATGCATAGATTTTTCCTGTTAGCTGGTTCCTGGCATCCAGATTTTTTCCTTCAGCATCTGTTTTCAGCTTTCACACATTGACATGCATCGTCAACTACTGAGTATCACAGAATCAGAATTGCTGAATTGTAGGATGTCTGGAGTTGGAAGGGACCCCATAAGGATCATCAAGTTCTACTCCCAGTTCCTCACAGGACTAAACCATGTGACTAAAATTGTCATCCACATGCTCCTTGAACTCTGACAGGCCCTGACCACTGCCCTGGAGAGTCTCTTGCAGTGACCAACCACAATCTCAGCGAAGAACATTATTTGAATGTCCAGTTAGAACTTCCCTGATGTAACTTCATTCTACTTCTGTCGTGTCTTTCTGGGCACCACAGAGAAAGGATCAGCACCTCCCCTCTCCCACCCACCTTGAGGAAGCTGTAGACTGTGATGGGCTGCTCCCTCAGCCTTCTCTGCTACGAGCTGAACAAACCAAGTGACCTCCGCTGCTCCTCGGAAATCTTGCCCTTGAAGCTTTTCACCGTTTGGTTGCTCTCCTCAGGATGAACTTCATAGTTTTATGTCTTTCTTACTTTGTGGTGCCCAAAAGTGCCCCCAGCACTGGAGGTGAGGCCGCCCCAGAGCAGAGCAGAGCGGGACAATCCCCTCCCTTGCCCGGCTGGCCATGCTGTGCCTGATGCCCCCCAGGACAGGGTTGGCCCTCCTGGCTGCCAGGGCACTGCTGACTCATATTCAACTCACCATTGACCCATCCAATAGACCAAAACACTTGCCACCAAACCAAAGCAGCCAGTACAGCAACAGGTTCTTGTTTGTCAAAATCAAACTACAAATTTCAGGCAAAACCGAAAGCATTTGGACAACCTGCGGTACTGCAGAAATGAGTTTGTCCTACCCTCAAGTACTAAACTCCAAACAGAATAGTTTTGTTTTTTTTATTTTCCCCATAGCTGGGCTTGGATTTTCTTTAGAAAAGAGACAATATCACCAATAGCTACTGATGATGAATTTTTCAAAATGATCTTCTGTATTTTGCTGCTTTAAATCGAACAACATAATTCATAGCTTGGAAGGAAATTGAGAGAGACTGATGCTTTCATCTAGATTTCTTATTCTGAATTAAGATTGAATGCAATTTTAATTACTTGCTTTCATGTCAGATGAGTTTAACTTTTTTCAAGTTTTAAATATGTATTTGATTTCAGGGATATAAGGTGTCAGGAGCTGAGCTGTGTGTTTATAACGTGAATCAGTTTAACTGCGGGCGTGATTTTTTAAAACCAAAAGACTGTTACCATTCACTATGTAAATACTCTTAGTTTTATAAAGAGATTTATATTGGTATAGTTCATACATGTTCCCTAAATGGCAGCCTGTATATATGGTATATTAAGTGTATGTGCATCAGTAGAATCATGTCTACATACATACCTACATACATACATAAGAATGCATTGATATTACTATCTAAAAAAGTTTTGTTAAAGCTGTACAACTTCTATGGATATCTTGGCCTGCACTTCAACTCATTTATGTACACAAAGATGAACATGGGAAAAAAAAATAAATCAAAAACTAGCTCAAGAAGCAGAGAAAGAGATGGGAATCTGATTTCCTTGTAATTGTTCGGTGAAAAATAATCGATATGCTAGTAGGCAGTGTAGTCTGAGTTGCAATGTTTTCATTGCAAATCAAATTGGTATTGGCTAGCACAAAAAAGGTTGGAGCAAAACTCACAGGGTTGCTACAGCAGCAGGGATGAAATAGAAAAACAGCTTCTGTCCTGTTGAAAAGCGAAGAAACAATAGGAAAGAGAAAAAGTCCTCAAACCCCCAAACATCTCATTTTATTAATAAGAATATGTATGGAAAAAAGGCTATTTTAATGCATGATTCAGATGTGTTCTTAGGGCAAATTATATCCAAAATTTCCATCCCTCCCCTACATCCCAGACACTCTTAGGGCAACCAGTACACGTGTTTGTATTTAGAAATGTGAAAGGAGGCTTGCTTCCATGTGGCAAGCTGTTTGGAAATGTCACTTTGTGTCTGTACCTTTAATTTCCACTGTACAGCCTTTAGTGTACGTCCTCTGTATGTCAACTGTCATGCCCCAGGCCTAAACTCTTTTCATGCAGGTCTTTTTTTTTTTTTTCCTTCTGCTATGTCTTGTGCTCTTCTAGGTTTGATCCAGGTGGAATTTATTTCAAGAGATTTATTTAAAAGAAAATATATGCAGTATTCCTTTGGAGAGAATGGGGGCAGAGCAGGGCTGGTTGGCTAGATCAGACTCCCTGACTGCCAAACCCAGTCTCTCTAAGCTTAAAGGATATTGATGGAATATTGACTGACTAGTCAGTGTTCCAGTGGAAGGAACTCTTGCTCCTCAATTGATTACAGCAGTATAGTTAATTTGAATGTCTCCTTAATCAATCTTTCTCACTGTCTGTTTTGTGATACTTGCACAATCACATCTAAACTATACCATTGTAATTATTTATGTTTTCAGTACACATCTAAAGGGATGTCATTATTCCCCAGGTGGGAAACTGAGGCCTTGATATTTTTGGGTGTGTACTCTTTTAGACTGATTGGAAAAATTTTGGATGACTATTTCATGTGTTAAGTTTTGAGGATTTCCTTCATAAACTGCTTGGAATATACTATTTTGGAAAGTGTAGCAAAATAATTTTTAAGACAATGGCAGTAAAAATGAACAAAAAATAGGGACTGGAAACTTATATGTGCTCAATGCCAGAGTGGTCTTAAAGTGGGATTTCAAGGCTTCTTCTATAGTACATTGGAAAATTTATAGCACTTGGGAAGAGTGATCCAAGAAATAGTAGTCTTGACACACTCTGTGAGAAATGCTAAGCACAGGGGTATAGGTAACATCTCCCTTCCCCAGAGAGCTCAAAGTTTAGTAGAGATTCTTCAAGGTGCATAGCAGAATGCAGGTTCTTCCTTCCAGATTAATATCCTAAGACAATATCTTATCAATATAAATTAACTCAGTGGCTTCTTTTACATTCATTGCTTCTCTTTCTACTGTATGAATTTGTGAAAAAAAAAAAGATATCTATATGCCACACGTGGTCTATATGCCACTTTTTTTTTTTTCTGAAAAGAAAAAATTGCCTTTTCCTCTCTGTATTCAGAAATTTCATCAACTCTGAATATTTTTCCCTTGCAGTTCCATGGTCAACTGTGATTCCCATGTGAATTTTAGATGTACTCTCTGAACATCTTTTATTCTGTGCAATAAACCTCCTTTTTAATATGTTTGTTACTTTCTGGACTTGAATATTTTTTAACTATGTGAGTAAACTGAAATAACCTTTTTGCTAGGCCATCAGAACCCATTCAGGGATTTGAAAAGACAGAAATTTTGAGTGATATCACATTTTTACTAATATGTTAGATCCTTAACGTATTTTTCCCCCTGAAAATTCCGTATTAGCATTATAGCATCCATATTAGTCTCATTTTTGAGAAATTACTTACATGCATGGGATATTTATCTTGCAGTGTCAATATGTCAGATTGAGTATGATTAAATCCAAGAAGGGGAAAACAAAACCAAAAATTTGGAAAAGTCCTACTGTAAACAACTCTGCAATATTTTTATTGTACTATCAATTTTAAGCCGATCTTCTCATTGATCTCATTGATTGGAGTTTGGTTAAAAATCTATAGTATGAGATGGCCTCCTGATTGTATCTTAAAATCTGTACAAAGACAACAAAAAGATTTTATGTGAGGGAGGGATTTACTATCACCATTAATGCGAGAGTTAGGGGGTTGTATTCTCATCACTGTCACTTCTGAGTGAGTTTTCCTTTGACACATCTTGCACATAGAGAACAGCTTTACACATGTAATCCATGCCTTTCTTCATGCAGGAGTGAGCAGCTCTCCACATCTTCCTGGGAACAGGATTGACTTCTACATATGCAGGGACCCGTGGGAGTACTGGAAGAAAATAAACAGGAGAAGCAGGCACTCAGCCCTCATTTTTTTTATGAATTTGGAGATGCAGAACACCTAATACCCTTTAGCAATTGCCATGGATTTCTGTGGTCTGCCACAGGAACTCTGGTCTGTCCTGTGAAGGTAAGCAGCTCCCCATCCCCAGTGGAAGAGTGTCTTAGAATTATATTTTGCTGAATTCCTTAGTTAACAGAAGAATGTTCATTGACATCTATGGAATCAAACTGGTGCATACATTTGTTTTTATGATTTAAGTTTCCAATAAAGTTTGGAAGTACACTACAAAATGTCCAAAGTGGTTTTCCTGATGCAAGCATATTTGCCTCAGTCCTGTTTCTAGCAAGGCTTCAAGTGCAATATATTTGCTATTGAAATGAGAAACTCAGTTGAATGCAAAAAATAAATCCTGAAGATAAATGGACCTACAAGCAAATTCTTAGATTAAAATTAAAGCTAATGATCCAATAATCTGTGACTACTGTAATACGATAAAACATGAAACAAACTTCAAAGTATGGAGCTCGGGTTGTTTTAATAAGCTTGACTGACCAGGCTTTCTCCTTACTTTTAATTCCATGCTTTTCTTAGCAATTTCAGAGAGCTATTGTTGAATAGTTTTCAAATTTTTGATTAATTTAAACAGAACTAAGGTCTGAGGTTTGATACTCGGTATTGGTAATTACCATGATTAACTTGAAGACCTTGATTTTAAAATGGAAGGGTTACAATTAAATGAAGGCATTAAAGTAATTTGGTCACTATAAAGAGTAGCAGATTTTTTGTAGAATATCGAGCCTTTTTATGGGTTGTCTTCATTGTAAGCAATGACTTCTAAAAACTCAGGAGTTTTTTCTTTCTTGCGGTTGTCTCTGAAATGCTAAAGGATAAATTTCACTCTAGATCTAGATCTCGATCTCAGAGAAAGTCAGAAATTACTGTTAAGAATGTGAACTGTTTATGCATTTCAAGACCACTAGGTGTTGCCTATTCACTGCAGCAAATGTTACAGTCTCTTTTATAGTGAGTGAGAGGAATTATGTGAATTATTCATAGTATCAAACTGAATTTGAGGCCTTTTGCTTCCCACTGTAATCCGAACAACTGAGAATAAAGCTAAAAATATGGTAGAGGGCTTATGTTGTGTAATTAGGAGAAACATTTCCCTGGCCACTTAGTTTTGAGCCCTCAATTACTGACATGGTGAATAAAAGGTATCAAGAAAATCCTGCAAAAAGCCTTTCCAGTGTTTTAAGAAAGGAGAATGCAAAAAGCCCTCTTGTATTCTAGTCTGACTGGCATAGGAGGGATTTACTGTCAGGCAATTACTGAAAATTGAAAAATGTCATTAAGGTTCACTTAAAAGTTTATAATCTCACTTTAGCTCTGATGCTTATTATCATTTTAAATGTGACAACTATTGTTTTTTAAATAACATGTGAAGAGCTGGGTTCTTCCAGTTAACACTCAATCCTTCCTATTACATTTCATTACCTGCTAATTCTGTACATGGAACTGCAGATTAAAGACAGACAGGAACACAAGAAGAAAGTTTTTTCTGCATGGTTGTAATAGAAAAAAATAATGGAACTCTCTGGCTTTAAACAAGCCTGTCCGTGGTAGTTGTAAATAATGCTTGAGAATGAAATGCCAACAGTAATCACAACATACAAGTCACCTATCTACAGACAAATGGAAGCACATGGCTGCATCAAATTTTGTGGAAACAGTTGTGATTTTGCTGTGCTTGTATTTCTGTCTTCTACAAGATGGACTGCTGTATGAAGTTTAACACCAACTGTATGAAGTTAAGCTAAGACAAGTGCTGGATTCTGCACCTGGGACAGGGCAAGCCTGGACGTATGTACAGGCTCGGGAATGAAAGGCTGGAAAGCAGTGCCGTGGAAAGGAACTTGTAGTTCTTGGTCGATGAGAAGTTGAATATGAGCTGGCAGTGCCTTGGCAGCCAGGAGGGCCAACCCTGTCCTGGGGGGCATCAGGCACAGCATCTCCAGCCAAGCAAGGGACGGGATTGTCCTGCTCTGGGGCGGCCTCACCTTGAGTGCTGTGCACAGTTTTGGGCACCACAATATAAAAAAGACATGAAAGAATTAGAATCCAAAGGAGGACTATGAGGGTGGTGAAGGGCTTTGAGGGGAAGCTGTGTGAGAAGCAGCTGAGGTCACTTGGTCTGTTCAGCCTGGAGAAGACTGAGGGGAGACCTCAATGCAGTTACAACTTTCTCATGAGGGGAAGCAGAGGGGAAGATCTCTTCTCTCTGATGACCAGTGTCATGGCCCTAGGGCATGGCGTTAAGCTAAGCCAGGGGAGGCTTAGGTTGGATATCAGGAAAAAGTTCTTCACCTGGAGAGTGGCTAAGCACTGGAAAAGGCTCCCCAGGGAAGTGGTGACAGCACCAAGCCTGACAGAGTTCAAGAAGTGTTGCCCTGCTTCTTGCAGTTGAATGTTTTTTACTTTCTTTCTCATGGTTCTTTCTGTAAACATAGCTATGTTATTGTAACTGTATCTTATCACTCACATTCCTTTCTCATGGACACAGAACTTTGATGGACATTTCCTTTGACCACTGTAATTGAGGGAGGAAGAACTGATTTCCTCCAATGAATAGTGATTTCCAAATGGATATAAAAAATAAAGAAGGCGGGTCTTGCCCTCCTTCCTTCCTTCTCTCTGATCCTGGACACAGGTGTCTCTGGCTCTTCCTTTTGTGTCGCTACTGTGACACAAGAAGTGTTTGGACAATGTCCTCAGGCACATAGTGTGATTCTTGGGGTGTGCAGGGCCTGGAGTTGGACTGGTGTTTCCTGTGTGTCCCTTCCGACTTGGGATGTTTTATGATTCTATGACTAGTTTGGAAATAAATGCGACAAGAAATAGAATTAAAGAGCATTGATAATGTGTCTATATTAACACACTCCGATAAATGAAATGCTGAAATAAAATGTGCAGTATGCAGAAAGCAGGGTTATTGCTGCTATGAGTGTTTGATACCACTGTTCTCTTTTCTAATGAAGAAGAGATTAAATTTCATTTTTCCTTTGACTCAATACCCCATTTTTTTTTCAGTAGGAAGAATAATAGAGATGTGAAACTAATGTTGAAAAGCAGAACTGAGCATTATCAAAAGTTTTGCAAAGATTTAGATAACAAATTGCAAGAGTACAATTGTTCTCCTCATGCCAGTGAAATGACTTCAGGGATGAAGCTGTGCCCACATTATTTTCAAGGTCTGAAAAAAAAGTAATGCCTGAGTAAACAATGCAATATAGAAAATTAGTAGTCTGGGCAAAGAGATTAATCACTTCTATAAAATAGCTCCCTATTAATACCTCATGTAAAGATTATCATAAGAGAACATATATTCAGGTGACAGAACACCCAAGGGAGCAAGGTCATGGTAAGAGCATGGTAAGATTCTGAAACAAAGTTTAGAAACCATAAACCCCTGCATGTTCAGCTTTTGCTTTTCCCTCTCTTTAATTGCAAGGTGCAAATTATATATCCCAGAATGATGTTATGACCCAGAAAATTTAACATGAACCAAAACACTCTCAATGTTCTATTTTTTTCAGTGGGAAATCCCAAATCCATTTAAGCTAATGGGAGGTTAGTTTTTTCCACCTCTAATTTCAGTATAGTGAAAATCCATCGGTGTTTCATTTCAAGCACTGGCTAGGAAGTGCAGGTTGCTACCGGTTGTGTGGAACAGGCACAATATTCCCATGCATGTTTCTGAAACCCTTGTTTCTCACAGCCACTGCCAGGTTTGGGGCCATCCAGTCAGTGTCCTCTGCTGCAGATTTTCTCTTCTTTTTCAGATCAAGAACTACTCATACTGGCAGTGTTGTGTGATATTCATTAAATATGGTCAAAACAAAAATGTTAGGTACTGGAGATGGGAAGTGTTGAGCTCATCTGGTCCATGTCACTGCTTTGTTGCATGAGTTTTGTTTCCCAGCAGTAAATATGAGAAAGATTTGGGGAATAATCTTATTTGTTTGCATCATTCCCTTCTCCAGGAGATCTACCAGAAAAATAGCTTTCAGTGATGTCTGGGGTACAGGAGAGACACTGTGGCAGAGCTTGCCCCAATGAAGAGTTACCATCTGTGTGGGGTCAAAGCTTTAAATTCTAAATTCCTGAAAACCATCACTTATTTAACAGTGTTATTTTCAGTTATGCATGGCATAACTGAATGTCACTGTTCAGAAATTAGTGTGTAAGTCGCAGACTTGTGTCTGCTGCCCAAGTTACAAGGTGCAGACCTTTACTTGTAGTGAAGCTGCCTTCTTTATGACAATAATGACAAGATCACCATAAAAAACATCTCATTTTCTGGATGGGACAGAACATTTGCTGTACCAGAGAAAGGTAGAAACGAGAATATCTGGTAGCATCTTTTAAAATTAAATATATTTTTACCAATAATTCACGTACTGTCAAAGATCTTCTTGAAATTATGTTACATAACACTAATTTTCAAATTAACTTGGAAACCTGAAGACATGACTGTGAGGATTTCCAGCATTGTTTTAGAGAAAGTGAAGGAAACTCATAGATCTTCTTATTTGCCTAAATTTCATACAAAGTAAAAAAAAAGTTAATTTTGTTAAAAATAAGATCATAAACTGTCAATCAGCACAATTTCATGACAAGTAGATATTTCCAAACAAACTGTCTTGTTTATTTCATGGTGAACTGAGGATCTGATGGAACAAGATAGTTGTATTGATATGGTAGTGTTGGTTTTCTCCAGTGGGTTTGATATAATAATGCACATTCTAAAAAAAAAAAAAAAAATTATTCTCATGGGACAACCAGAGTGCACAGCATATAGAATTAAAGTTGGATTAAAGAGGTCTTGAAATGCAGCTGATACCAGGCTGTCAGAGCTGGATGTCTCGAGCAGGTTCCAAAGGGGTCATTAAAGTACTTCAAGGCTCTTTTTAAAACCAATTGTGTAGATGATGATACAGAATCTTCGCCTGGATGGTTTAAAGATGACATAAAGATCGACCAGGGAGTATAATGAATACAAGTTGCTTTACAGAGAGGACCTCATTACCTAATTAAATGCAATTACAGAGTCCAAAGAACTGTGATTCAGAAGAGACACATCTATAACTAGGAGTCATTACAGTTCACAGCAGTCTTAGCCAGCACTGAGTATTCTTCATCAGGGCTACGTTGCCTTGGCATGTGGTTTTGGCTATGCTGTCCATTCTATTCTAATTAACTCTTCAGGGACCATCTCAGGCATGTCTGAATTGGATTGTATCCAATTGGTTCCAGTTGGATTGGATCTCGCTTATTCTGTCTTGGTAGAGGAGTGAGAATAGCTCAAAGAATAGCTGAAAGTTCAGTGTAGGTGATCAGCTCAAAATCAAACATTAAGGCTGTTTTAGGAGGAAGGAGCAAAGGGAAACAGGGAAGTGACTTTGCCAGTACACACATCAATAGGAACAGCATTACTAGAATACTGTCTAAATTTTTCATAGCTATGCTATGATAAGCATGTGGAGATAGGATTGAAAGATGCAGAAAGGTGTGGGGCAATGTCAGCATGCAATATGTAGATATCCCTGATTGGTTTATTGACTCGTAACTCTTAGGGACTTTGAAAGAAGGTAGAATGCCTTTCTGTGTTCATATCTGCACTTCCATGGACTGTTCATTACTTGCTTAGAGAAAGTCTGAGCTAAAAGTATTCAGCATTGTTCTGAGAATCACACCTGCCTGCTCTGCAGTCTGTTCACTGGAGCAGTCTCTCTTTAGGCAGATGGTCTAGGGGATCATTGTAGATCCCTTTGAAATGAAATATTCTGGTCTAGTACAGACTATTCTGCTCTTCAGGTTTAATCCTGTAGTTGGTCCTTTTTCCTTGGGCTTTTCCTCCCCTATTTGAGTTTTTCCATGGTCCATGTCCTTTGACTTTTATGAAAGCCTATTGCCCACATGGAACAAATATCAGACAAGATGAGCAAAGGAGATTAACTAAAAAAGTCCTGCAGAAGCAATCGCATAATACTGTGGGTGTTTTTTTTTTTATTATTTAAATGTGAATTATTTAGAAAAGATGTTAATCATTATATAGTACTCTAAAGATCCTCTATAATTACCTTTTTATTTTCACTGACTTCACTGATAGCAGAGGGTGGATCAGTAATGATCTTTGGCTACATAGTGCTTTTTTTCCTTTCAATGAAAGGACAATAGATAATTACAGCTTATTAATGGACAAGGGAACAGTTATATATATACAGGAGAAAATGTTGAAGTCTCATTCAAAGCTGCAGAGGGGAACTGTCAATGACTAGAGACATTCTGTTTTATCAAAAGACTTGGTTTTTGTCTTTTCTCTAAACACTGATTCTTTAGAAGTTCAGTTATACTTTGAATGCTGCATTATTTTGTTATGTAGAAGTGTGCAAGGATTTGCATCAAATGGAAGGAGAAATCTGCCAAAATTCAAAGATGTTTCTGATTTGGTTTACTGACTCTAGTTCAATGGTGTTGATCTTTTTCAGTTAACTGCAGATTTGAAAACAGGAATTTGAAGTGTGATGTCAAATATCCCCGCCACTGGAAAACTCTTGTAATCTGTCAGTGTCACAGATGACATCTCAGCGTATCCTTTTCCTATATTTAAAGATAAATTTTTAATATAACTTCAGTAACAACAAATTTATTTGAATTTTAGTGGTTTCCAGAATATTCTGTAAGTCTCGTGGCTGCAAAAAAATCATGTATCTCATTAATAAAGCTAGACCACCCGCCTCCTACTTAGATCAATACATCAGGTGGTAGGAAGGGATAAAACTGTGCTGTAAACTGTAGCTATATGTTTGCACTCCAAACCCCTTTTATTTTTTTTTAATGGAAAAGAAATATGTCCTTTCCCCCAGTCCCCAACAAATTCTGCTATGACTCAGAAGTGCAATTTGAGATTAAGTTATTTCCATTTCAAAAGGAGCTTTGAGAAGAGTGGATACGTGGAAGATGCAAAACCACCAGAGTCTTTACAGACGACTATTTCTAAACTGTAATAGACTGAAGGTTTTTTATTACTAATAAAATGCACCACAAGATGTCTCTCTAACAACAAAAATAGTCACGAAATCCAGAGCTGGTTCTAAAAATAGTTACTGAGGTCTGAGTGGGAGCAGACTGGAGCAAACTCACCAGCACAAACCTGTGTGTGGCACTGTTGGAGCTGAGGAGAAACATTTTGTCCACACAGAGAATGCCACATGGATCCCTGTTTTTTTTTCCTGCATGTTGTTATTTGCTTACAGGAAGCAACTAGAATTTAATAGCAGTCCTTTAGAAGTTTGGCAGCAAATAGCCATGGCAACCTGTGACAGGTCAGTGGTGTATTTGTTACACGGCTGCTGAGTGCGACAGCAGAAGAATTCAATGGCCTTTTTAGCCAAAGAATAATAAATAAAAATAAGAAAGAAAATATACCAAATTTTGTATGAAAAACAAATGAAGCACTTGTTCTTAATTTGCAGAGTATTATTTTGTACTCTGCTATCTCATTGAAAGGAAGAGAATTATGTTCCAAACTTCCATTTATTAAAAAAAAAAAATTATGTACAGAGCTAATATTTGGCCGGCTTGCTTGTTGGAAACAAAAATTTGCATGCATGCGTAACTGAGGGGAGAAAATATGCATGGGGAGAATATACACCCAATAAAAGTATATCAATAGCAACTTGTGGGCAGTAATAGTCTTAGGCGGGTACAGTCAGAAGTGACTACTGGGAAAGGCCATCTCCCAGGAAGTATGCACTGATTTTGCTGGAGATGAAGCACCAAACTTTTGTATTTGTGTCCTTCATTTCATAGGTTACCATCAAAAAGCTGAATTTTCCTGCCTGTAGCAAAGGCTAAAACAAAAGTCAGAGCTTTTAAAGGCAGCATCTGTTTTTGGAGACCTGTTGACTAGATGTAGACAGTCCCAGCACAGGACATTTCATGCCCCAGGCAACCAAGACACAAAGAGACTAGTCTAGCTTGACTAGTCTAGTCCAGACAAACTCTTCTTGGAACTTAAGTGCAAACTTCACAGCCCCATGGAAGAAACAGGGTCAGCATCTTGCTGAGCAGATAGAAAACAGGGAACTGAGAGGAGAAAGCTGTCCTTAGCTGCTCCTCATGTGTTAGTCATGGCCAACAGCTGCAATTCAGTAGTTGCCCATGTGAGCACTTACAAACTGTGTTAGGATAAAAATCAGTTCAAATTCACCAGTTTGAATTTTCCCATAGATGGAGCAGGACAGCCCCTCTAGTCAGTTACCAGCTCTCAGCTGAGAGTTATACATTATCCAATTCATAGCAAGGCAAAATAACAGATTAGTCTGAACTATCTTCAGCAGCTTGTTAAGATAACATGTTCTGAAAAGAAGTGCTCCCGTAGTCAGGCACAGCAGAGATGTGATGCTAGAATATTTTTACCTTCCTTCTCAGCTGCTAGCTGCTGCCTCAGACCCATACCTGACTGTGGAAAGGCTTAGGGAGTACTAATAAATCAAAGGCAGGCACAGATTTAATGTGTTAGTGGGTTTGCTGTGACTGAACTTGGGATAGAGAGCTTAGCCACAACCCAGTGTTATTATGGTTCTGATAGAGACCACTTCACAGAGGCTTGTGGTGCTAGTAATGAAATATAAGAGGATTACTGTTTTGGACAGAGATTTATATCTAGTCTTCCCAGCTCTAATAAGAAATGGTCCTAAGCCACATAAAATGGGATTTAAGTCTTTCCTAAAGTTTAGTTTTGTTCTGAATGGGGACTTTGGTTCAGGGGAAGTATTTATAAACTTACTGATCCTGGAGTATCTACTGTCTGAGACTCCCTAGCTCTCTCTACAGCTCCCTGTGGAGCAGTCCAGCAAAATTACTGTGATGAAAGTTCTGCCTTTCAATTCCTCAGCCCTAACCCTGTCCATGTTTCTTATAAAGGGCTCTTGTTGCTGAGATGGGCTCTTTGGTTACTGTCCTTCAGGTAAATTATCTTTCACAGAGTGGAGCTAAGGTCACGGACAACGCCAGCAGAGTTCTCCTAATTCGTTATAATGTGACCATTGTTTGATTGCCCTTGTGAAATCATGGGATGGGCAGTGTCTGTTCACCGACACCAAGTCTGATGATGTATTAGACATTGAAATGGCTGGATTAAACTGGAAGTTACGGCTGATTCCTTCCCTATGACCTCCTGATCCCTCTCTTCATCAGAAGGGTAACCTCCAGTTACAATCTGTTGCAAAATTGAATCTGATGAAAATTACTCATTTTAGGTGGTAATGGAACAAAAAAAGGATCCTTAGATCTGTGGAATGGGTCAGGCAGATTATATCCATTGTTGCAGAATCACAGAATGGTTGAGGTTAGAAGGGACCATCCCTGGAGGTGTTCAAGGCCAGGTTGGATGGGGCCCTGAGAAATCTGATCTCATGAGTGACATCCCTGCCCATGGGGAGGGGGTTGGAACTAGATGATATTTAAGGTCCCTTCAAACCCAAGCCACTCTATGATTCTATGACCTGGTCTAACCCCACTGCTCAAGCAGGGCCTAGGACCATTTCTAGTCAGACTTTGAATTGCTCTACAGATGAAGTCTGCACAACCTTTCTGGGCATCCTGATCTAGTGTTTCGCCACCTTTATGGTAAAAAAAGTGTTTTATCATATTCAGATGAAATTCAAGATTGGTTAATTTGTGTCCTTTGACTCTTCTCCTGTCACTGGGCACCACTGACAGGAACCAGGCTCTGGCTCCACTCCTTCCCATAAGTTATTTATATAATTTGATAAGTTACCCCTGAGACTTCTCGAGGCTGAGCAATCCCATCTCTCTCAGCCTTTCCTCATATGAGAGATACTGCTGTCCCTTCATCATTTTAATGGCCCTTAGCTGGACTTGCTCCAGTAAGCCAAAATCTTTCTTGTACTGGGGAGCCCCGAAGTGAGCTCAGCACGCCAGGTGTGGCCTCACCAGTGTGGAATACACAGGAGGAATCACTTGCCTGCTGTCAACATTTCTCCTGAGGCAGCCCAGGCTACTGTTGTCATTTTTATTGCCCCAGGGCTGCATTGCTGTCTCCAGGTCGGCTTGTTATCTGTCAGGAATCCAAGGTCTTTCTTGGCAAAGCTGCTTTCCAGCCTGTTGGCCCCAGTGTGTGCTGCTGCCTGGAATTGTTCCTCTCCATATGTGGGATTCTGCACTTGTCCTTGTTGAACTTAACGAGATTTCTTTCTGCCCAGTTCTCCTGTCGAAGTCCCTCAACAGTGGCACAAGCATCTGGTATATCACTCACTCCTCTCTCCTTTGTATCCTCTGTGGACTTGCAGAGGGTGCATTCTGCCCCATCACTGAGGTCATTAATGCAGGTATTGAACAGTATTGTCTCTAATACTGAGCCCTGTGACTTGTGTCACTAGAGATTTGTCTCCAATTGGACTTAGGGTCACAGATCACAGTGCTCTGGACCTGGTCATTCAGCTACCTTCTAATCCACACCACTGTCCATTTTCTGACCTATATTTTGTCAGCTTGTCTATGATGATGTTACAGGAGTTGATCTCGAAGTCTTTACTCAAGGTAAACAGCGTCCACTGCTCTCCCCTTGTCTACTAAGTTAGTCATATCATTGTAGAAAGCTATCAGGATGGTCAGTCGTTCTTCCCTTTGTAAATCCTTACTGACTACTCCCCATAACCTTCTTGTCCTTCATGTATTTAGAAATGCCTTCCAGGAAGATTTTTCTCCAACACCTCCACAGAGACTAATGTGATACTGACTGGCCTGTATTTCTCTGGATAGTTGTTCTTGCTCTTTTGAAGATAGGAGTGACATTTTCTCTTTCAGTCTTCAGTAATCTCTCTCAGTTGCTGTGACTGTTCAAAGATAACCACCAATGTCCTTGCAATATTAGCCGGTTCCCTTACCATGAGTGCAGCCTGTCAGGCCCCCTGCAGTCACATACATCTACTTACTTTAAGTGCTCCCTAAACTGTTCCTCTTCCACCAGGGTAAGTCTTCCTGGTCCTAGACTTTCTCATCTTTGGTGCACAGGATCCCTGAAGAATGATTTTGCTTGTAAAGTCCGAGGCTAAAACAGCAACAAGTATCTCAGCCTTCTTCAAATCTTCTATCACCAGTTCCTTTGATGTATTTGGCACTGGGGCCAAGTTTTCCATGCTGTTTATGAACTTGTAGAATCCTTTCTTGTTGTCCTTCGTATCCCTTGCCAGACTCAACTCCAAGTCAGCCTGTATATGTCAGACTCCATGCTCCTCCTGGAATGTCTGCCTCTGCTTCCACCCTTCATACACTTACCTGCCACAGCCATGTGCCTGCTGAAAACACCTCAGCAAACACGGAGATGAGCAACAAGATTCTTTATTCTCCACCAGCCCTTTGCAAGACAGACTGTGCTGAGTTTGCCAGCTCCTCCCTTCATTTGCACCTCGGGGCTCAGCATGTCTTTCACATCTAGGTGCTGTCAGTAGCTTCTGCCCCACAGGATGTGGCGTCACTGGACTTTTTTGTCCTTTGCTATATATTTACAAGAACAATGTACTTTTTAATACATAAAGCATAAGGATAAAGAACGTCATAACTATGTTACATACGTTGTTTCATTTATTTCTGTTTAACAATTTGTTATTAAAAGTTAAAATGACAAAAGTGACTTGGCCAGTTGGAATGTGCAATCTGCTGTATTGCTGCTTAGCAAGTGATGTTTGGGGATGCACAGGACACATTATCATTGCAGCTAGTATACCATGGAGTCAACTGTGAAAATTTACCATGCAGAAGAAATCTCTTGATCTTGTTCTAGGTTAAAATTGACAAATCTTTACAGAATTATTGGAAAAATTTATTTTTTTTAAAAAATCTTTTTAGGATTACACTATAGAACATTAATAACAAAAACAGTAACATTGCTTTGGAAATAGAAGTGTAACTGTGGATTCTCAGTAGTTAGCAATTTGTGTAAATTCAGTACAAATTAACATAAAACATGATAAATTTAATCTGTGGTGTTCAAATGTTTCGCTGCTGCATTGTGAAATTAAAATCTGTAACTCAACAAATAATACTTGAAAGTCTTAAGTGATAAAACACAAAACAGTGGCTCATACAGAACACAGAAATTGCATCAACATGCACTCAACAAATAAAGTCACAATAGGGAACAACAGGAAGGAAAATTATGGATATGCAGTCATTGCTTTCAGAGATAATGTGGGGATAGGAGGGGAAGATACTTGTTTGACAAAAATATTTCATTAAAAAAGCATCTATTGACTTAATCAGCAGTGAAAAATGTTCTCGGTGTATTAAAGTATCAACCAATGTATTTCATCTTGTGAGATCTGTATCATTAATCCATATATGCCCCCAGTGTGATACTGATTATGTAGGTGCATGTGGTTTATCAAAGTGTATATTTGCTTAGATTTGGCAGCCTCTGAGAAGATGCCGCACCACTAATCAGCATTAAAAGAGGCACATTTTTTTTCCACCTCCTTGTGGGGAGTTTATATTCCTGGACAGCTGGCAGGACACTAGAGACTTTTATTTTCTCATTATTAAAGCTGAGTGTGCCACCAGCACATGCCCAGTTTTAACTGAAAGGTGTTTTTCAAAGCTCATGTTGATGAACACATTGGCTTGAGAGATACACTGAATGCACAATTTAACCAGTGTTTGTGCAGCTGGACCTGCACTGGAATTCAGGGTGCCTGTATGTCCTCACAGACTTCAGAACTGTTAATTTTCACTTCGAAGGTGAAACACTGAAGGTCTGTCTGCCGAGTCACCATTGAGCCATCAAAGCACACGCTCCAAGAAGATGCAGATCAGCATCGATCTGCTCCTGAGTAGTAGTAGTAGTTGTAGTAGTACTGGAGTGAGCGGTGCGTTCCTGGTTTTCTCTTGCACTTGTCCAGCAAGGAGAGACAAAGATTAGCCCTGAGTGAGACTGCCAATATCACTTTGAAGAATATATATCAAAAGTCAAGAGGCTGTAGAACCAAATCCCAAAGTTCATCTGCCGAGAAAGAACAAATGTTTTCCACTGTACACCATAAATTCCTCATGGGTAAAAAGCTGCCAGTGTAAGAGCTGAGGTTTAAAATTCCCAGGCTTTAGCCTACTTGCCACGTAATACATTTTGTGTGGAATACCATTGTTTTCCTACCAGTAAAGTTAAGGACAGGCATATGTAGTGTCTGAATGTCCTGAAGTAGTTCCTGACACCTGGTACTGAGTATGTCAGGAAGAGCATCTTGCCTGGTTCTCTGTTGTCATGCCAAGCTTTTCAGATATTCTTTTAAAATCAGTGATCTATCGAAGTATATTCAGTACCCTGAATTTATTTAGTTGTTTTCTAGTGAGGATGTAGCTATTAACGCTGGCAGCAATAAATAGGTTAAAAAATGATGAAAAATCTGTTCGTCTAGCAATGATATCCTTCAGGCTTGTATGATACCACATAAACTCATAGCAGGTGTTCCAGGGTCAGTCCTCTGAGCTGGGGTGCATAAACTCCTTAATACAGATAAGTAATCTGCAGCAGAAATAGTTCCCTGGAGGAGTTACTCCCATGCCTTAGTGCAGACAGGGCTTGGCAGATCTGTACTGGCACTGTGAAATTCCATGTGCCAAGGTGAATGGTATTTAAGTGGTTAAATTTCTGCATGAAGGAGATACCGTAGCATGGTACTAGACGTCTGCGCATTGGTCCAAGGCAGTGTTTTCTACAAAATTCTGTACTAAGTTACAATAATAATACTTTATTTGCTTAATGTCAAGCTATCATCAATCCCATGCAAATTGTTAGCTTTGCAACAAAACACCATGTAATTGTCACTACAATCTTAAGCCTCAGCAGTCTTGATTTTCAAAATACTAGTTCATCAATAAACCATTGTAAAGGCTTTAAGCTCCAACAGGAATGCAGTAAAGAAGCTCTTTTCATCTGTGATGTCAATAAGCTGAGATGAGAAAAGAAACTAGATTCATCCAAGTGACAAATGGAGATACATGTTTTAACCATAATGAATAAATGACATCTCTATTAATGATTTATCTGCTTTCAACTTTAACAAACAGTTCTAGTGATAACAACTAAATTTTTTTTGCATTAGAAAAGTAAACTGACACATAGATAACATAGTCAATTAGAGTCTAGTTCGATATTCATAAATGCTAGCTTAGTATATGGAAACTGAGTTGGTAATTACAACCAGAACTATTCATTTTCTTTTTTAAGAGTAGATATCTGGGAATGCCATTTAGTCATTACTCAGAATTACTTGTTATCTTTGATGAACTTAGTCTGTGCTTTCATCTGGTACCATACTGCATGCTAATGCCAATCAACAGTGTAAATATGCAAAGAAAAAAAGTATTTGGGATGTGAATTTTAAATAATCTTGGTGTCATTTTCATTCTGATCCCATTGAATCAGAGACTGCAGTGGCAGCATCCTCTTCAAAAATGCTACCACTGGGGCAAGAGGGGATACCATCATGCTTAGAGAAATCCATCTCTATTCTTGTGACAAGAAATGCACTGAAAATGGGCATTTTTCCTCTCCCTCAGTCCATGCCATTTGTTCCTATTCTTATACCAATTTCGAGCCACTCACCCGTATCCTGCCCATTAGAGCTGGTTAGTACATGCTGTTCATTTATCATACAGGAAACAGGCGGCTTCACCAGTCAGATTTTTTTTACAGGAAGGTATCTGTGTTAGCAAGGCTTTTTCTGAAGCCTTGAAAAGCGAGAGAGTAGAGCCCTGTGTCCCATGGCAGCCTTGCCATTGCCAGAGGCCACAGGCACAGGCGTTGGAGGCTGGAAACTGCTGCTCTGACACAGCTCTGTTCTGTGCAAACAGCGGAAACAGGTTGTTTTTATCCCTGTACAGAGAAAAAAAAGCATAGCAGCAACAATAAATGTCACAACCTGAAGAGCTGCCACAAAACAGAAATATCCTCCGGTCAAGTTTTGGAGACATTTAGGTTGGAGATCTAACTCAGCATCTAAGACACACACACACACATGCACACACACACACAAAAGATGATTTGGCTGTTTTTCCACAATTGGATTCTTTTTTTTTTTTTTTTTTACATCCTTACAGTTAAAATACCTATGTTAGGCTTTCCTGTAGTGTCTGTCATCATTCCCATTAGGTACTGCAGAGGAAATTTGGAAACACAAATAGTCAATAATAACAATCAGAACAACAATAACAATAAATAAGAATGTCAGGAAGACAATTACTCCTATTTTTGAGTTTGAAAACTTCTCCCACTGAATCATTAAACATCCCCAGTGTTCTCTAACCTCGGTACATTCATCTGTAGGGAGATTAATGCTCTTTTGAAATTATGGGTCATTTTTCAAAATGTTGGTTTCCTCCTGTTTTCTCTTCATTTTTCTCAAGATGCCTCTGCTCCATGGAGATGCTGGTTAGTACATTAACTCTTCACCTCTGAAGAGCTGGATGAAAGATTTGAACCTTTCACACTTGTCCCTTATATTTACTTAGTCATAAACCACAGCACAGCTACCAGAAAAGGAGGAAATGTAGAGCAGAGCTGGAGCAGAAGGCAGGGTAATGTTGGTACAGCTGTGAGGGAAACACTTACAATGCCAGCAGATCTGCTTAAACCTGAGTTAGGCTGTCAGCACTGAGGTCAATGCATTGTATCAGCTGGACCAAGGTGAAATCAGGACTTAACCCCTCTTTTCTGCTGGTTGCAGATTCAATGCCTCACTCCAGCAAGACTGTAAGAGCTCTCTCCCCACCTCTGGAGAACAGACAATAACCTTGAAGGATAGCTATTTGCATAAAATATGTTGCAAATACTGGATTTCTGAACACAGGCTTCTGTTAACATATTTCAGTGGAAGCACATTTTTAAAAAAGATAGTTATTTGGAATTGTCACGCATTACAGTGAATACAAATACACTCTTATAAATGAATAAAATGCTAAAGCTTCTTATGTTAGGATCTGTCACTCAGTCTCAGTGGAACTTTATCCTCTTCATAAAGGCTTAAATTTTCTACTGAAATAAATATAAATCAGCCCCTCATTCTAAGTCATTGAAATGGTGGTTCGCTTTGTTTTTCTTGACAAAAATCAGATGGGATCCAGTTGGCAAGCTTGCGGTAAATGTCTTAGTGGTCAGACTAATCACCTCTAATAACTTCAAGCCCTGAACCACTCTGACATAAAAAGGGAAAATCCAGGCATTTCTGTCTGCACCTTCCTGAGAAAAAGTGTCTTTGGGCACAAAGCCCAGTGGAGGCCATGACCTGGGAAAGAGGGGCCAGAAGAAACAGTAAAGTAAGTTCAGCCTAGCCTGAAAATGTTCTTTGTCCCAGTGGGGACCCTCCCAAGGCTCAGGAGGATCCTTCTGTGACCCTTCAGGCATTCTTTAACCTAACTGGGGAGGAGCATGGGAAGCAGGGGGAAAATGGCAGATAGTGCCTCCTGTCATGGTGTGTGATGGGCTGTGCAATTAAGCAGAGTGGTGCTGTTCAGGAAGAGCTTCAGAAAGCAGGTTTTGAGAAGCTGGCTGGCAGGAAGAAGCTAGTGTATTGTTTGTGATGGCTTGCTCCCAGGAAGAGGGCCCTCAATCTCTTTTCCAATTAGGATCTTTTATAGAAAGTCATAGCAAATATCAGGCCAGGCATCAGACAGTTCTGTGGTCTCACTGTCCTGAGATTTCAGAAATAATGTGTATAGGCCATTTTGTTATTTACACTGGAAATCACAGCTTCCTAGCAGAGACTGGGGAGGTCACATGAGATTTACTAACATCAGTGGGAGTCCTGCTGGGCTGAGGTCCATGGTCTGCATGCAGGTGTTGATAGTGTCTCTCTATGACAAGGAGACAGCAGATAGAAATCAAAATGGTTTTTCAATGTGAATGTGCTTTGTGACCACAGCCTCTGCAATACACGAACCATCTCTGATTTTGTAATAATAGGAGGTAGAGGAAATTTTCCTTTGGAAAAAACAGTGTTAACAGAGCTTTGAAAGTCAAGTCTCTACCCTTTTGTCCCACTTCTTTCAGTTATTGTAAGAGCTGAGAAAGATACGTATTTGCTTCTCCCCCTCCCTCCCTCTTTCAGCTCCCCTTTCTCGCTGCTCCTGAAGCTCTGCCAGGGTCTGTCTGCTGTGCCTGAGGTGCTCTTGGAGCTGACTGGTTCCAAACAACATTTAGGAAAAAAATTCTGGACTGGGACCAGAAAAAAGTGAATGTAAAGGAGGAGACAAGGTATGTGTTCCAGACCATTTGTTTTCAAACTTTTCTGTCCACCACAACACTATGCAATCAGATCTTGATGATCCACATTGACAGAGACTTAATATGGCTTGTGTAAAGCAATAATATAGCTAATATAAACCATGTGGCAATTAGGCTATCAGAATCTTCAGTGAAAAAAATAATGGGGAAGAGAAATAAGGCCAGTAAAACTCTCAAGCATGGAAAATGGCATAGCCCCCAGGCTAACACTGATTTGAACTAGTAAGTCCACACCTGCTTCCAGACATGCAAAAGATCAGGAAGAGCTGTAGGAATTTTTCTCCAGGAGTGGGTTACTTATCTACACCTCAAAGAGTCTGCTGAAAAATAATCCAAAGGCAGTGACTCTAAAGAAGCTGTAGGGCCTTCTTTCTTCCTGCATTTCATAAGGAAAAATGGTCACAATTTCCAGGATTCTGTCCTGTTCTAAGACTGACTGCAGTAAAGGACCCTTAATAGTCATGTCCATCTCTAATTGGTTGGATTGAAGTGATACCAAGTTGTTCTAATCTTCTTATTGAGAAAAATAAAGAAAACGTCACAAAGTCTCTCCGTTTACTCATTCCTTACCCACCAGAGGCCAGAAAAAGATACAAGCCCTGGGTTTGTTTTTCTTTTCTGCATGAGCAAAGGTTGTGATTGACTCCTGTTCTTTAATGCCAATGTAAAACACAACACTCACTCTTCAACAACAGCGTGCCAAACCTGCCTCTTGAAAACTTGGGCTTTAAAATTATTAATCCCACTCTGGCTTCTCTGTGGTCTCCCGGAAGAAAAGAAATCTTTCTGCATGCTCAGCAAACAGCCACTGCAGGTTAAGTTGCCCAATGGTCAGCACTGAGGGACAGTACCTGAAATCAAAACAGGTGAACACCATTTAAAGCTTGAATGTCAAACATCCCACCTGCTTAATACCCTGGCTGAGAAATTAAAGACCTGGAATCAGAAAAGGTTCCTGACTGATGAACTGAAAATGACAGCCTTTGAGCAGTTCAGTGTTTAGTTGCCTCGTCAGGCTTCAAAGTGCATTCCTCACCTAGAATATAGACCTGAAGAAGTTGCTTGACCAAGATGTGTAAGAATATCTCATTTGTTTGCAAGTTGATCCTGTCCTAGTACACTGCAATTCTCAGTGGACAGAAACAAGAAATAATTCCTCTTAAAAATGTTTCTCTCAAAGCCTGCTGTCTGCTGATAATTTGATTGAGATACAAAAAGGATTCTGTGTTTGGGAATATTGAGTGCTACCCTATGGGATTAAAAGCAAAGACTCTGTAGTGCATCATGAAGTGGATCCTGGGATTTCAGGACATGGAGAAAACATTTGGAGGACTTAGATATAAAGCTATTGGGAGGGAAAGCAGTAATAAGGAATCTAAAAAGACAGGACTGAAACTGCCAGATTCCTCATGTGCTATGGGTCACTTAGGACGTCACTTGTCTTAAAATCTTACTGATTCCCACCACACTGCAGTGGAATGACTGGAAGGATCCTGCAACTTTTTCCTACCTGCCACAGCTGTCAGAGTGTATTTTCTGGTGAGTCTAATACCAGGATGTTGTTCAGTAATGGAATACTAAGTGGAAAAGAACTCCATACATCTCTGGGAGATAGAAAACGCTATGGAAAAAAAATTTGTGCACGTTTGTAAATAACAAATAGTACCACCCAAGCTAGATTATTTTTTGATAGAATTACTAAATTAATGGATGATGGGAATGAAATCGATTAAGCGGTTCTGAGCTTTCAGTAAGGTTTTTGATATAGTGTGTCACAAAATCTGGTGTGAAAAATGAGTAGCCATCTGAGCTGCAAAGAAACTGTCATGGATTGAATCAAGGACTTAAGGGGAGGGAAAGAAAGTTCAAAAAATAAATGACAATGACAAACCAGAAGGACGTATTTGCTCTGGGCTCTCCAAAATCCGGTGTTCATTTCACTGGTATTTCATGCCCTACTAGGGAGCTGTTACGAAAGGTGGAGGTGACAATAAATTAGGAGATTCAACTGAGTTAGAAATATGAGCAGGAATTAGTAGATGGAGGAATTTGCCCTGAGCCTCAGACTCACTCAACATCACCTTCACACAGACACTCCAGACCCCCCATAAAATATCAAATCGCACCTATTACACTGGGAGAAGGGGAGGGAAACACAGCAGGACTGAAATGTGTGCCTGGAAGGAGTGGCATGTCAAGTTCAGCACAGACCTTGGTGCAGAGAATGAGAGGATACCTCTTGACCACCTGCCTGCTGGTTCAGCCCATCTTATCATGCAGCTGGAGGCCCTCTGGGCTGTGGGTTTTGGTTGTCTCTCACAGCTTGCTTTGTCTGACAGCTGTGCTCTGCTTGGAAGGCTGAAAAGCCAGCAGAGACCCAGAGAGATGAGAATTGCAAAAAAGAAAAAGAAAAATTGGCAATCTGACTCACATAGCATAGGAAAAGGGTATTTTAAGGAGTGTGCAGGAATGCTTAATATCATGTCACAGAATCTTCCTGTGACACACTGATGATGAAACTAGGCTTCAAATACAGCTTTGCTGTACGGTTTTTTACTCCCATTTTCCTGTTATTATTGTCTCTTCAATAATAAATCGCCTCTTCTCCCCACTTCTCAGGTAAGCTGCACCTTTTGAAAAACTTACTTCTTGAAAATAAGCAGACAGGTGGCCCACATCCTCAGATAAACCAGGTGAAGTGGCAGCACCCTGCCCTGCTTGGGGCCAGTGAAAGGGGACAAGGAATTTCTATGCCTCACTGCATAACAGTTCACTTTGATTTACATTCACTGCTGCTGAATTAAACATCACAAGGGCTGTGCATGCAATATCTATACTACCAGCTTCCAAGGAATTTCTGAATAATGGGGTACGTATGGTCTTCTTTTCCTTTGTGTCCTACACCTGGAGAATTGAAGGTGACATGACCAAGCTAAAGGACCACCATGGGTCTGTAATATAGCCTAGGACAAATCCCTGAACTCTTGGTGCCTTAAAACAGAGTGTCTACATCAGTTTTTTCTAACTGCTTACGAACACTTAATTCCCTCTCTCCCCCTTAATATTAGCATTTACTCCCAAATGTTTTTGAATGAAGCCACTTGTAGACCTGGAAAGTGTCTTTTATGCCTGTATATTTGTTGCAGCAATTTCTATTCTGAAAGTCAAGGACCTTCAGTTACTCCTTTTCTCAGGTGCTTTCAGACTTTTGAGCAAGTGACATAGCGACTGTTGAGTGAGAGCAAAACTTTGCCAAAGAGAGAGACTAATTTTCTCCTGTTACAGAGATTAATGTCATTCTTTTTGGATACAAAAGAAATCTCTTGGCTGATGAACTTTGCTCTGACACTGGGCGGGAATGGCTCCAGACTGTTGTTATTCTCTGTCTTTCCCCAGAATCGCTTTGCTCAGCAGCTATTTGTAGGATACTGAATAAGCCAAGAAGCCGTGCCAGTTCCTGCTGGGAATCAGTGGTCAGCTCTTGTGCTGGGGGAAAAGGCAGTAGGAGCTGAGACCTTCTGAGGGAAAGCTGCCTTGTTAAAGACCTCTCAGCTGCTGCCAAAACCAACAAGGCAAACAGCCCTCATGGGCAGCCACAAACCCATAGGTTTGGGAGGTCTTTGCTGGTGGCACAGCTCACTGGGTGGAAACACCTGCAGTTTGAAGGAGCCAGCAGTCCTTTCTGATTAACAACCTCCTATAAAGCACATTTTCATCTAATTTACCTCTTTTGGCTTTCAAATAAGCAAGTAATGTCACACCTGCTAAGCAGTTAGAATTATGCGGCATCATAAATTAAACTTTCTAATTTGCCAAGATTCCTGGCTCATGCCGTTTATCATTCAGAGTCATCCTTCAGAGAGGCAGAAGTGTTTCCTGCATGGCTGCCTGTGAGAGGGGAATCTTTTTCCCTTGTCCTGCAGCACAGGAGGAGGCATGGATGACAGTGGACAGGGGGTGCCAGCACCAGGAGCTCTCCAGAAGGATGCATCATTAGCGAAGTCATTAACCCAGGACACGTGTGTGGCAGTGCTGTGTTTTGCACCACATCCCCCCACAGCTGCTGTAGGCTGAGTGCCTGGTGAGGTCCTGCTGTTTGGGTCCCCACTGTGTAGACTGAAGACCTCTGTGGCTCAGGCACCTTTGGTCATGGGGGTGGCACTGAGCAGCTTTGCTGCTGCCGTGTACTCTGAGAAGTCCTTACAAACAGGAGCAGGATGCTCACATTAGTGGTGCTGTTCCGGTTGAGTAGGCTGGCATCAACTTCAAACATTACACTGTGCAGGAAGTGAAAGTGTCCTTATGAAGTTGGGTAGTTTTGGCATCCCTCTTCCTGTCCCTCAACTCAAGGCTCAAAGCTGTTTAACCCATGAGAGAGGGAATCAGCAAGAGGCTACTTCTGTAAATACATTTCACTGATGGAAGCTGGCTTTGAAGATTGTTATCTCTTGAAAACTATTTAATGCAGTGAATATCTGTTGGAACAATATTGATGAGACTGGGTTTTACATAAAAGAGCAAAGTGATGCTGCTGCTTAGCACAAGCTCCCTGGAAGAGAAATCAGAAATGTGAGCTAGTCCCAGTCTGGTAATTGCAGAAAAGATGGAGTGCTTGTACTGTCTTTTCCTGTGAAATTTTTCAGTGGGTTTTCTCCCAAAGCTGACCTCTTCTCATTGTTTGGAGAATGGTGGTGGGTTCTTCTTCCAAAACAAAAATAAAGACTTACTCATGGACTAGAATAGTTTGAGGTCAGGGAATGTGGAGTGAAACCGCTATAGCAAAAAAGTAATTTCCTTTTGAAGAAATATTTGAAGTCACAACAAATTGGTTTTTGAACAAATCTATAAAGAGTTATCTAGGCAGCAAGTAATACAAATGAGTTAAACTACTCATAAGCATTTGACCTTTTCCATAAGCAAAAAAATCTATATCAAAACAGATATGGATATATGTGGATGTCCTTAGGCTAAAATAATTGCATTTAAAGAACTTAACCCAAAAAGAGTAGCACACATAGTCTAGCACAAACAGATACTAGAAGATGAGGGTGATTTGTGGTATCTTGCAGAGAGAGAGCTTAATTTGGAAGCTACCTCTTCTTTCTGTACAACATACACATTACTTCTGGGAAAACAAGTTGAGAAGGAGCCAAGAAGAACATCAGTGAATGGCAGGAACCCTGCAAAGGGAAAACAAAGTCCACCAGCTGTGTGCAGCACAGCTCGGCTTTCCCTCTCTGCTGTTGGCTTTGCTGGGGCCAGCAGCTCAGCCCAAGGCCAGAGGGCAGAAGGGGGGTTTCTTCAGGACAACCTTCTCCCAGTGGGATTCTGGGCTTGTCAAGGTGAGAGTAAAAGAGCTGTGAAGGCTCAGAATTGTACCTGCTTACACGAGACACCAAAACTGCTCTGTGCTATCATGCAATCAGAACAATACATGGAGGTTTTATCTTGTTGTGGTCTCTTCTGAGAGAAGATAAACTCTTAATCTAGTTAAATATGCACATTGCCTATGTGATACTGATAAAGAATCTTCTACGCTGTCCCTGCTGCTAGGCATATAAAAATCCTTTGTTTAAATGAAGACTCCATTATTGCTGTTCACTTTTAAATTAAACTGTGGAGACCAAGTCTGGTGTTGTTATACACATCTCTCCCCAAAGGACTTAGCCATTTTTGTTCAGTGCAGGGACAGATGTGGGAGGCTCAGGGTCTGTATGAGCACATCTGTGCCTTGGCTATGCTGACACCACCAAGCCCTGCTCAGTCAGCAATGGGAATGCAGCCAGCTGGGCATGGAGCAGCAATACCACTAGTTCCAAATCCAGTGGTGGAACAACCCATCCCCATGGGCCAGGACTGTTCAATGCCTTCTGGAAGCCAAATCAAGTAAGTTGGGTACCTCATCACCACATGAAGCATATTTAGAACTTCACACCTGTGAGTTATAATAAAAAAAAAATGCTAACATATACAGCAATAAGGTGTGATTTGTGATGTTAATGGTTTTCTAATCTATACATTTAGTGAGAAAATATACTGCATAATTTATGGAATTGCTTTAACACTCAGAGCACAAATGGCACCTCCCGATTGGTTCAGCTCAGTGCCATATGTAATATAGAAAATGTATTTATACTCAATGAAGATATAAATTGTAAGGAAACCTTGGGCAAAATGGTAAAATTATAAATGCGTTTCCTGCCTATTGAACACAGAATTTATATTTGGAATCTTATCTGAGTTGTGTTGCAACAGTCAGCTTGGCTTTTGTTTTCACCCCTAAAGGCTTTCTTCAAATATTCCCTTACTGGAAGGGTTTTTTGAAGCCCAACAACCAGACAATTAAGTGAGTACAAAGAGCACAATAACTGCTCCACACAGCAAGTATCGTGCCATGTGTGGTAATGTCTTTTTTCCTTTCAGATTTTTGATCTAGAGATCCATTACACCGACAGACTGGCTTCCAAGTCCATGTCCAGTTCAGTTAGGATCAATTTTAAGTGAACATTGCTGTTCACAAAATACATAAATGCAAAAGCTTGAAAACTGAAAAGGGTTAAAGCGATGCTTTCATTCTCACTAACTGATGACAGCATTTCAATTTTAAACTCTCCTGCTATAATTTGTCCCTCTCTCTCTCTCCTCCATTTCCTCAATTGTTTATGTTAACTATCCTATAGCAAGTTACTTTAAACAGCAGGTTTGTCCTTTCTGAAAGGATTTAAGTATAAACTATGCAGGGGGAGAGGGAAGGTGATGGCAGCCCTTGTTACAGGTCATCAGTTTGTGGAGGCACACAAACCTCTTCAAGATGACTCACCCCATGGCCATGGAAAAACAGTTTTGGGGTAGGCGGACTCCTAGGAGGGCCCTCAGACAGATGACCATGATGAGTCAGAGCCTTGGCACATGTGTTTTATTTGAAATACAGATTTCTGACAATCCTGGTAGACATTGGCCAAGTTGGCCAAGTTTTTTCATTCCTACCTCCTTTCCAGAGAGAACTGGAGACATGTTTAACTGCTGCCAACTTTGTTAGCTGATTGATGGGTTTGCTGGCCTGGCTGAGCACTGCTCTGAAGGTTACGTTTCTGGAAAGCAGAAGGAAAATCCCCCCATGACCACTCTGGCACTTGTAGAACAAGCAATTTGTCTGACTGGCTGCTGAATGTATTAATATTTGAAGTTAATTTGTCTGCTTGAATAATCTGGTGCCAAATCATGTAGCCATTTATCAGTTGTAATGGGAAGACAACGCTCTTGCCTGATTGCCTCTAGAAAGTAACCACCATAACCTTGGTACCTTGGATACAGCTGATCATGGAAAATTACACTGCAATACTGTGCTGACTGCTTCATAACAAAAAGTATTTAGTAGTTTTATGTGAAAGGTTGGACTAAATTACATCTTCATTGTCCAGAAGAAGTGTAACAAATGAATTTGCAGTTGTCTTAGCAGTATCAGTAAGGGGAGGGTGTCTGAATCTTCCTAAGAGCCTCAGCTAAATGGGAATCTCATGCAATAAGTGCATGTATTACATGAGAGCATTCTGAGCAGAGGTCTTGGGAGGGGAGAGAACGCTCAATTTAAAAACATGGAAAGCAAACACCACCCAAGGCAATAAAACTCTGGCAACCTTTAGCAGATGATGCTCTGCCCCGGCTGCACAGCTGACAGATGTGGTGGGATGGCTGTGGCAGGATGGCAGACAGGAGAGCAGTGCTGCCAGCAGGAATGAGAGCCTTCACTGGAGGACAAGGGTTTGGCAAAGCTGCCTATCAAAATGGGCACAGGATGACCACAGACTGATCCTTACATGTAGTCAGAGATCCAAAATACGGGTCAGAGTGATTTGGCAAAGGGGGAGGTTGACAACAGGAAGGGAGCAAAGAAGGGAGGAGTGCCAACAGAAGGAGAGAGCAGCTCAGTTTGACCACGTTTGTCATCTGATAGAAAAAAAAGTACAGTTTAATGTATCAAAAGCTTTCATTTAATATATCAAAAGCTTTTATTCAAATCAATTACAGCAGCACTGACTGCTGGGACCTTTTGTCTGTCAGGCTGAGGCATAGCTCCATGCAAGGCCATCGAATGAAGGTAGAAGACAGACTGAGACCGAATTTCATTCATTGATTGTCATTAACAGAGATACAGATTTGTGCATGTACTGTTTTCTTGCCTAGGCCTTGACACAGGTTGGTACAGTCAGGCTAGAAGAACCAGGATGTGAAGAGTATCTAGTTTGGGTGATGGCTTGTATTTCGCACATATCCTACCAAGAAAAAAAAACCAACCCTGAATAAAATGAAGCGATAGAGTTGCAAGCCACTGGCAGGTGGTTTTTTAGCAGTGCTGTCTCTATGGATTTGCTCAAAAGCTGGTTTTCAGATGGAGACTGTAATAATTCCAAAACACAGGGCTGCAATCCAGGGCTGCAATTCAGTGTGGCTGAACCTGTAACAGCAAAGCTACATTTTGGTTTATGTGGTGTGTAATACTGATTAAATTCCTGTACATGGCCAACCAAAGTCACTCCCCTTATGCCGGTGTGTGCAAGAGATTCCCAGGTGTTCCCACCAAACTGTGCAGACTGGAGAACACAGAAATAATGAAGTCTTCAAGGACCAACATAAAATGTCATCCCACTTCTCATATGGCAAGGCAGTAACTATATTTCACTCCCAAGACTTTCCATCCCCAAAAGGCTTTATATTATAGACTGATTGTTATATACCATATACATCAGAATTTCAAGGGGACACAACGGCAGGCTAGTTCTCTGCATTCAGCTCAACTTCCAAGGGTTACAAATACAGCGAGTAATGAGATTGCATACATACCAGTGTCTCTTCAGAGGCTGTCATTACTAACCTCATGTGTGAAAGGAGTGTTAAGTATGTGATCCAGCATGGTGCTCTGCCTTCTGAGTTATCTGAAGTTAATAGTTTCTGGAGGAGCAACTCATCAGGGTCAAATGCCACCTCCTTTTACAGCATCTGCAGTTGTGCAGGCCTGGAAGCTCTCAGGAAGGTCTCTGCTGCACTTGTAACATTAATTCATGGCATAGCAAAAGCTCTAGCAGAGGGCTTTTGTTGTAGCAAGTGCCAGTTATAGAATTCACTTAAAATGGACTGAATACTGTACAGATAGGAAGACCAAGCATCTGCCGAAGATTTTCTGCCCTACACAATTAAATTCCATGCTTTTATCACTTTGAGTGAGTGGCCCAATCTGCCCCATCTATTTAAGTTCATTTTTAAAACGTGCTTTCAGTAACATATATCACGTGCTTAATTTTAAGCACCTAAGCAATCCTATTCATTTTATGACAAGTTAAGCTCATATTTAAAATTCTTCTTTGAAGCATATTGTTGACTGATGGCTGTAGACATTAGTCCTACAAACACTTACGTGCTGGGGTGGACTGACCTCAGCCAGCAGCTAAGTCTCCACAGAGACACTTGCACAGTCCTTCTACCCCTGGTGGAGTGGGGAGAGAACAGGAAGAACAAAAGCATGGTAACATGTGGGTTGAGAGAATGAGAATTTGATAAGTCAAGGAAAGTGGAAGAAGGATGGGGAAAAAAAACCCCAAGCAATTAATGCAGGAGCATTCACCCACCACCTCCCACAGACAGACCAACACCCAGCCAATCTCCCAGAAATTGCTTCTCCCTCCTCCACCCCCATTTTGTTGCTGAGTGTGATGATGTGTGGTATGGGATATCCCTCTTTGATCAGTAGAGCTCATCTGTCCCAGCTGTGTTCCCTCCCCCTCTTGGCCATCCCCAGGCTGCTTGCTGGGGTTGAGGCAGTCGAGAACCAGAGAAGGCCTTGATGCACTGCAAACATTGATAAGGAATAGCTAAAATGTTGGAGTGCTATGAACACTGCTTTATCACAAATACAAAACACAGCACCATATGGGCTGCTACAAAGAAAATTAACTTCATCCCAGCCAGACTCAATATAGCATCATGACAGGACATGCACAAGGACTGATGAACTCATATATGCCTAATGTGTGTGAGTATCAGATTGATTTTTTTGTGCAAGTCAGACTAGACAAGAGGATATTAATATAAGTGTTTGTAGGACTAGGCAGTCTGATTGCATTTACTGAGGCCTGGCAGCAGTATTAATGTATGTCTAGCATGAAAGATACTTAGGCTTTAATTGTGACCCCCAAGCACATCGTCAAAAAAACCCCAATTACTAGAAATATCACAATGCTAGAGATACAATTAAAAACCTTCTGGCTGCTACTAAAAACACACCAATACAAGAATTTCAGGAGTAAAAATACCATTGCTTGGAAAGACTGTCAGTGAACATGAGGTATCAATCTCCCCTGACACATACAGCAAGTATCACTCTTGCTCTTCACTGCCAAAGCCTTTTCTGTGCCTCTGTACACTGAATACTACCAGCAATATTAAAAAAAAAAAATGTAGGCTGTTTGTATACCCCAACCCTTTCCAGCCTCTAATCTTCTTTCCACCTCTCCCAAGTCATATTACCCAGAAAGAGCATCACATTCTGTGGTGACACGACTGGGAGGGAAGTTGGAGCACCAGAGGGCATTGCATCTTCTAGGAGAGCCCTTGCAGGTGGAGATGTGACAGCCTTGCTCTGAGAGTGGGTGAAGAACTGGAGAGACAAACTGGTGGAAGTGTGGGTGGCAGGGGCTAGCAGGTGAGTCTGGAGAAATCAGTGCAGGAGCTGCCTTTTCAGCCTTCCACAGAGAAGTCTGCTTGGAAACACCCAGCAGGAGTGTGGGAGGCATTTTGTTATTGCTATTTATTGCAGTTTGCAAAGGATTGACAAGGCTTTGGAAAGGTTTTTCCACTAAAGTGGGCTAGGATGCTGAAGGGGAATGCTGGCTGCTGAGTGGGGATGGGCAGAATAAGCTGCCTCATGCCATGTGGCATAGGGAAAACTCCCACAGGCAGAACGTGTGAGTGGCTGAGGCAATACAAATACACCCATCAGCTTGTAACTTCACCATATAGACAAGATCTAGGCTGCAAAAACCAACCAAACAAATGAGCTGCGTTAGAAACAGCATTATTTTTCACATGGCCAGTTGGGTTTTACTGGTACTGTGCCCCAAAATTGACAGGGGTCATTGTCTTAACAAGCATCACACAACAGACATAAGCTGTAAAATTTTCATCTATTCCTAATATATTTTTCTTTTAATAAAGCCCTGTGTCTGGCATGAGATATGGGCTGCATGAGATTTTGTAGTTCAAGGCTCCAAGTTGATAAAATAAGTACAAAACCAAGAATAAATCTAAAATACAACAAATCATTCTATTACAGTGATCTACCTACATAACTTGCTGCTTCTGAAGAGAAATGAACAAATGCTTGGAGGAGTTACTTTGGGAGGCAGAGCAACCAAATTACTTTTGAATCAGAAAACTAATGAGGCTGTAAAACCAAGTAAACTTTAAATTCACTTTCTTTTAGTCATCCTTGATATGGAGGAGGGGGCAGGGGGAGAAGAGACAAGACACAAAACAACCACGAAAGGAGACTCAGCAGCTGATCCTGCTCAGTTTGGGAGTGAGTAATGCCAAGGACTTCAGGTTTGCTACTGCCATTACAGCTTCTCCAAGTCTTCTCAAAGGAAGATGCTTCGATTAGCTGCTGCTGGAAGTGTCAGTTTGTCTTTATTGCCACCCCTCAAAGAACAAAAGCTGTTTGTGTCTGCTATATGTTATTAGAGAACTGCAAAGGAGCATTATACAGTAACCAGTTAGACCTGAAGGTACATCCACATACAGTGAAATAAAAAGGAAACATTTCAGAGTTATTAAAGATGAGCCTAACCAGAGGAAGGAGAAACCCAAAATGAAGATGGTCTTGATGCTGCATTACACCTTCAGGTTAAGTCTTTGTGGCACAGACCCCCTTTTGAGACACACTGCATTCAGCTGGGTAAGAAGTTTTTTCTATGTTTTATTTTTTAATCTTACTAGATGTAGACCTTCAGCTAATTAGTACTCTGTTGAAGGTACCCCACCAGGGACAGACTCATTTTGCTGATAAAGAAGCTCAGAAAGCTGTTGGGAGCATTGCTGTTATAAAGATACAGATTACCTGCATCAGATTACCAAACCACCATCCCCAGTACTGCTTTCAGAATAGTTGAGCAAAAATCATCTACCTCAAGTCCTGGAGTGATGATGAGTTGGGTGATACACATAGCAAGCCATTTAAGGTTATTAAGGTGTGTATTCACTTATATACCTCTGGGGACTGAAGAAAGCATCCCTTCCTCTGTTCCAGACTAGGACTGATGACCAAAGTTCTGCAGCTCTGCTGGGCTTGTATTTATGCAACTCTCTTCTGAAAAGGGAAGTTAGTTTATGAACACTTAAAAAGGCTGCCACCGCTGCTTCCTTTCTGTTGTCTCCTGTAAAATGGCACCCTCCAGATAACTTCCAGAGTTCTTGAGTACCAGCTCCCCATGTTCATATCTTCTTTCTCTTCCTTTCTGATTCCTTGTATTTTCTCTGTTCTTAACTCCTCAGTCATAGAATGGTGTGGATTGGAATGCACTAGTCCAACCCTGCTGCCTTGGGCAGGGACACTTTCCACTAAATACAAGTTGCTCATTCAACCTGTCCCTGAATGTTTCCAGGAATGGTGGATCTACCACCTCTCTGGGCAACCTGTTCAAGTGTTTTTCCATCATCATTGGAAAAAAATTTCTTCCTTATATCTAATCTAAATGGATCCTCTTTTAGTTTAAAACCATTACCCCTCATCCTATTGCAACAGGCCCTGCTACAAAGTCTGTCACCATCTTCCTGCAGGCCACCCTTAAGTACAAAAGGCTGCAATGAGGTGTCCCTGGAGCTTTCCCTTCTCCAGGCTGAACAACCCTAGCTCTCTCAGCCTTTCCTCATAGGAGAAGTGCTCCAACCGTATCATCATCTTCATCTGAAGTCCTCATCTGTTTTCACTTCTTGCATAAGCCTGGATTTCTCTATCATTTGTACTGATTGATAGCTGTAGTATTAAAACAAGGACACAAAGCTGCTTGCTGTGCTTTCTTTGGCTGGCTCCAAGTTTTATGGCATTGTAGTTCACAGAATGCCTTTTGGAACAACATCAGACAGACTCTGTAACATGAACTCTGTAACTATACCAGGAGAATTAGAGAAAAAAAAAAAGAGTAATGACAATAAAACAATAAGAAACACTGCAGAACTCTTCTCTCCTTGCCTCCTTCCACCCCTTTTCCCCAGGACCTACCTGTGCAAAGTATGCCTGCAAGAGTGCAGCAGCTGAAATGATGCCTGGCCGACACTGGCAGTCTCTGTCCTCAGAGAGATACCCATGGTTCTTGCTGCATTTCAGTCTTACTCACATTTGGGATCACATTGCCAGCATCACCTTGTCCAACGGTTCCTTTGGCACACATATCTTACCCTTTCTGAAACACTGGACATGTCCATGCATATTTCAATGGATAGCTCACAGAACACAACTTTTTTATGGTCCCATAATTATTACAAGGAAGTGTGCTTGGCTGGCATACATGGTCTGTCAGGATAGGTTTGAGGAATACTATGTTAGAGGTTTGATTTTGTTTCCTAACACTAGGGTTTTAAAATGAGTAAGAGCCCATTCTGTAGCAGGCTGAAGTGCTACATGACTTATCCAAGGACCATCATTCGTCTCAGGACTGGGGTTGTTTTTCCTAAGTTCTTCAGTACCTCTGTCCCATTTATAGCAATGGCTGGTACCTGCCAGCTACATTTTAAAAGAGATGCTTTCCAGATGTAGAGGAAACCTATCCTCGTGTCTTCAGATCTGAATTTTGCAGTGGTTTTGAACTGGCAGTTGACGAGCTGTGAGTCATTCTGTCCAAGCTGGATCTGTTAGAGTTTCTCAAAACATGTTGACTGATACATTTATATAGACCCTGCCTCCATTCCAGATGGCTTAGCAGGCCATTAAGAGCTGAAATACTGTGCAATTGGCCACATCCTGGAACTGGCTTTGGAAGGCTTCAGTATTGAGCAGTTGCTCTGCCTGCAATGTCTCCTTGACTCTTCCGGGTGAGAAAATGTTCTGCAGTTCCAGCAGATGGCTCTGCAAGGCATTGCTGACTCATTCCCCCTTTTGGCTGCTTTGTTCTGGCACTTCCTGCATCCATAAACAGGAGGCAGTTCCCAGCAAATTTAGACACTGGTGAGTGCCTCGTAGAAAGGGGAACCATCCAAGCACCATGGAAGGTCAGTAGTGCTTGGCTAGGTCAGACATTCTCAGGAGCTTTAATGGTGTAAACCTGTCCACTGGCAGAACTGACATCTCCAGTCTTTAACATCTTTAACAGAAGGAATTCCATGCTCCTCATAGCAATCATTCTTCCCAAGCACCGTGCACTGTGCCCAAGTGCACCGTCTCTGCTTCCGCAGCAGCAGCAGGCACAGCCAATGGCAGGGAATGCAGAGGGATGCTGTGACAAGATCAACTACTGCCAGTACATCATCATCTCTTCTTCAGAGCAGGGCATCTTTCAGGTTCTGCATTTGTGCACGTGCATCTTTAAAAACACAAGTAACCGCTTTTCTATACTGGCACAGCCCATCTTCACTGTGGTGAGAGTCCACCTGAAGTGCTGCATCCCACTCGGGGTTCCCAAAAAAGGAAGGACATCAGCATGTTGGAGCAGAGGCCCAGAGGATGCCACCAAGTTCATTAGAAGAATCAGCACCTCTCCTATGAGCAAAGGCTGAGAGAATTGTTGTTGTTCAGCCTAGAAAAGAGAAGGCCTCAGGGTGACCTTATTGTAACCCTCCAGTACCTGAGGGAGCTCACAAGAAAGACGGAGAGAGACTTTTTACAAGGGGTTGTAGTGACAGGACAAAGGCGAATGGATTAAAACTGAGAACAGGTTTAGATTAGATATTAGGAAGAATTTTTCACTTTGAGGGTGGTGAGGCACTGGAACAGGTTCCCAGAGAAGCTGTGGCTGCCCCATTCCTGGAAGTGTGCAAGTCTAGGTTCAATGAGGCCCTAAGCAAACTGGTCTAGTGAAAGGCATCCCTGCCCATGGCAGTGGGGATTGGAACTAGATGATCTTTAAGGTCCCTTCCAACCTAAACCATTCTGATGCTGTGATTCTATGACCTTGCTATTAGCTGCATCAGCACTGGATCGCACAATAAACACTCACTCGAGGTAGCTCAGTATTTACTAGATTTAATCTGAAAAGAGGCTTAGTTGAAGGCACTCAGATGCCAAGAGATATTAAATTAAACAAGATTTTAGCATGTATGTAATTATTTATTGAGCTGAGAATCCATACAAGGTAAACAAATGTTTACACTATCATACAGTAAGCATTTCCAGGGCTTAATAAAAATGATTGTCACTCACTGTGCTTCACCAAAAAAAATCATTTTAATGAATAAATAATTTGATGAAATCAAAAAATATTTACAATATAAACAAATGAAAAAGCTTTGGATATATTAATCTGAGCATCCTGTATTTTGGATTTTCTAACTGTATTTCTATCAAGATTCTCTCTCTGAAATGGTACAAAGTGGATAGAAATTACAACTCAACAAAGTTAACATGATTTGGTACACGTCTTTTAGTTCAGATAAGCTACATATGATTCATTTATTATGCACGTGTTAGAATACAAATATAACTAAAATCATATATTATCAAAATGCCAGACAGCATTCTCCACAGAACAGAAATGTACACTAGGCTGTGACAATAACTGAGGATCACAGGCAACAAAATGGAACAGAAAAGTACAAATTCCTTCATAAGAATATAATTGTGCTCTCTTATTTACCAGAGGACTATGCTGCTCCACCACATCAATGGCTGAGTATGAATATGGTGTTCAAGGACTGCCACGTGGTTCGGTGTAGGCTCACATGGGTGCCAAGCAGCGGCTTTAGAGTGGGGATCGGGCAGTGCAAGCAGTTTTATAAACATCTCTTGGGGCTCTTAAAAAGAGCCAATTATACAAAGCAGTATAAGCATAACACTGAGAAGTCTTCATCTCATTTACACAGATATCATGAAGTGACTTGCTTTGTTTGTGGTGGTGAAAGGAGAAGCTCTGTCTGTGCTGTTTAGACAATCAGCCAGAATTCAAGTATTCCAAAGCCACTTCATAGCAGAATTTGTATTGATCCTGAAAAATCAAAAGAAAAACCACTAAGTTAGTTATTGAAGAAACTTAATTAAGGGGGTCAATATTTCTCTTCTGTTAAAATTATTTACTATCAGCTGTTGTCAATGGGAGCCAGTTTGCAAATCCAATTTATATTCAGATAAGAAAATCTTTATATTAACCAGACAACAGACACTAGACATAGTAACTTATGGTACTGCTCATGTTAGATGTGTATTTAGCTGCTCTAATAAACTTGCATGAGAGAAATTGACTGCACATAAGCAAATTGACTTGCAACCCTTCTGTCATCTGTCAAAATGCTCATGTAGCACTTTATCAGAATTGGAGTTATTGAAATTTTTCCCTGGAAATGTTTATCCTAAAATAGACCCAGTGTCTAGTACTTCCCAGATCGTGACTTTTATTTTAATGTCATTCATACACTTGCTGCGTTTCAGGGCAAGAGCTGCTTCCTGTTGATCCTCTACATGCAGACCACACCCAACTGGAAAGACTGTCCTCTCCCACTTCAATGGGCTTGTGAAATCAGGCCTGAGCTAAATTAATTGCATTAATTCCAACTGATTTTTAACAACTCATGGTGATGGCAAGTTAGGCTCTTAACCTGTTACCCAGACTGAGTTTTCAAGTGCCAACCCTGTACTTCAAACACAGTCCTGCTGGTTTTATTTGCAACTTCCTTGCAAGGAAATCCATTTCCTGAGGGCTGCAAACCCACTCTGCATCTTTGGGGACAAAGGGTCATGACTTGGCCCCTTTCAGATCTTCAGTGGAACGAAGACGCCAAACGCTTTACACTGACTTTTGCCCATTCTGCAGCTTTTAAATGGTGCAGTCACCAATGACTTCCCAGTTCTGTGTGTGCACATGCCCCTCTCCTGTTTTCATTCCTGCTACTCACAATACTTAGCACTACTAAAAACATTTCAATGAAACAAAAAGCGGAAAGAAGTAGAAGGGGTACGTTCCCTGAATCCAAGGGCTCTGGCTTTTGAAAATTCTATTTGAAAGCAGCTTCCAGTTCTATGACTGTTTCTGATGCTGAAATGTCTCTTTTGCTTATGCACTTTAATCAATTAATAAAAATAACTAAGCACATACTGTCATTTAGGAACAACAACAGATTTAATCAGCTGACAGCACTCAGCCTTCTCCAACATCCTAAGTAGGAAGATTACAATTACTCTTCAGATGTAGTCTCTTTGTACTGAAGCAAACATTTTAAAGGATTAACTCTTTTTGGCCTGTACTTGTGATTTTGGGTCCCATTTTAGCTGAGAAAAGAGTCCACCTTAAAATGTAAAAGATCATACAGTATTAATAAAAATAAAAAAGCTATTGCAAATGGTTTATGCTTGTCAAATTCTGTTTTTGAGAGCTGTCACTTCAAAAGAAAACAAATCTTACGTGCACATATAGCCTACAACGAATGAGTTGTATACAAGGGTTTAAGGTCCTGCAAGGTTCCATAAACTGCTTGTGTCTTCTTCAGAATGAGAAAAGAATAAAAAAAAAAGAAGAAAGGGAACAACAGAGTTTTATGTGAATTATTTTTCTGCTTTTATTGCATATGTGTTTCTAAATAAATGGATATTATTCTATAACTACATAACAGATCAAAACAAGAGATCAGCAACTCATCCATTCCCACTCTTCCATGCTCATTTTATGCTGATTTTCTGATCCAGCAGAATAACTGTCACTTTTAGTAAAATGAACACCTGTCTTCAGAGCAGACATATATTATTTCCCACTGTGTTCACTCACAAGTGTCCTTTGTACATTTTTATTATTCACTCGGTGGTGGATATTAAAAGTCTCTTTAGGTTAGCTGGCTTCAGAGAGGTTATATTTAGATTTATTTTCTAGGACACCTGTGGTAGACCCAATAACATTTACCACCAAATGCTTTGGGCATTCTGTAGTAGAAATTTTGTAATACTATGTGTTACCTTTGCATGATAGCTGACAAAAATCAATTTCCATAATCAATTCCAAAAAAATAGATTTCCATATTGTATAGATGTGGTATTCAAATTTTTACACTTGGAGGAAAACCAAAGATTTCAATTAATTACGAGATGAATGTCTAAGTATGGATGGTAAAAACTGCCTTTTATCTAGTCAGAAAGTGCATAACATGTATTGATAAAGCAGTCTTAAAACTATTTTTGTGAAATACTGTCATGATTTTGAGCATTTAATCTTATACCATAAAATTTTACAAGGTAGATGAATATTATTGTTCTCATTTTTCAGATATGGAAACTGAGGCAAAGACACATTAATATAAGCAAGGTCATAAAGGGTAAAGTCAGTAACAGGATCAGGAAAGGAACTCAAGTGTCCCAATTCCCTTTTACCATGAAGCAATCTAGTTGGAAATTGAAACCTGGCTGATTCAAATATTTGTTTCTACGAGGCGGCAGACCAAGACTGAAGAGATGTCATTCTAACTCTGCTCAATCAGTAAATTATGTGATAATGGGAAAAATTCTGATTGTTCCCTGCCTTCATTCCTCTGTCTGTAAAATAAGGAAAACAACACTGATCTCTTTCACAAGTGCTTTGGAATTTCCTAATAAAAAAAGGTCCTACAAGGCCTTTTGATGCCTTCCAGACATTCTCAATACCACTCTCAATTTATTAAAAGGTACTTTTATATTCTAAAATAATACATTTAGCTTTCGATTAAAAAAATTCTCTGCTGAAAAATAGAGACAACTGCCTGACAAATCTGTCCCTGAAGAACTGTCACAAATGGGAATTTATAGAGAGCATTTTCTTCAACGGTACATCTTCACACTGGTAATTTTCCTTTTATTTCTACAAAATCAATGAATAAGAGATCAGTGAATTCTGTGGACTTAAGCTCTGGGAGAACGGAGAACAGCAGGCCTGCCAAATCTCTGTCCAAGCTATACTACAGGAATGAAGTAGTAGGACATTCTTCTTAATATCTAGGAAATAAAAATGTATGGTTCTCAGCGTGGTGATTCTCCTCCTGAGAATACAAACTGAGGAAAAGAAGTCAACCAAGCTGCTCCCTCCCACCACTGTGAAAGCCTGATAGTTTCTCACTGATACAAGATGCACAGTTCCACACTGCTGGCTCATGGTCCTGTGGCGAACTCCCTTCTTGCCTTGTACAGCTGACAACACCTGGCCTTTTTCCATGTGACTGCACAGGCAGGCTGGGAGGCAGCACTGAGATGGAGGATGTGGTGGGAGCCATTCTCCCACGGGAGAGGAAGCGCTGTCATCCACGTGGTGGAGAGGTGGCTATCCCTCCCTACCTGCCTTCACCCACACGTGAAAGCCTTGCTCTTTCTGCCCACTGCCCAGTGTGCTTCCCACTCAGACCTCACTAGCTCACCTGAGGGGAACCCCTCCTAAGATTACAAGAGGATGGACCAGCTCAGCAAGATGTCTCCTGCCTCACCCTGGGCATGCTATAGAAAAGTTGCTGAAATGACCCCAACTTTTTTCACCGGAACTTGCAAAATTGGCTTGGATTGGGTTAACATCCCTGAAAGTGCCCAGATGCTGCTTCCTCCTGCCTGGGGTATTAAATCACATGCAGCTGCCTCTTAAGCAACCACCTCTGCAGCAGGATGTCGTAAAACAGTGTCTTTTATAGCCCTGGCTTCAGAACAGGGTATCACACTACACCCATCTCTGAGTACAAAACTACACACTGGAGTGTAAGAACCTGCTGGTTTAAGCTGTTCTGCAGCTCTTCTGGCATAGCAGCTGGCACTTCAGCAATACTCCATTTAGAAAAAAAGCTCATAAAACACTCTCTAGGAAAATAATTGCACATGGCCCCTTGTTTCTGAACTTCTTTAATCTTTCTATGAGACAGAGCAACCATAATTAAATGCAATACTGTGGATGTCAAACTGAAATCCATGGCTTTGATAAATATTAGGCAATTAAGCTATTTATAAAATATATAATTTGAAAATCTGGCATTTAATTTTACATAACTATTATTTCTACCATGCAAGGGCTGCTCTCCACTTGGTTCAGCCTGCTAAAAAAGAAAATTAATAAGGATGTTCATCTGAAAGTTTAAAACTCTTAAAAATTTCAAACGAACAGAGACAAAGTCTCCTTGGGAAGAAAGCAGTGTAAAAATACTCTTACAAGTGAAGTGACTTCATTATCCCCTTTGAAAATGACTTGCTTGCTTTGTGAACAACTCCCACTGCAAATCCTGGAAATCTTACTGAGTCTTCTGAGAAAAAGAACATTTTCTATTTAATGGTGCAGTTAAAAAGCTCATACCAGAAGGTCCACCATGTTAGGCTTATTATTCCTCAGTGTCTTCACAGCATGGAACACGTCAACAGCCCTCTGATGTCGAAGCATTTCACAAACAATACTGATTGCACAAAATGTCCCACTGCGGCCACCTCCATTCCTACAATGAAAGTGATAAAATGGCTCAGTTACAATTGACTCTGTCACAAGTTTGTACAGCAACAGGGATGGCTCCAGAAGGCATGAGCTCCAGCAGGGAGAAACCACAGAACACTCCTGGCCCCAAAGGCTGCTGAACTCTAGGCAAAACATGATTTTTAATTGGAATTAGCATGCTGAAAGATCTCAAAGCTATGATTCAGAAGTCAGCAGGCTGACAGCCTGGAGGGAACTGAATGGCTGAGTTTTGCACCACCCTTCAGTGAACACTGGAGACAGCACAAAGAGGATGCTAAAATAAGGACAAAGTACTTTTAGTTGCAGTTCAACCCCGCTTTGCACTGTAAACACACATTGTTGCAATGAGTATCAGCCTGGAAATGATAGTGAATCTTTTATTTCTTTTATTCCAGATCCTGGTGCTTTGCTCCTGGGTGCAGAGGCATTTCAGAGGAACAGCAAAAGCACCAGGAGTCTCCTTTGAGGGAGTCCTTCTGGTAGCTGCACAGTTGGTATGGCACTGCATGGTGCTGCCATGTTCCCCTGGCTGATGCTCTCATCCCTGGCAGCAGGAAGAGGGACTAGCTGCCTGGCAAGGACTGCTGCTAAAGGCAGATGTATTCCCCTCCACCCACAGTATCAGAGGATGAGAACCCAAAGCGACTTGCTAACAAAGAAGCCAGGCACAAATGTTCATATGCATGATCAAATACAGTATTTAATAATACTTTATCCCTCATTATTTTTAATCTTCAAGAGAATCTCTTTCTTTCTGGAAACCCCATTATTTCTACGCTTATTCTAATCAGAATCTTTAGGCTGTGCTTCACTGAAAATAATAAACCTTAATAATTACCAGAGTGCAGACTAGTTAGGTAGCAGGTCTTTCAAACCAGCTACACAAATGGTTGATTTTCAAAGGAAGATACAACGTCGCACATCTGTCACATCCAGGCAGTATGAAAAGAATGCTCTCTGCTGCCAAAACAGTGCCTGATATTGTGGGACTGTTTGAGAATTTTAATTAAAATAAAGTCATTTTAAAGGATTATATTAGAGCTTTTTCTTTCTTTACTGCCTGGAAGTGACGCATGTGTGATGTTGTACAACTATTTAATATCATCAGCCACCTCAGAGATAACAGTAATTTGCACTTCAAAAGGGTCTTTTCAGCTAAAGATCTCAAAACATTAATTAATCACACTGCACAATGCTCCTTTGATGAAAGTATTATTATCCCCATACTACAGATGGGGAAACTGAAGAGCAATGACTTGTTCAAGGTCAGTGATAGTGAAAATTATTAATATACTCTTAGGTTCTCTTCCATCATTCTAACATGGGGTTAGAATGTTAACATGGTTTTTCTGTTAGTATGTCCCTTCTCCATCATGGCAACATCCTTAAACAGATGTTTAGAGGAAGACAAACACAACTTCAAGCACTGAAGACTCAGCCTCAAAAGATCAGCTACTGCTGAGGGCAAACAGCATGTACAAGTATTAAACTCTATCAAAAGAAGGATGGTGGCAGAGTGATTAGAATCTGCATCAGTGGAGCACAAAGTCATAGATGGACAAAAATATATACCATTATTAAAGAAAGGTAAGGCAATTACAGGATCATCATAACTGGTCTATCACACCACTTTTACTCCTGTGCTTTATGTCTGGAAAATGAATCACCCCTCCAGTACTACTTACTTCTATGGTCCTTATCTGCAGAAATAAAAGGCACATTGTTCTGAAGCTACATTTTTGATTTACTGTGAATAAATATGCAACTTTCCCATTTGCAAGAGTCACTGGCCATTTTTATGTAAAACAGTGTTAACTTGAACCCATCATCTTTTCATAGGGTTCTAACAAAAGACTGAGGGGGAGACTCATGAATCTACATTAAAATTACACAATTCCTCTTGCATTCAAAGCTTTTAAATGAGCAGTTGTATTATTTATTCAGCTCCAGATTAGAGAGATGCCTCTTCAGAAATGTCTTAAAACCTGGCACAAATTCTGTGACAGTATTCCCTTACTTTCTCTATTGTGTTTCCAGTACTTACAAGCAATGTACAACTGTGCGCCCCTCTCCCCCGTTGTATTCCTCCTGCCACTTGTCCACCTGACGGATGAGCTTCAGGAAGGAGCGCTTGGAAACTGGAGTGTCCCTGTACATGGGCCATCCCAGGAACTGGAACTGCTGCACCATCCGATAGCCATCCTGGGGCTGCAGAGATTCAGACAAAAGCAGGAAAAATAACCGTGTTTTTTTTGGGCACATAATTTAGATATTTGCATCAGTGAGGAAAGTTGTTCAAGCAGATGATTGCTGACAAAGTGCTAATGTAATTTCAACTGCCCTTGAGGATTTATGACTTTTAATTTCCAACGGAGTTATTAGAACAAGAGTTTTTAAACAGAGTGCTATACAGCTAGGCTAGAATAGAGCAATAGCACATCTGCATGATCAAGCAAATAATTAATTAGTATGATAGGAGGTAGCCAAGACAGAGCTGCAACACAACTTCAATTATATACCTTTCTCATACATATGCTTCAGCATTTTTAAGAATGTTTATGTGTTTATTTTATGTGTTATGTTTTTTTTTAAAAGAAAGGTCAAAACCTCTCAAGATATTTTGAAGCAGGAAACATTAAAAAACCAAACGGAACCCTCAGATGTTTCTGGCTTATAAAATATGTCTAACTACATTTTATTTTATTGTGTTCTACTGCAGCAGTCAGAACCCCTCTGGTGAAATGTTACTGAACAGTTGCTTTATGGTGATTTAAAATAAAAAAATACCATAGAACAAGTGATGGTGGCACAAAACTACAGTCCTTTGAATGGAGCATAATAAACATGCACAGGAAAACTGTTTTTGTAGTCTAGAATTTGCCACTTCTGTGCAATGTGAGGGCATTTTATTGCCTCTCTTAAAATGAACAACACACAGAAACACTGACATTACATTTTATTCTCTAGAGTAAGAGTTAAGAGAAAGGATGTAAGATTAACACGATATGGGAATAAACCAAACTGGATGCAATATTAGATGTGATCTCCAATCGGTTTTGTCTGCTTTATTTCAAAATCTGGAATCTACTCATTTCCTGTCCAGTTTCTTTCAGCTGATGGCCCCTCTTCCCAAAGCATATCAGCCAGACCCAGCACCTGGTGAAGGCCACATTAACAGTGCTGGAGACTGTGTTTTTTATATTGACACATTTACTGCAAATGCCAGGCCTTCATAGTATTGAAGAAGCATCTTGAAGTTTACAATCTGCTTCCCTGTTTGCATATTAGCATGTTTTTGGGGTCTTTCACTGTCCTTTGAGCTACCAGATCTCAGGAGAGTTCTTGATTTTTTCTGAAGGGACCGCTGTTTATTCCTAGCTACAACTTTTTGGTGGTTGATACCAATCCATTGCAAAGGCTCCCTGGATAGGAAGAGATGCCTGGTCTGTGGTGGAATCTTTTTTCCACTCAGCTTGGAAGACATACCTCGTTTAGTCTTCTCTCAATTGTATGGGAGCATAAAAGCTGGATATGAGAACATACTTGCCCCTCTGAAGTGGTTACATATTTTATGAAGTGTGGGGAAAGCATCTTCACTAACAGCCTGGGACTGCTATTGAAAAACATGCCCAGTATTGGTGCACGGTTTTCTTCACATGACACAGGATACAAAAATGCAGAGTGGCCAATTTCAAACTATTGAAAACAGCACTGATTTCAGCATTTCTTGGCTACCATACAACCTGAATACTGCATTTATTTCATATGTACTTAACACACTTGAGATATGCATAAAAATATTTTTTACTTATATTACACATAGAAGGCTTATTTTTCTCACTGATTATGGTGTGACTCAGTATTGCAGCATTCCTTTCAAATAAATAAGCTGAAAAATGAAAATGGTTCTATGTGAGTTTAGCTTTCATTTTTTTATTTGAGTAGACTCAGCTTGTCTACTGAGACAGAACTGTTTTGCAAATAACATCCTTACCCTGGCTGCATTATAAATTCGGAATATTCGGCTGATGATATCTTCTTCTAAGTCAGCAGATACAAACTCCACCTGGATAGGACCATGCCGGTGGACTCCATTTTCTGGCCAGTACTGAGGACAGAGCTATAGAAGACCATGGACAGAAAAGAACACAGTTTATCACCTGGGATTTCATGCTGCCTCAACAACTGTGTTTTAATTTCATGTACTACTGAAATTCTCCCACAGCAGCTTTACAAAATACAGGATTGCACAATCTTCCACCAGTTTAGAGTGCTCTGCTTTTACAATGCCTTTCCATGCACCTGAACATGCTATTTCTTGCTGCTGTACTTGTCATTCTCTGGTGTCCTGAGTAATGCACTTCTGACACTCCATGTTAATTCTACAGTACATTATGACAAGACAGGGAGGGAGTGACAAATATGACCATGTCTTGGAGATAGTGTGGAGGCTAAAGACCAAGGCCTGGTATGACCAACTGCCCTGAAAAGTTGCTAATAATTCAAGCAACATTACAACATGTGATTTATACTATGGAGGGTGCATCAATTCTTAAAACTCAGGACTTAACTTTTGCTTGTGTTTCATCCGTGACTGATGATATTGGCTAATATCAGCATTAAACTTCCAATAACTGCTTAATTTCATCTTATTAATGACACCTGAAAATATTAATTATGCCTTCTTCAGTGCTCAGAAAACATTACTTCTAGGTATCTAACGATCACAAAGTAAAATTACCATTATCTTACACAGTTTTAGTGTCTAATAATATGACAATGGCTTAATCCAGGAACCAATTATCATCTGTGTTAATACTTTAAAGATTAAATCAACATTTTGCAAGAAGGTTTTTGAAGCTAGACTCTGCCTGTCCATTTCTTTTCATGAAAATCCTAATCATTTTTTTTTTTCCTGCCAAGGATATTTAGAGCAGTTTGAGCATGTAGCTTTTGTAAGCTTTCACCAAAATTAAATATGAACGCAGGAAATTTTGTTTGCTTGCAGAAGCATTGATGTCATATTTGGAACTTTTTATTTCATTCAGTAAAACAGCTGTGGTCTTCACTCTGCAGCATTGCTGTTGGTGATCCAGAGCTGAGCTGAAAAATCACATTTACTCCAGATGTTGTTTTGCATTTCTTATAACACTTAGTCCTCAACAAAGCTGTTTAGAGATGACTACATTTCAGGAAAACATAATCATTTACTACATCAATTAAAAAAGAAAACAGGGTCTGATTTGTAGGAGATCACTTTAACAAGTTAAACCCAGAAATTTCAAGTAGGAAAATATATTTTCATTTTTTTTAACCCCCTCTATGTTTTCATCTGCTGACACAACACTTTCCAAATATTGTCTAAATCTTACACAAATTTGTATTATGAAATATGCTAGTGTACAGGATAGCAAAACACAAAGCATTCAGCTGGTGCAAATGCCAGTGCTCAGATCATTTAACGTGCACAATTTCGTACACATCTTTCAAATACATAGTAATACTGTTCTAACAGATCTTTGAAAAATGCTTAAATGTTAATAAGCAGAGCTGTTTGCTGTAGCTGTTTTAGAAAGCTAAGATTTTCAAGTTCTAAAGAAACCAAAAGCATTTAAGTCTGCACATTTTGCATGCAAGTGATGCTAGCAACTCTCTTCAAGTCAGAGTCACTGTGAAGGGCTGAATTTCATTTCCCAATAGAGCATAACAATCCACATTAATGTTAATATCTAAACAGAACTGTAAACACTTCATATATACATAAATAATAATGATAACAGTAATTATTAATAAATCTGAATGTAATGCGTGTTTTTAATAAGCTCTGCCCTCTCTCCACTTGTGTTTGCTCTGAGGGTTTTGAGATTTATTCCTAATGAAAAGATTGTTACTCGCATTAAGAGGTAAAAGGTTTAATATACTGCAGAGGCAGGTGCATTAACTGCATATCCCAATAGCTTTAGATCCTGTGAGGCTAATAAATGCTTGAAGTAGCTAGGCCCTATTGTACATTCAAAACACAGCCAACAAATTAAAAAAAACTCTGTTCAGCAGTCCCTAACAGTCTGACTCCCTTGAGTCTCTCCTTATTCACTCAGAAAATAATCTTAGATTCATGAATAAAAGTTTTGTCTTTCATTTCTATTTTTCCTCCCTGTAGACAGTGAAGGGCTTGGAATCAGAAATTCAGTCTTTAAAACAGTGTGTGGAAATCCTACACGTTCCTTTGAAAGACCAAATGGAAGATTAGTATCTTTTACAAATAAATTCTACATGTTAATAAGAAATAAGAGGATAAATTTTTTAAAGTACGTGCAATACTGAACAAAGCTAAAAAGATTCTTGATCATGCAAAAAATAAAAATGACACGGAGTCTTCTATAAAAAATTACCATTGCTCATAACCAATAAATAACAAATATTTACATATTAAAAATCCAGATTACCACCACATTATTCCACCAGTGGGTTGATGCAGTTTGTTGGAACTAGGGAAATTATATCTGTGTAAGAACTTAGAATTGTGCAGCCATGAGCCAGGGTCTGGGACACTTAGTGATTAATCCTCAATGACTAAATTGCCAAACCAGTAGCTTCGGTTTTCCAATTTTCTGAACAACATGTACAGAACGCACAACTCTTTCGTAAGGTAATTACATTCCACCACAGGTTTCATTGCTCTACTTTCTCTTCCAAAGGATGATCAGTCTCCAATCTTTAGTTCCTCTCTTCCTTTTTAATGATGACACCATTTTGTGCAATACATGGCACAGACTTTCACACTGGTAACACCTATTCCCTGGTAAGGAGACCAAGGTCGTTGACCTGTTTCAGGCAGGCTAATGAATAGCTGGTGAACTACTGCTTATGACTTTTGGCTATTATTAGTATGTTTCAGACTTGAGTTAGAATTCTACAACTGTAGTTTTTGGATTTTAGCAGCTCTTCCCAAAATATGATCTCTTAGAATGAATTATAGGTGCATGCATTTATCTGTCCGTGCATTAACATTTTGGTGGAGAAGCTGCTGATGGTCTGATTTATTCCTCTTTCCCTATGTGTATCCACAAGCTATAAATCAATTTTTTAATGTGTAAGTATTTAATATTGTTTTACAAAACTAATTACATCCCAAAGCTGTTCTAGAATGCTGAGGCACTAGCACTCCTCTTTCAAATGAAGCAGTTTGCTGGACTTACTTGTGCAGGATCCACATCATTCAACATAACTATTGAAGTGCAGTGATAATCTAGGACCAGTCTCCAGAAATCTTTGACGGTATTTGGTAAGGGATGCTGTGTAACTATAAAAGCTGATGGTTGCTTGTAGCTCTGCAAAGAAGTAACGAGATGATGAGAAGAATGGTAAGAGATAAAAATCCGTTTAGCAGAATGTCAGTCATAGCCCCAAAACTTGGGGACTGAAAGCATTATTTTTATTTTCTATATAATTAATATATTGTTTTCAGCTCTTTCTTGAGATCTTATATGCTTCAAAGTTAATAAACTGTATTTGAGAAGGATATAACTTCTGCAGATGTTATATTTCTAAAATGTATTTCATGCCACAGGCATAGAGTAAAATAATCAGAGATTTTTACTTCCAGTGCAACTCCTACAAGATTTTGAGCAACGGGTTTGTTTTGAGCTGTTAATGGGCAGATTAATCTTGGCTGTTTGCATTTAGCTCTAAATTTGAATGGTGCCTGTGAAAGGAAGTATCTAGTTATTTGTCAGAAATATTGTTGAATTTCTGGTCTATCTAACAGCAGCGAGGATACTCAGTGGATAAATTTCAGTGCTCTTTTTTTCTTTTAGTACCAGAGTATGTCATTGACTGAGCTGTTTCTTGGAACTTTTCCATTGTGGATCTCAAAGTAGCATTTTCACTTACATCCTCTTGAGTGCTGAAAGGCACCGTGGCCATACTGGGAAAATTGTTCAGAGGAGGTGCCATTGCCTTCATTAAGGAGGGCAGGGAAGCCTCTACATGCCTGGAACTGAAGCATTTGCACATGACAGAGATATAAGCTGATCAGCTATTTGTAGGCACTTGGTGTGATTCTTGGGGCTGTCCTGTGCAGGGCCAGGATTTGGACTTCAACTTGGCAGAGTCAAGTCTTGGTGCCAAGAGGATGGTGCCAGACTTTTTTTGATGGTGCCCAGTGACCAGATGAGGAGCAATGGCCATAAACTAAAATGCAAGAGGTTCCAACCTCATTTAGAGGAAGAACTTGTTTACATTGAGGGTGGCAGAGCACTGGAACAGACTGCCCAGGAAGGGCATGGAGTCTCCCTCTCTGGAGACATTCAAAATCCACCTGGACGTGTTCCTGTGTCACCTGCTCCAGGTGACCCTGCCTTGGCAGGGGGGCTGGACCAGATGATCTACAGAGGTCTCTTCCAATTAAAGCAATTCTGTGACTCTCTGATCCTTGTGGGTTCCTTCCAACTCAGGATATTCTATGATTCTATGATCTTTTCTTTCAGGGACAGCCACTGAGAAGACCACAGAAAATGAATCCACTGTGTTTTGGGTACAGATGTACACATGCAAAACTTTGGTTCTTTGTTTTGGCACACTGCAACCAGCAGGTATTGATGCTGCTGGTACATCAGGCAGCTGCTTTCTACCCTTCTGGCCCTGTCTTGTTGCAAGTTTCATGCACATGAGAGATGTTCATAGGGGTCTCCATTACTCGCTCAATTAGAAGCCTCAGCAGTTTTTTAGGGAAAACTATTTTCAAACTCATTCTGATACTGAATAATGAAAATTATGCTTGCTACCCCTTTTTCTTGAAGTGAGCTCTGAAGGCTTACATGAGGTGATTTGACAGCATCTCAACTGATACAAGTGGAGAGGGGGAAACACTTCATCTTACTTGCTGGAGATTGAGTGTTTAGAGAGATGGACAAATATCTGCTCTTGTCCATCAGTTGAGGGATACTGCAGAAGCCTGGCTAAGGTCCTTCAGGTGGAAAGCAACCCAAATCACCTCCTCCCTCAGAGCCTTTTGCCCAGATATAGTTCTGTATCTAGCTCATTGTTATAATAGTGAAGAAGGGAAACATCTTCAAAGCAATTATGATTTTTCTGAGCATTACTTAATTCAAAGAACAAAACAGTACTGAAGTCTCTGGGAAAGTAGACAATGTAATGGCACAGTTGCAAATTGCAGATAAAGGAAGCTCTGTTCTAATATGAAATGTCATTGACCTACTGTGAGAACCAAGACAAGTCACTTTAACTTCTGTTCTCAGTTTCTCTACATAGATAAACACAGAGATAACACTCCTACATTTTCACAGGAGTGTTTTGAACTTAGGCTTATTATAGGAAAGGGCTTTGAGAACTTGGAAGGAAAGAAATGAAAAAACTGCTATAAACTGTTATTACTCTAGCTTCACTTTTTAAAAAGGCTATTTACAGTGTGTTCCTTCTTTTCTAACCTCTGTTTTCTTGTTGTTTATGTGTTTGACAACCATAATGACTATAGCTGTAAATCGTCAAAAATAGGCTATAAATATCTACAGACTGTAAAGGCAGTTTAAGTGTCTTTTTACTGTTATTCTATTAGCAGGATTAGAATTGCCATAGATGCATTTGAAAAAAAAAATCCACACAAACATGAAGAGGAACCATTCATTCAAACAGAAATAAACGGAATGGCTGAAGTAATGGCTTGTGTACTATCTTGTGTTGACAGACAATTATTTTTTTTTGTTAATTAGTGTTTAAATTATAAACAAAGGGAACTGAAATATTGCTGCAAACCTTATTATTCTATTTAACTGCCTCAGTCTCTTAATAGGTAACTCTTGTTTTCCTAGGCCAGATGGTTAAAAATTCAAGCACTCGGGAGAAATCCAGACACATTTAATTTATCAAAACTCCCTGAATTGCTCTCTGAGAATGGCTTTGGAACCTTGGCTGTGACATAACGTATGTGTGATCCTAAATGTACTTGGGAGTTTAAAGATTTTGTGCCATGCTTTTGGAAAACAAAACAAGCTAGAAGGATTTCGGTCTTCTGATGCTCAACTCTATTTTCTGGCATGGCTCAGTTTGGAGGGCTGCTTATTGCCTTTTTATTATTAATGATGTGGTGGGGACTTACATCCATCAGTGCAGCATTGATGTAGTTACTACTTTCCCCATCTATGGTGATGAGGAAAGGCAGGCATCTGTCTGGAGGCAGAACATCCATACAGCGATTCTTTTCATGGTTTCGCGGCAAAAGCGCAATGCTGCAGTCTTCTACGCGCAGTGTCGGAGTCACCATATTTAAAGTCTTTCAAAGAGAGTAAACAATACCACAGAAAAATTAACACAGCAGTGAAAGCAACCCAAAATATTTAAGAATAGATCAGCTCAGCATTCAGTTTCAGTGGGAATCAATATGCAGAGAAATGAAAACACATCATAGTCAGCAGGGTTTGGAAGTGAAGAAATCCTGGTAGCATACAATTATGAAAAACAACCTCCAAGACAGCTGCAGAGTAGCCTGCCTTCTGGAAAAAGGACAGTGGAAGGAATCAAACACTTCCAAAGTGTTTCCAAGAACACTTTACTACTACCCCATTGCATTATTTTATGATTCAGCATAACTCAACAGCAATGAATGATGTTACTTTCCCCTTTATTCAGTCTTTCCCTCCCAGACCTAGTCCAAAATTCATATGCTTGTAAACACTTAAGCAAAAGTCTTTAATATAGCTGAACTCTATAGCTTCCAGGGAATGCTAGCCACCACTTACCCTAAATTCCTCTTTGATCTGGCTGGAGTTAGTTTGAGGATCCAGTTTATTCATTTCATAGTAAGCAGACCTAACTTGAGAAGCTGGAATAGATGTATCCCCGCAAAGACAGGCTTCCAGGATAGCATCATGGATGAATACATACTGTTCCTGGTAAAGAAATTAAAATTACTGACCTAGAGTGCATAGACTATTAGTATTTTGGTAAATAAAACATAACAACTAATATGGCTGCTACTTCTCTCTTCAGTTTACCAGCACTGAAGCAAGACCAGAAGGAACAACCACAGTTTAAAAAACTTTATCCCACTCGTTTAGAAACTAGTATAGAAGGATTGACTTACACTAACTACAAGTAGTTAGGGAAGTGTAGGAACACTCCATAATAGAATTCAGACTGTGTCTGGTTTCCTCATTCCTCTGGGCAGTTCTCTAGGTGCTAACATGTAACTAAGCCTCAACAAGATATACTCCAGAATGAATCCTTCCCACAGAGGAAACACTCCTGCTTTTTTCCTTATTTTTCAAGAAATGTTGTGAACTTTCAGCGCAGCATAACTGTGCACTGGTTTGGTTCTTCAGGTTTGTGTGGGGATTATTTTCTGCATGTGATGGAATAAACTACTTTCTGGAGAGTGTCAAATACAAAGCTCTATCTTTATGGGCTAGAAGAGCATTTCTTCTTGCAAAGCAGTATTCCAGTAGATGAACAATACCTCAGTCTGCACCATGTTAACTCTCCGGGATCGAAGCTCTCTCACGCAATTGTAAATGTCTACAACACCTTCTCTTTCTGCCATATCTAGCATGATGTCAATAACAATGAAGCATCCAGTTCTGCCAGCACCAGCACTAAAGTAAAAAAAGAGCACAGTTAATATGCAGCAGTGTATTGGAAATGTAGAAGCTGTAAGGGTTCATCTCACAGGTACTTATCAATCGGATGATTACTGAAATTAAGCCAGGCATTTGCAGGACTTCAGATTCAATTTTAAAACTATCATTTCTATATTATATATATATTTGTTATATATCTATGTATTCCTGTTTACAGTGATTGTGGGTAGAACTCCAAGGCTTCAACAACCTGTGTGGGGATTACACAGTACAGGAGAAGCAAAAGTAGGTCATGAGTTTAGTGTAGAACACAACAGAGAGATTTCTGTTCTACCCACCTGCAGTGAACAACCAGAGGGCCGGCATTTGGCGGACTCTTGGACTTGACCTGCCGCACAAATCCCAGCAGGCCCGTTGCGTGGTACGGGACACCATGGTCTGGCCAGCCCGTGAAGTGGAACTGACGTATTTCCCGAATCTCATGAGCACCTCTCTGTTGAAAAGGCAAGGGTTGAAGACTTCAAAAGCCTGAGTCTTGCTGAAAAGCGTCCACCCCCTACCAACACAATCTGTATAGACTGCTGTAGAGTTTCCTCATAGCAGGAGAGCAAGTTCAAAGGTTAGCTATCAACTGGTTTCAAAGCCTTCCAACAAAATAAAGTAAGCAAGCACAAGATTGGTCAGAAACTTTTAGCAACAAGAGGAATGCTCATCTCTATATTTAAGCACTAGGCTGCTTTGCAAACTGTGGCATTAAGATGCATGCCATGATCACAGAACAGGTCAGCAGCAAGGCTGAACATAGAACACAGATGACTTTTTTTTCCCCACTGTTCTCCACAAGGGTTTTGCTGCTGACTTCAGGGAACTGCAACTTCAGCATAATTTTCCTTATAATTTGTCTCCTTCATTGGTCTGAAACAAAGAGCTGAATAATAAGAAACCTTTTTGCACCTTCAGTCACAGGGGCTGTGTTTGTAGCCCTCCACAAGCTCACCCACCCTCCAGGTGATTTGCCACAGTCTACAAGGACGTGGATATGGGGAGACAGGTATGAATGAGAAGCCGATTGTGTAAGTAATTTCCCAGGTGACTTTAGGGAGCAGCCTGGATATCAGAAGTGTATATGCTAAGTTTTATTTTCTTACTGCTTGTATTTTCCCTTCCCCCTCTAAAAATGGAGCTGCCAGTGTTTTATTCTCATTAGAAATCCAGGGACTGGAGGCCATCATACATACTTCATAAGCAAACAGCAAAATTATGGCATATCATGTCTAGACTGGACTAAATGTCAACAATATTAATAACTGGTAGTTTACAGTCTTTCTTCTTAAAGATGTATTTCTTGTCTTGAGCTGGTTTGCATATAAAAGGTCTTATTCTCTTTGAATAATAAGTAACATAAGCTTCCTAATTTATTGCTAGTATGCATTAGTCTGGGATTTTCAATGGTTGAGAAATTTTGGACATGCCAGTGATACATGACTAGAGAGGACCTGGTGTGTCTTGGAGTCTTTGATGCTCTGACAGCTCAGGCTGGGGGTCTATGCAGACTGGGCATCTGCTCAGAGGAGTATCTCATCTCCCTTGGAAAGTGACACAAAAAGGCAGGTAAGGGAGAAGACTGAGAATATGTGACTGTGATGTGGACTGAGGAGATCACACCCTTGCAACAGAAATGACCTTACATCCTAAAAACCAATTTTAAAGCATATTGAAATCCAGGAATAGACAAATCTATCTGCATTTTAAGACAGTCTAACAAACACATTCAAATAGAATTTGGTCTCTGTACTCTGGGGGCTTTAGAGTGTGTTAACACATTTCTTTGCTACTTGTAAGCAAGGCCTTCAACTCTGTAGATAGCTTTGCTTAGGTAGGAGAGTGTAAGTGTCTCATACACTTTTATATTGCTTGTAACAACTGCCCACAACCTCCCAAGAAACAAAAATCCCATACAAAAAAGCAGTGCCATGACTATACAAGCTGAGGACCAAAGTGAGTACCCCATACAAATTTTTCACACTGTACGCAGCTAAGCTTTTCAAACAATTTGCAAAAAACAAACTGCCCCTCCAAAACAATGTGCCTGGCTGTTGCACAGACCAGATTATGTCCAGTACATCCTGTGCCTTAGTTTTGAAAAGGCTGTCTGTCATGCTGACTGCATATTTGTCTGTTGTTGGTAACAGCTATTTAGGAAAGGTTTTGCATATAGGGTACTTTTATAATGAGTTTTCTTATTATATCTACAAAAGAATGATTTTTGTATCTAGCTTTCCTGCTGGTTTCTAAACCCAAAATAGCAACAAAACTGCATGAATCATAAAAGCATATGCTCAGCTGGGAAAGACTGTATCTTTTACTTTTTCTTTCAGCTGAAACAGAAGATGGTGTACACTGCTAACAAACCTTGGGATGTTAAAAAATGCTACAAATACTTATGCTCCTGCTGTATGTTACTATCTAATTCACCTGAGTTAATGGTTGTGCTGTAAAGAAACCCCTCCAAAGGATCTGCTTATTCACACAATGCAATGCCAAGGAAGTGGTCTTCAGAATCAGACTGCACTTCTGGGTTCAATTTTCGCAGCACCCCTACTCTTAATATCCATTAAAAAAATTAAAGTAAACGATCAATTTATCTTCAAACAAATCAACTTCTAAATTGTACTTCAGAAGCAGGTATGAGATGTTTATCAACAAACAGAAAGGACAGTCAGAAGGGACCTCGAGAGGTCTTCAGTCCAGCCTCTGAGTCAGAGTGGGTCTACGGTCAACATTTGATCTGCCTAGCTGAGTCCTGACGATTTCCAAGAATAGAGATTCCACAACCTTTTTGGGTAACCTGCTCCAGCACTGCACTACCCTCCCCCTGAAGGAGTTCTTCCAGTGCAAGCTTTCCATGTTGGCCCTTTCTTTGACACCTACTACCAGTGAGACAAAAGAGGACAATTTGGTGCCTCTGATTTTCTAAACATCTTTAAAGTAGTTGCAGGCTGCAGTTAGATTTTCCTTACCCTCCTCCTCATCTCTACCACAATGGACAAGGCCAGTTCTCTTAAGTCCACCCTTCCAGCTCATATGTGCCAAATCCTTAATCATTCTGGATTTCAGATGCCATCCCTGAATGTCAGCCTGTCCTGACACAGGGGGCTAGGCCATTAAAGGCACAGGACTTTGCAATTTTTCCAGTTGAATTACTAAAGTTCCTGTTAGCCAAATCTTCAAGTCCTTTGGAACTGAGGCTCCAATGTTAAGTGTTTCAATCTTTCACTTGGTATTATCTGCATGTTTGGTTATGGTGCTTTCTGTCTCATCATGCACCTTGACTTAGAGATGTTGAAAAGTATCAGTTGCAGTACATTAAAAATACAAACTTGAGAGAATTATGGTGTAAGAAATGTACAGACTTGACTTTCCAGTACCATTGGAAGAGTTAAAAAAATATGGAAAATAGGGTAAAAACAGATGTACTTTACTCAAACTACACTGACACCCATTTTAGAGGCTTACTGATAAACTACCAACTATTAAAAAGCAATGTCTAAATGAAATCTTTTCAGATGGAGTTTTTTTTAAAGAAATAAAATGTTTAGTGCCTTTTATCTCTATCTGTTCTAATGCACTTATTCAAGACAGTTTGGTTATGTTCAACTGTAAAATCCTCTAGGTCTTTTCTTCAGTCCCAGTTAAGAAGCGAAAAGCTAACATCAAAGCATGAGCTTAAAATTTGCAGAATAGAAATCAACCAGTGCTTGATCTACTTCAAAGTGTAGCCACCGTTTCTCATCTGTTTATTAAAAATGCCTAAATGCAAGGAAACAACAGGCTTCAGTGAATTCCATATACAATATGTATACTGGTAAACATGATACAATATTTCAGTTCACTCAAACCACATAATTCTATTATCATTACCCTCAGGTTGCTGTATTGATGCATATTTTAGTATTAGACTGAAGAATAAAACAGGAAAAAACACCTAATTTCCTTTGTTACTCTGGACATATGTACAGAAACCCTGCGGAGTAGTCTTTTTGGCAGTTTCACATACTTGGGTGCAGAATTCTTTGATGCTAAAGATTATGTTCTTCAAAACCATAATAGAATACTGTTCCATCATTAGGGAGAACCAGTATATCACAGGTACTGCAACTAAATCAGAAGGAGCTTTCTGAGGTAATTAGTTGAAAATCTACTCATAGTGATAGTGAGGAAACATTACTTCAGCATGCCATTAGAAGTATCTAGCCTTCCAGAGGCCCTTCCCTTGGCATTCTGCAACTCAAATGAGCCCTGATAAACACAAAATTAAAACAATTCTGTCCTTTATTGACGTCTGAATGAAACTGCTGAACTGACACAAAATGCATGTAGACTTCACCATTGAGTGACTCTGCTTGTTCTCACTTTCAGTAAGTACCTTATTTGTTATCTCTATGTTTTCCATATATTGCAAGCTGTTTGGGAGAGCTGCAAGTTCTAGTAAGCATCAAACAAATGCCTGGCATTATTCTAACAAACAGTAACAGAACACAGTGATTAGAACTCTCCACGTAAAGCCAGACTCCACATAAAAAGGGAAATTGCCTCAAGAAGGAACGTAGTTTGATACAATGTCTCTGCAGACCAGTCACACCCTGGCCCAACAGATAATAGCATTCTCCACCACAGACTTCTGCATAATGTTGCATGCAGCCTCTGGTACAGACAGAAAATGATTGTGGGGAACATGAGATGGGAAAGCAGCACAAACGTGTTTTTCAATTGATTGCTGGGAGGGAGGCTTCGATTTCTCCTAGGCAAGGAACATCACTTTTTCTAACTCAGGCAGGTGCCAACAGTGATGGAAAGCACAGAAAAGTTGCTGCATTTAAACAAAAACACAGTTTACCATAAGAGGGCGGTAGTCATTTACCCAAAAATACCCACTAACCTGGGATGTCAGTCAAAAGATTTAACTTTCCCTTGCTGAATCTGTATGTAAATTACTTTGGCACATACCACGGTATTTAAGAAAACTGAATTTGGAAACTTACCTTTTCTACAGCAAATGTTCGAATCACATATTCAGCCAGGAGCTCTGTTTCTATTAGGGTAACTTTTATGTCTTTGTATATCTCTGTGTCATCTGGCCAGTATTTGCAGCATTTGACCTTTAAAAAATACAAAAGAAATTAAGGTTCATTTATTTTGGACGGTTCATATGAAATCCATTTTGCATTCTGTGCAATGATTACTGATTTAAAACGCAATCATGCGCAAAACAGTCACATTTTCTGCACACGAAAATGTTTAATGTTTAAGGGACACAGCCTCTTTTTAAGACAGCTTTCATAGTTGCAGGTGAGCTTTGTGTTGTGCTTAGTGAAGTCAGGCCACTTTGTATGGAGCAAAAAGATATTTATACACTGCATAATTCAGCTATGGCAACTGTTCATTTCCTGTGCTTTCCACAGCACAGTGTGCCCAGAGGGACAAATACCAACAGAAGTTTTTTCCCCAAGCTCTAGCTGTTAATTTGTCTCAAAAATGTATTTCTACCTTCTAAAATAAAAGTGTTTTGCAGACAGGAAGGAGACATCATTGCAGTTTACAGCTTCCTCAAGAGGGGAAGTGGCGGGGCAGGACCTGTTCTCTGTGGTGACCAGTGACAGGACCCAAAGGAACGGCATGAAGCTGAGTCAGGGCAGGTTTAAATTGGATACTAAGAAAAGGTTCTTCACCCAGAAGGTGGCTGGGCACTGGAACAGGGTCCTCAGGGAAGTGGTCACAGCACCAAGCCTAACAGAGTTCAAGAAGCGTTTGGACAATGCTCTCAGGCACATGGTGTGACTCTTAAGGATGGTGCCGTGCAGGGTCAGGAGTTAAGACTTTGATGATCCTTGCAGATTCCTCCTAACTCAACATATTGTATGCTTCTCTATTGTTAGAAAAGTACCTGTTTTCTCAGATTAACTTTCCAAAGGAACTGATGAGAGGTCAAATGGCAAGACTCAATGCTTGAAGTCAAGAGATGAGTTTTATGTCCAGGCTTTAACTATCATAACTATATATAGTTCAACTACTAGTTCACTAGATTAACTCCAAATGTTATGGGTAGGATTCACATCACTCAGCTCAACCTAAAACACTATTTTTTAAAAGTAGGTGGTTGTGGGGACTGTTTATGATGATGTAGATAGCTGACAGACTTGAGAATTTTCTCCTCCTTCCCATTTGTGGGGACAAAGTGGTGGGCTGGGAAGCTAACACATTACTTACATCTCTCCCTCTTACTCTGCTTTATCATGGTAATAGCTATGCTATCACCACTGCATCTGGCCATCATCCAGTAGTGCAGTACGTGCTAGGAGTGGCATCTGTTATACATCTGCTGCATGGAACAGTTACTCTCTTTCTGTTACCAAAGGGAAATTTTAAAATGGATCTTTTAATACATGTAAATCTGGTTTACTGAAATATGCACTTAAATTGGTTGGGTAAAAAATCCAAAGACTTCAAACAGAAAAAATATTAAAAATTAAAATTCATAACTGGTAAGAGTATTTCTCAAACCCATTTTCATGCCAAAATATTTGGATTACTATCATGTCTAGTCTTGAGCAAAAGGTAAAACAGATGAACGTGTATATAGGCATACAGTGAAAACTGTAATGCATGATTCAAATGATTTATTTATACAAACTCCAGGTTCAGTATATAAAGGATTATGCAGAGAGTAAAATCCTGTCCTGTCAAGAAGAAGAAAATACTTGCCTAAGGATTTGTTTCAAGGATGTAGCTGATAATCATGTACAATCCCTCTTTACTGTCTGGATAGAAGGGAGGTCTTGCCACATCACAGGCGTGATATTGTCTGATAAAATAAAAAGTTTGCCCAGGCAGGGTCAGTAGTTCTGGCCCTTTTTCTGACTTGTTAGCAGGGTAAAATTTAAATCTGAATAGAACTGAGTTGAAGGGCTGGAAGAATACAGCTCTACATCAGGATCCTCTTCAGAGAAAAAGAGTAGCCTGGTCAGAAGCCCTGGCTCCCAGCCAGAAAATTATACAAGCATCCTAACAGCTTGTTCCTGCTTAAAGAGCTGATGGAAAGCTCCTGGAGCAGAGCTGAAGTTCAGGTAGCTTTATAAGCAGGTTTTTATTTATTTTCTGTGTTTGTCTTCAGACTTAGTAACCGCATTAGTATTGGCTAAAAAAATTCTTCATACCCCTTACACTTCATTTGGTATTAAGGGTGATTTCAAGGACAACTGGCAACACCTGAGTTCCCTTCCACAGCCAGCGGCTTGGAGCTGGGACCCTGGACAGTGCTGAGCACTCCTGTACCAGGGGCATGGGGAGCAAGACTGCTCCCCACACCATACTCAGCAGCCAGCAAGCTGTGTCAGTGGGAAGGAGAAGGTTTCCACCAGCCAAGGGCCAGCTGAGGGCCATTCCCAGGATGCCTAAACAACAGTATCTCTGACAAATGTGTATTCATCTCTAAAGCATATCTATCCACTGTAAGCAAAGAACAAACATTTCAAAAGCATTAAACATTGCTGCAAGCAGTTTAGTAGTAACTGCTGCTGTCTATTGTTGCATCAACTTGATACTTATTCAGATCTTATCTTTTCGGATGTATTTCCAAAAATCCTCTGATAGAAGCTAAGTGAAAAATGTTGAATGCTCATTGTTTTGTCTGTGTTGTTAAAATAATCCAGAAATTTCACATTGTTCAATTCCCTCAGGCCAGTAAACTCACCCTTTTATAGTCATTGCAAGGAGCTCTTTCAAACAGTGTTTTCCTACCTATGGCTAAGACGATTTTTTGACTCTCTATGAAGAGTAAGACAATTCATGCTGTCTCTGGGCTGGAGCAACACACTGACACCCCCTTCTCTGGAGCTGATTCCCTTTTCCTGCCTGTTCACATATTGTTCCATAGGTGGAACCTGAACCACACGGAGAGGGCCAACGCACGTAGGAGGGGAGCAGCTGCAGCAGTGATCCCAGGCACAGCAGCACTCATCAGCACGTCTCTTTGTTGCTAACTTTAGCCTTGGTCCTTTCTGATGGGCGCCTGCCATCCTTGAAGCAGCTCTAGTTTAGTAAAATAAACAAGGGGGGGAAAAAGCAGCCCTGGATGAATTAAATTGCTCAGCCTTGAAGAAAAACATGCCTGTTTCTAACTTGGGAAATCCAGACAGTCTGGATTATGACTAGGAACCAGGGACAATTCAGAAAGAGCAATTTAGAAGAGCACAGTCCCCATCTTCTTAGGCTTCAACTGCTGGATTTGATTCCACTCTTTTTTAAACCTTATTTAAAATGATACAGTGGAAGAATTAGGGAAGCATTGGGAGATGTTGCACAAAAGTTACAGCCTTTTGTGCCTCATGCAGCTTGAGCCCACTGGGGATTTCTTGCTCTGCTGCACAGGGATTTTGGCCATGGAGCAGACTGGAGCTGAGCAGGAAGATCCATGACAACACAATTTCTTGAAAACTCTCCCAAGTGGAATAGGGGCTGTAAAAGCCATGGGAACAGTGCCAGTGCCTCAGTCAGAGCCACAGACCAACTGAAGATTCACACACTAGGAAGGAAAAAAACCCCAAACCCAAATTTATTTTAATTCAGGCTTTTTTCCTACTTTTCGCTCTTGTTCTGCAATGCTCTGCACGTGCTGGGCTGTGGACTTGAGAGCTCCATGGACTCCTGGTGAACCAAAAGTTAAGTAAATGCTTAAAGATCCATCTCCCGTCTCCTCTAGGACTACTCAAATAAAAGCAAAGGTGTCTTAAAGACAGCAGTAGATTCACTACTGTAAATCAAAATCACATTTATAAATGCTTACTGGATCAGGGCCTTTATTTGTACAAGGAAAGACAATTGCAACAAAATAGAATATGGTTTTACTCATTAAATATGAGAAACACTGCTGGTAACATATGTTCATTTTTGCTTTTTAGCACAGCTTTAGCTAACGTAACTTGACGAATCTCTTTCCAATTTTATAAACATTTAGTACTTATTTTACAAAAAAAGCCTACTAACAGAAGGTTTAACTAAATAATTGATATGATTCCAGAACTGAATACTAAATGCACTAGATTTTTTTTCACACAGTTGCTACCATAACAGTAAATATCGTCCTCAAAGCAGAAAACATAATTTTGAAATCTCATCTGAGCAGAATTATAATTGAGAGTTTGTTCACATACACCCCACATTTATATCCTACCAACATGCCAAAAAATACAGATGTTCATCACAAGATGAGATAAAGGGATGATTGCCAGAGCCATAATGAAAATGCTCTGGTTTAATCTATTCATCCCAAGGTACATTGTCCAATTGTTTAAAACATGTTTATTTTACTAATAATTTTAGAAATTTTAAGAAGAGAGTTATCTACTTCCACTCTCTAGTTCCATCCCCCAGAAAAACAGTCTAGTGTGTGAAAATTAGAATTAAAAATGAAGGTGGAAAGTTATTGTTGCTAGTTCTAAATATAACAAAGAATGTAGGCTGTGGATGGCTAATGAACACAAATTGTGACTTCTGAAGCTGTATATTTAACCATTTGGCAATGTGACACATCTAGCTAAAGGCAGTAAGAAAGTCAGGATAGTAATTCATTTACCTAGAATTTTGGAATAGGAGTAATATTACAGACTTAATATGTGAGCTGGCTGTGAAATACACTTTGTAATCCATACAGAATAGGTTAAGCAACACTGATTATTCAAAGTTTCCAATTTCCTTTGATTCTGAAACATTCTTATCAAGAGGGTGATATAACTGACTATGCCCTGCATGGATTGTCATTAGTGAAGAGCAGTATTATACATTCTAATTTAAAATTAATCCTGAACTAAGTAATGATGGTAAGTCAGACATAAATTTTGATGTGAAACCTCTTGGCTATAAAATGAAATAGCCAACCACGCTCGCCGGTAAAATTTTTAACAGATTTTGCAGATGTAGCTTGGATAACATCATATACTTTTATTTGGCTGTCTTGAAGTAAAAGAACATCCAATAATTGAAAGTATTTTTATTTAAATACTTTTCAAACAAAAACTGTATTATGATATAAGAACATTTTGTATGTTATAAAACAACCTTTGACAGAAGATGAAACCCAGTATTTACTTTTTTCATTTTCTTTTGTTTGTTTTTGAGCAAGCCAGTTTTTAGTTTTATACCTCATTTTACTGTTGTCTAGAAGAGGTGTGGAACACTATTGAAAATACAACATTTGAGACAATGTTTGGCACCATCAGATGAATGAGACTCTGTGAAGTCAGTCAGAAGTCTTTATGCTGTTCACAGCTCCCAGGGTGGGGAGAGCTGTCTCCATGAATTTTATTAGCTCTGTGTAACTTCTGACATAATTTTCCACCTTCTGCTGCCCTATGCTGCCCCAGCAGTGCAACCCTAAGCTGCCTGGAGGACACACTCTCATTCCACTTCTGCCCAGAAGAGCTGCCTTTCTGGACATGTCCAGCAGCAGCCATAAATCAATGCTTTCCACCTGAGAAAGTGAGTGTGATCCCTTTGTTCTTAAGAATCAGACAGTCTGTTAGCATGCCATCAACCTGCTAGATCGGGTTAGATGAAAATTAGATGACAGGCCAAACCCATGGCGTGGCCTTCCTTTGACCATAAAGAAGATTTGGACTAGAAGAGCTGTTTTAGGGTAAGGCAGCCCACGGTAAAGCTGTTCTAGTGTTCCTGCCTCCATTGTTAATACCAGCAGATAAATATGGATTGTCTCTGTTTCACTGCTTATGTTTAGGCAATTTTGTGCATCTTAGTACAGCCTTGGAGGGAAAAAGGCTGAGCACAGAACACAGAAGAAAGGTGATCCCATGCCAAGATGAAGGATAGTTACAGGATTAGCTGGAGCTCCCCAAAGTCTGTTTTAATTCCTGACACAACTGTGAAATCATGGGCATATTTCTTGGATCCTGTGCTCCAAGGACCTGATAAGCCTGGATCGAGCAGCACAGTCTGTGCTCTGAACTGTGCTTCCGTTCCAAGAGTAAAATCATGCCATTAGCTGGGTACAGAGCACCACCTAGTTAGTGGATTGCCTTCTGGCTCTAAAACCTTATCATCTGATGTTACCTTAGACAGCTCTACAGGTTACTCTACTGGGTAAAGTAACTGTGTCAGTGCCTCCAGGATACTTCTGCCTTCACAGAGAGATTGAGAGGTAATTTCACAAGACTGCTGAGGTGAGGAGACTTGAAGTTATGAAGCCATTTTGCTAGCCCCGACATTTCAAATAAGAACTTGAAGCTCCCCCTCTTTGAAAACTGCACTTAAAGTTGCATCCTACACCTGGGTGGCACTTCAGCCAGTCCAACAAAGGGGTCAGTGCATTCATGTGAACTTAAAACTCTTTTGTTTATTTCTCAGAGTGAATTATCTCAATTGGATTAGTAAGCATTAAGATATTAATCTGTGTTGATTAACATTCTTTGAAACATAGCTTTTATTGGAGATGAGAACGCATCAAAACACTGAAAGCTGAACCCATGTCTGCTTTGAGTGACATGGGACAGTGCTGAACACCTGTAGCTTGATGTTCTGTTTCATGATGCTAACATTGCTAATCTGGGGATTTAGTCTTTAATTTAACCGTTATTAAATGATTGCCATACTTTTCAAATTTCTCCCAAGGGCTCCTCCCCTACTATGTATGCTTAAATAATGTAAACTTTATTACTTTATTTCTGGTTAAAAGTCTAGAGAGATGAAATTTGTTTTGGTGACTAGAAGGGTTCACTGACTTGAAAGATTATATTTTCATTGTTTTTCTCATTCATATTCTGTAAAGGTATAAACTGTGCTCTATCCAATAAGGAATACTGGAATTATAGTGAAACCAAAAGTAAAACAACAGAACATAAACCAATGTGCTTATGTACCATAAGCACAAATCCCATCTTTTTGGTAAATACGATTAGGAAAAATTTTTCTGTAGATGGGGAAGGACACTATACATCTAAGAAGTTTAGAACACTAGAATTACCTTAAGGTAAGGAATGGATTCATATAGCATCCTTTCCCCCTCTTATTTATAAAATGTGGTTTCTTTCTTTCAGTAGAAAAGTTAAAATGAAATCTTAGTCATGACTATGAGTACAAACTCTTTGGCACACCTCCTAAGGAGCACTAACACCGGTATCCTGAATTAATTCCAGTGTAGGTAATTTGGCTTATTGCATTTAGAGGCAGTTTCAATTAGACAGAGTGTTCCTTCCATATATACTAAATACAAACGTGCTGTTCGTGAGACGTGCTGAAGAGTCACTGTGTTTCACCTCTGCAAGATCATTCTGTTTAGGTGATCTGAATCTTAAATACAAGTTGAGTTTACCTTTGTTTATTAGAAGGATCTTCTCTATGGAAGAGTCTCAAAACTTGTAAAATGTGTAAGCACAAGCTTCACAATAGCTTTGTGATAGAACATTCAATTTTCATTCTAAGTGCACGTGGCAAGTTCATTAGAAATTTCACACAGTTTTTAAGCTGCTGAAATTTCCTATGATGTTTTTGGTTTGTTCTTTCAATCTGTTTTCAGTAAGAAGTTTCTGGACAGGGTTTTATTTAGAAATTTTTCTAATCTATGTCTATAACAGAAATGGATCATCACGTAGATCTGAAGAAAATCTGGTTCATCATAAAGACTTCTGGGTTTTATTTGTTAAGGAAACATATTTGTATCTGTTTTAGAAATGTCTCTTGAACGATGACCAGTGCTGCACATCCTGAGAACCCAAAGACGTGAACATGACTGCTTAGGGCTGTGCCCATACAGGCTTTCCTAGGAAGACCAACTCTTTTCTGACAAAAGTTACTGTGTAACAAGTAATGCTTTTTAGCAAGCCAGCATCAAGGAGATATTCCCTCTGTCAGAAGACCACAGTATGGATCTCATCACTGTCACGTGGAACCCAATACTCTCTTAAGTATGAAAAGTCAGAGTCATCCCCATTTTTGCAGCAATGCAGACAAGCGCCACACATGTAACATGTCAACTGCAGTCCAGCAAAACAAGCAAAGGAAAAGCTAAAACACCACCATGTTCTTACTTTTCTCCTGTGCACATAGAGCCCTTTGGGTTTCTGGGAGAGAAATGCCATCTAGGAGGAGTGTGAAATGGCTATCAGGAAGGCATACCACTCCTGAGACGTAAGATGGCAGGGAGAGGCTGTTTCAGTAGCACAAAGGCGTGGGTGAGGCCCAAGGGCTGTTTACCAGTTTGTGGCTGACCTTCATCCCCCTGTTTATGTCACATCCATTCTGTTGTAGTCAACCTTGCTTCCTTTCCCAAGAAGGGTCTTTTGTATGCTTACTAACACTATTAGCACTGGCTGTTTTCTAATTCTGGATAATAATTGAGAAACTCTAATTACTGTAATTACTATGCTCCTGGGGTGAGGTTTTATTTTTTATAATTATTTATAGTGATTTTGTTTGTGGATACTTTGTTATATTAAAAGCATGACAGACAATCGTAAGTCCTCGCAGTGTATTTATTTACCAACCACCTCCACTAAATTTCATCAGTGAATTTCACCATTTATTAATCAGGTACTACTAAATTTCTTCTGCCTCAAGCAAGTGGTAGAGAAACTGACTACTGACAAATGACAAATAATGTGACATGACAAGTTTGATTCTGCCAACTAAGTATTAGTACCAACTCAACAAGAGCAAAGACGGAGCTGACAGCTAGATGGCACAATTGAATATTTTCTAAATCCTCCCAACACGACTCTTTAAGGAAGACAGAAATGTTTCAACGTGTGCAAACACTGAAACAAATCGAGAAGCAACCTGAGACTTTGGCCAGTGCATAAACACTTTGATCCTGTTCCCATTGCTTTTCAGTGTCTTTTGGAGTTTGTACGCCAGAGCAGTCTCTTGGAGTAAGCAAGATGTTCTTCTGTGTCTATTTAATGATCACCCCTACACTGGTGGATAAAAAGTTTTGTTTCTTTAAGAATAATCCACCAGATTGTGCTAAATCTCTCAGGAAAAGATGTTCTCTGAAATTACGCTACTATCTGCAGTTGCTCTACCACTTACAAACATGGGCATGGAGGCCTCTTGCATTAATATAATCCAAAATACATTATTTTGAAATAGAATGTTGTCATACTCATGTAATTTTACAAGTCTTGATCCTAGGTTATGTTTTTTATCTGTTAGTGTGTGGTTTGGAAAATTCTGATTCTTGGACAAAAATGCAGGTATATTATAGCATTCATTACTTATCATTTCCTTTTTGTGAACTTCATTGTGAATGAAAAGTTGTTGACCTCAGCACGAAGAAGACAGAGACCTTTTTTCAAGGTTGCCTCAAGAGCTGCTTATTTATTTAGGGTTTTTTTGGTACATGTTTTTATGTCAACCTAGGCCAATCTTCACTAAACACTACGTCATCATCCTTTATCAAAGAACTGTTCATGCAACACAGCAATGATTTTTCTAACTGACTGGGAGACCTCATTTAGATTTTTAATAAACAGTCACATTCTAATGAGGTTTTCATAAAACTGACTAAATATGTGTAGAAATAATTAGCCTAAACTATCAGTACAAAAGTCTCCTTAGGGAGCCCTGCAGATTTTGTGATAAGACTTCTGGCAGATGGATTAGTATAACCGCGCAAGCTAGTTCTGAATTTCCACACAAGCAGTGTAAATGTGAGTGACTGGGTAACAGGCTACTAGATAAAGAGCTAAATGTCCCTCAGGTGGGTTCATTAAAGAGAGAAAACAATCAAAACACATTTCAGTGCCATTTAAATACCAGGTGCACGGCAGCCTGCAGGTGCCAGAAACACTGACAAGGGTCCCTGGCTGGAACACACAAGAGCTTAAAGGGATGCGTGGTTTTGACAAGTGTGCCTCAGATAATGACAGGTATTGGCAGATGTACCCGGACCCCGCTGGAGGGTAATGCGGGACTGAGTCATTTGCAGCAGGTGCTTGCATTAGGGACAGCCTCATGGTGATTCCTCCAGCCGCAATTAAAACAGTCCTGATGCATATTGCTCCAGGGCAAGAAGCAAGTTCCTAGCACTGACTTAATGACTATCCAGCCAGTCCTGGTAAACAAATACACATATGCCCCCTCAATGATTAATTCATGAAGGCTGTACACTGTGTGGTAACCATGTTAAGTAGATATTCCTCTTTCCTGAAAATACAGAAGAATTTTCCTCCTTGACTTACAATGGGCCAAGGGTTAAAAAATAAAAATAATAAACCCCTATAAATCTTATACCAGTGATAGCAATTGAAATAGAAAACCTCAAGTTTGGGAAGGTAATAAAGTTCACCCTACAGGAATTGCTACCAAAAGGTCCATTAAAATCATTACTAATCAAGGTGGCACAGAGCTTGTGTTAGGACAGATGGTGTGTTTGTAATCTGCCTCCTTGTTGCTGATGATTCCAGCTCTGGGAGTGGCACAAAAACACCAATGGAGGAGTGCATTGTTCTGCGGCTCATAGGATTTCATTTCCATTAAAAGCTCATTTCAATTTCTGCTCTCTGATCTCACCTGTGCTGGCCTCCAGAGAAAGTGAGAACAAAGTCATTTCTACTACTGCCAGAAACAACAAAGCCACATATCTGTATCCCACTAGGACTCGTGCACCCTGAAGAAATCTCCACGGTGGCACAAACCATTACTTGCTGCTGTGGGAATGTGCTGTGTACCTAAACGCTGTGAGCGGGGGCTGCCAACACTGGCACCAAGACTGGTGTCTCCCCAGCTGACACCCGACAGTTCGCTCTAATTGGCGCTTCCAAATACTGACTTTGGGAAAACAGTATGTGGTTTCATGCAGAATGCTATTTTTGTTCTCAGGCTTGTTTATTCATACCCTGAAAACATCCCTTTTTAAGTTGTCCGCTCGGGTACTTATGAATGCTTATAAAGCTTTAACAAAGAGGTTTGCTGGAGAGCTTCCTATTCTTACAAATCCATCCGTGTTGAATTGATAAGTGACCATCCAGCTATTCGTACCTTCTTCCTCGCTCAAGGGACTGAATTTTTAAAGTGGCCTCCATGATCCCTTTTTGTCTCTGCAATTAGTAGTACATGTGTTCCTGCAGCAGGTGTTAATTGCAGTCACAATTCCCGTATTTTTTGTATCTAAAAATAATACTGGCACCTGATCTGTTAGCAGGCGTGAGCACACAGATATCTAAATGTTAAGATTATATTATAAGCTCACAAAGGACTTATGGCAAAATAAACGGAGATGGCAAAACTGGACTTGCTAAAAAGGACTTTAACTCACACCACATAAAGAGTGCTCTCTCTCCTCATGCAAATGCCACAGGGCAGAGGGGGTACCAGACACTCCACCAGAGCGAAATTAAAAACATCTCTTAAAACCATGCAGCTCACACCGAGATGTGTGCACTTGACTTCTTATTTCAAGACTTCGATTTACAATAATTGCAGTAGTTCCCATAAAAGCAGTGGGGTTTTTTCATAACAAATGAAAGCTATATGCCAAATTCCCAAGCAAATTTCCTTGAAAAAAACATCCCAGATGAGAACTAAGACAGCAGTGCACAGACAAAGCAGTAAATGAAAAGACTCAGATACTGACAGTTGTGAGAAACAAAGAAAAAGGTTCCATTCAATACTTGTTGAAAACAAAATTAGCCATAAAGACTTGAGTAGGAGGACTACTTTAGAAGTGATCTAGCAAAGAAAGAAAAGTACACAGTATCAGTCAGGTAACTCAAGCTTTCCTTTACTACCCAGCTCCTGAACATAACCTCCTGATCAACAAATTCAGTGCACAAATGAGTAGAACTATTTTTTTCTGTTTTAATACAGAAGGCTTACAGGAAGGAAAACACGAAAAAACCAGATCCATTTAGACAAATATACCAAGAAGAATTTTCATAGTTTAACTATTTTTCTTGGACATCTGTTTCAGAACTATTCCCCCTTAGCCTCCCTTAAAAAAAAATAAAAAAGAAAGAGATCCCATACCTTGTTCTGCAACACATTGCCTAATTTCTTTAATAAAAATGGAATATCTGAGATATGTACAAAGATACGATACCTCCCCTCTCTGGCAGTCTTTGCAGACTCTGCTACACCGAACGCAGCTTTATCAGTTGCTTTTTCATTGTGCTAATGTTACCAAAGCCAAGATTCTGAGGCATGTTTAAAAACAATTGATAACAAACCTCTTAGCACAAGCAGTCATACATATTTTATGTGCTATACTTAGTATGTAAGCACCTTGTTGGGCTGTTATTTAATTTCAAAAAGCAAACACCTTGGACGTCTTTCATCTTTTTAAGTACAAAAATCACTTACCCTTCCCACTTCCACGAGATTTGTAACCATGATTATGCTGGCTGTGTTTTCATGCCATACCATTCTCCAGAAGTCATATATTGTCTCCTGCATTGGCCCTGAAACAATAAATCAAATGAAAGGTTACTATCTGAAAGTCTCATGATTGGAAGCTTGTCTCTGGGGAACTTTGCAAAACCGTGACTGTGCACATATATTCATTTCACTATCATCATATTTTTCATTTAGGGTCGGTCAATTTCTTTTCTGTCATCCCACCTATCTGCATTTAAGTATTTTTTTCCTGAAATAGTGTTCTGAAAGAAAGTTAGTTCTCCAGCACTTAGGTATTTATCTCCATAATACCCAGAAGTGGAATTATAAAAAATGGATAACATCACTCTTTCTTTTAGCAATTGGATGGTAACCTAGGGAAGGTGTATTCGGAATGAAATGAGCCTCAATGGACAATGTGGCCTTTCCTGGTTTCTAATATTTTTCTTAGTATACACTATCCATCAAATTAGTTCATCTCCTAAACTGTAGTTCCTGAAGTGAGACAGAAGTTACAGTTTTCTTGCTGCAGTGTATCACTTTGCAAACCAGCAGGGAAAGCAGCAAAGAAACCTGACGTGCTGCGGCAGCACATCCTCTGCAGTGCTTTCCCCAGCAACCTGTGCAATTCTGTACATGAACACTCAGGGCTTCCTCAGCACCATGCTGAGGCTGGGTGCCAGCTCACAGGAAATGCTGCAGAAATGTGAAATGTTGAGAACAACCCCATCTCTTTGCATATGGCTGGTCCTGTTGGTTTCCAGCCTACGTGTCTCACTCATGGTGTTCAGTGTGCCACCCCAATTTTAAACCACTGCTTTCAAATCACTGAGCCATTCAGAGTAAACAATATAAACTATAAACTTAACATCCATACTGAATCCATTACTGAACTGTCACACTGCAGTAAACAATTAGGTGCTTATTTAGAGGAATGACTTAAATCAGCTAATTGGAGAACAAATGGATAATGTATTGGCCTAAATGCTCCTCTAGTAAAGAAGCCAATGCTCTTAAAGCATCACAAAACCACACACTGGCAGATTTGGGCAGTTTGGCCATGTTTTGGTACTTCAAGCTCCCTCTGAAAATAAAACCTGCACTCTGAAATCAAGTATTTAGTGGAAAATGTAGTAATACATTATTACTATATTATCATGGCAGAGGGGTTGGACTGTATTTTTAAGGTCCCTTTCAACCCAAACCATTCTTTGATTTTGTGACTCTATGATATTTTAGGCAAGCCAAAACTAACTTACTGGGCAAATAATATCACAGTTATGATGCAACTTAGAACAGAACTTTAAGAAAAAGGATGGTAACAGTCTAAAATGCTTGAATGTTTAAAAATTTATATTTGTTTACAGCAATTCCAAATATAATTTTACAATCCATAATTTCCATAGGTCATCTAAAGAAGCTATATATTCTCTCACTTTTTTCATCTTTAAAAATGATGCATGTATTGTTAGCTTCATAGGTTTCCTCATAGTCACTCAACTTGTCTTTAATTGTTTTGGTTGTTCATGTAACAGGAAAAAAAGCCATTTAAAACAACAGGAAATGGTGATTGTTAGAACATAAGAAATGTCAGGAGGTCTTAGAGTAGAAATAACATCAGAATCGTAAACTACAGTTTCTGAAATTACTAAATTTAAGCTGATGTGGCTGTCAAACTAGACACCTTTGCTTTCTTCCTTTAATTAACAGTACAGGTGATACTTTTGTGAGATTTTATCCCAAATTACAAGAGTTAAATCACTCTCCACTATGTGGAAATTTACAGGAAGTATTTTACTTCTATATAAGTGTCCTGGATATGCAATATAGTCATGGTCCAAGAGCAATTTTCAACATCACAGCAATATAATTAATATGCCTTACAGGGAAAGTTTAGCTTGTTTGTGTTTTAATATTCTAGGATTCAATGCAGCTTTCTTTGGCAATTAAAGTCACAACATCATTGGAAAGGTTTTGTGCCAGCTTCTCCTACCAGTAAAAGGAAGCAGAATATTCTACTCAGTATAGGAAAATATTATCTTTGTATAGCTTCTTTCTTGCACTCAAATCTGAAACAAATGCTCAGCTAAATTACTATTGCTATCATCTTTCAAGGAGCATAGCTAAGAGTAGGATTAGGGAAATGTAGTTTTCCACAAAGTAGTGTTCTAGAAAGAGTCTGCAAGTTCATGACACGTTACTAACATTATGCCTGATCAAGGACAAACAATAACAACACTATTGGTTTGAAAATCCTGGTTTAATGGAGAAAATGTAGATGGTTCCACTGCATTCTGTCTCCATGCAATGTTTCAAGAAATTTAATCTGAGTATATTTTTGGTAATGATGCAGGAAAGCTAAGAAAAGATCTTGTTTCCACAGTTCTCATCCTCTTGTAAGAAGCCAGAATCTCTGAGAAACTGAGGGGAAATGGAGAAAGTTTCTTTATGTATTAATTCAGTTTTCTTTCCTAAAGATTCACCTGAGATGCAGGACAGTGAGGCCCTACATTGTAACAGTAATTTCTTTTTGACAGCTCTGGGAAAACCTGCAACAATTTATTCCAGATTTATTTTTCCTACAGAGAGCATAATTTGTGTTGTGATTTAAAGATTCCTACATTTCAAATCCAGAAATCACAAATTACAAATGGGAAGAGATCGTGAACACCAATTTATTCCTGTAGATTTTGAATTTGTCATTCTCTATAATGAAATAAAAGATTTAAAATTATCAGAAAAACAAATCTTTAGAAAAAGTAATAGCCTTTTTCAGGCCAGAGAAAGAGCTGAGGTCTGACAAGTCCTTCCAGTTCGATTCCATGTGTACTTCTGGAAGAAATGTCCTATTCTGCAGTGCTGAGTATGCTCTTCGCAATCTTTCTATTCAAATAAGACAATCGTAATTAAAAGTGCTTGACAGGATTTCCTGTTCTCCTCAGGTATTCTCCCTTTTTTTGCTTTTCCTCTCCAATTCTTAGATGTAGCCTCCAAACTTCTTTCATGTTCAAGACATCGAAAGAAAAAAATCCACCTCAAAATCTACCTTGAAGTCTCAGAATGTAATTCTTCTGTATCCCATTTTTCTTTTCTTCTTGACATTTTAAAACTGATTTTCTGACATATTTATAAATTATTACTTGTCTCCAGCAAGAATTGAAAAGCATTAGAGGCTAGGTAGGGTTGGGGGGATTTTATTATCTTGAAGAACTGAACAATTTGATTCCAGAGACTCGTGGTAGGGAGAGAAAGAGCCTGTAATTGTTCTAAGCATCAGCTTAACAGATGTGTGCACAATAGGCAGAAAGGTTATTCTCAGCAGTTGCCCCCTTGCAGGAGAAGGTCTGAAGAGAAGGTACTGTGCTACCTAACAGCAAGCCTGCAGCGTACCCCATTAACTCCACAATATAGTACTTGGTATCAAAGATCTCTGCTGTGAAAAAAAAAGATCAGCAACATACTGCAACAAGAAGATGAAAAGCAAAGGGAAATAAGAAAATGAAATCAACCCTCCAAACCCCTAGCTAATTAAATGCATTATTGAAAAAACTCCACAGAAACGATTGGTTGTATATATTACAACCACTGGTTGTATTACCAGCAGTAGTTGCTGCTCTGGGAACACAAACGTATTGGGAAACGGAACATCACACAGCTTTTAAGAATGCTTTAGCCTCTTAAGAAGCTGCTTTGGACCCAGAGCTTTCTAGAGCCTCTGTTTCTGCTTGCTACTGTGAGACCCAGTTCTAACAACTTGCTGCTGGGGTATGTGACCAATTTAAATGTGAAGAACTAGCCCAAAATACAGAAAAAAGTGTTCAGATGTAGGAAATAAAGCAAGCACACAAAGAAATAAGTAAAGCCTGAATCCTGAAGCATACATGGCACTTGCTCAGATGAGACTTGTAAATCTATGGGTCATTTTTCAATTTCTAGAAAAGCAAGCAGCTTATACAAGAAACAAATAGCTTCTAAAACATTTTTCTAGCATAGAATGTCAATTCCACAAGGTGATATTTGGTTCACCTGAGACCAAGTTCCATGATAGATATTAAAGCTAGAAATGTGCAGAAAATGATCAGATACCCTTAAGCTCCAAAGGCTCCCCAAGGGACAGCACATGGCCAGTGTGAGCCATAAATATGTGCTGATAGAGGCAGGGGCCTGACAAGATGCAAGAATTGTATCTGCTACAGCTAAATTCCATTTCGAAAAGAGTGCAAAAAACCTAACAGTGAGTACAAGCAACCACACCACATGAGGAGGAGATTATAAAATGGTCCCTTCACTTACTTGTTACTGCAGATTCCAGTAGCAATGATAATTGTCTTCAATTTTTAGTGAAGCAAAACCTGCTGATGCTACTGTGACTGCTCACAACTTGATCACTGGAAGAGAACTAGCTAATATGCCTACTTAGAGGGAGATGCATTTTAGCCCTCATTCTTTTACTGTGTATATTGCCTTCAAAATGAACTTGAGATACAGTAAGTGTTTTCTAAGAGATACAGATGCATGGCAACGACAACAACAAAATGCCCAAAAGCAATGATTCCCTTTGCAACTACTGTCAAAAAATTCCAGACCCATTATGTAGCAGAAATTATCTAATATACAGTCAAAAGCATAAAACCAGAGGGGGAAAAAGACTGGGAGAGGAGACTACAAGCTAGTAGATGAAAGAGATCAAGAATTCTTGTTTTTCCAATAAACCCCTGATTTGGGACAGTTATCTATGGATAACTGAGACAGTATTTCACAGGAGAAAGCAAAATTACAAGGTTATACAGTCAGTCCAGAGATCTGATAATCCATAAGCATGTTACTTGCTCTTTTAACTATGCTAGAACTTGGAGGTAGGAACAAAATACCTTTTCAGAAAAAAATTATGTAAAGAACTGCAGCTAATTGTCACTTTACACTATAAATATCACTGACTGCAGGCAAAGGAACATCTCCCATAACTGAAATACATTTTCTCCCTACTCAATAAGGCAATGTGCCCAAGATTTTACCAACAGGAATTTGCAGGTGCATCATTATGTGACCAGGTTTCCATGAGGGTTCAGTTCTCATAGTCTCCTAGTCACCTCATGGCAAACTCTTCACTGGTCAGCAGCTCTGCAAACCTGGACACCTCTTTACGTGACCAGCTGCAGGCTAAGGAGTGTAAGACTGAATTCTACTTTTTCATACAGTAAACTGTCTTCATCTTTCTGTCTAAAATAGTCAGCTTACTATAAAGAAAAGGTACAGATCCCAGTTGTGCTGACTTAGCCAACTAGCAAGATAAAGTGCTGGTTCAGTATTTCTTTGTAATTCCATGGCCACACAGCAGTGCAGGTGTTGCTGAATCGTCTTTGCCCTCCCAAATGAGCTGGTTTCTGAATGGAAGGTGCTTTGAAGATCTGATCAATTGCTGATAATCTGATTCATCAGGAGCAATTTTCACCATATGCTTGCTGAATAGTTATAGTAGCATGTGTTGAACTTTCTCTCATGCTTCCAGGAGTTCTTAAGGGTTTAATGCCTCCCTGGAAGCCCAGAAAAATTCAGGCAGTTATGCAGTCTTTCTGCCATAAATTCTCTCAAAATAGGTTGAGACATTCGTTTTCTACTGTAACACATACACTTCTATTAACTTTAAATGTTTACACAAGAACATTTTCATAGGCACAGTATGTATGTTCCTATTATGTGAATAATTTTGAAGTCTGAGATAAAGCTGTAGCCTAGACATCACTACACCATACCGGCCCACTGCTCACCACCAGCTATCCAAATGCATACAGGTCAATCTTTTGTGGTTTTAGGTCTCGAGAAAATAATGATGAAAGAGAATCAGGCCACATAACCTGGATGTCTTCTAATGCTTTAATAAAGACCTCCCAAGTTTGTTCCTGAAACTAAAACAGCATTGGGGGTAAAAGGTACCCCAGTGCCATCGACCTGTTCACTTTTACTGAAGTCTTCTACAGGTCTGTCACCATAACAACACACTAAAAAGCATCAGATGTCTGTACTGGCAAAACTTGGCCCCTAATGTTTCAGTATTATTTATTAATTGCTGGTTTCTAGCTGTCATACACATTTCATGCACTAAAGAATCTCAATGAAATTAAAAAACCAAACATGTAATGAGCTGAAAAAACACATTCTTGCTTTTGTCCCTTTATTTCATTTTAATTCATATTTCATTCCAGTGTTGACTGTGATGACATTTGAAAAGCACTTTGTAACTCTAGCCTTACAAGTATGAATTATTACATAATCTTCAGCAGGGCTATATTGTAATTATACAGCTATGCTGGATTTCCTGATAAAACCTTCTTAGAAATGCCTCTTGCCTTGGAAAAAATATATACCCAGTTGTGGAGGGCTTACCAATGAGGCTGGTTCCCTACAGGTATGTTAGGCCAGCAACAAAGCCTGAGGCTATGGCTACTCCAATGTGAGGTATGGAAAAATCGTCTGCCCCACTTTAGACCTTATTTTAACAACTCCTCCATTGCAGTAGATTCAGAGATTGTATAGAGAGAAGCCACCTGCTTGCAGAGGCAGTAATTAACTCACAGTCAGGTAAGAAAATATACCATTTTGCAAGAAAAAAATTCTACTGGAACTTAATTCACAAACAAATGAAATTGTTTGTTTTCTCCTAACACTAGTTTTAACCAGGCTTCAGAACACCGCATGCATATCAAATGTATTGGAGTTGCAGCCAGTCCACCATTTCTTTTTTTGGCCTTTTGCAGTGATACTGCATTATAATGCCAACTCCCCAAGAAAAAAGTACGCAGCACCCTCGTTCCACAGTAAATCATCTCAGCTCGACTCAAGTGGGTTAATCAGGACTGAGACACGAATTAAAAATGCTTTTCGTTATTGCCTTACTCAGATGGATTGTCAATAAGAAACAGATCTGACTGAATCCTGTTAGCGTGTCAATTCCAGAAAATGCTGCTTATAAAGCAAGCTGAAATGCTTTATTGGTACAAATCCTGCCCAGTGCAGCTACTGGCAACATAGAAGCTTTCTACTGTATCCTTTGCTCTGGAAAAACACAGCTTTCTCTCATTACCAGCCAAGGGACAGCACAGTGAATAGTAACTGGCTGATTTTCAAGCACAAACTGAATCCTACCTGCTTTGAGCTAGCCAGTCAGCAAGCCCTGCTGCCTGCACATTGCTATATGTGAAAATTGGCTTTCACAAAATGAAATGTTCAAAGTGCTTTCAAGTCCCATTAGCTTTCAACAAGACTTGGATTACTAAGTGACTGAGGAGTGTGTGGCAATTTTATGTATAGCTCCCACGAGAGTGACCAGTGCTTTGGCTGGCTTTCTATACTACCCGCTCCTGTATCTAAGGAGTCAGCATTAGACCTCTTACAGAAAGAAGAAAAGGAGAAGATTGACCTATAAATTCTCCATGTCTTTCCAAATATAAAAAGAAAATAAAAATATTGCTATTTACAATGTACAGTAGTGGTGGAGTCCCACTGTTTTATGAAATACATGCAAGCGTTTCACAGCTAGCTAAAATAAAAAAAACCCCTTCATTCTGAATTCCCAGTTTAATATAGAGACACTTAAAATATACATCCTTTGAGAAATAACAAAACTGATTACTTCAGAGATCTTTTTCTTTAAAGTGGTTCATTTCATAAAACTAGATAATCAGTTTGAAAATGTGTATTTTGTAAGTGTATGTATATTCACATACACATCAGCTGTTGGCTAGAGCTGGATTTTGCTGGCATTTCTTCTGATCCTGTTCTGCAGTGATTCTGTGGCTAGTCAGATTGGGGAATGTGCTATTTATTCTCTGGAATATCACATGGCATTTTCTTTATTGATATAGATCTAACTGGGCTGGAACAGTGCACATCTCAATGCATTATTTTGTCTGCATTGTGGTACCATCTAGAAATCCCAGTCTGGAACTGGAGCTCCACTGTAGCAGAAGTGCATTACATGCTAAATGCCCATGAATACACAAAAGGTGTTCATGCCTTTGAGAGTCACAAGCCAAACATACCTTGAAAGGCAACAGAAGCAAGGTGGGTTTGAGTGAACTGAACAGTCTTGGCACAATATACAGCAACCATAACATGACAGCTTCTACCATTTCTGAATTATCTTACCTGTTCCTGTTCCATGTTAGTATTTCCACCATGTTCAGAAACAAGTCATTGCTGCACTTATTTTTAAGTCTGAGACCACACTTTATTTGTGCACTCTTGACAGGTGCTATTTAAGACATTTTTATAACACTACAGCTAATGCTGCCAGCTAGGTTTCCGTCTAATAAAGTGTTACACACTTATTGATTGACATTTCTCCACAGCTAAATTTCCAATACTAGCTCAGTTTGTTCTAGCCTAACAATATAAAATGAAAATGTCATATGGTTTCCCAAAGAATAAATAGCACACTTCCACAACACCTTTTGACTACTCACAGAAGTACTGCAGACTGGGAGCAGAAGAACTGGCAGCAAGAGAAATTGTCCATATTTAAACAGTTAGCCTGAGATGAGGCAAGGTTCAATGCAATAAAAGCTGTGTACATAATACTACTGTCCATGTACCCTTATGCCATTCAGGAGAGCTGCTTTTTTTCATCTTAACTGCATCAGAACAGTGCAGTTGTAATTCAATGTAGTTCATCCAGCATAACTGAAGAACTCTTTCTTTCACATAGTTTGCTTGCCCCCCAGCAGGGATGTTAGATGGTCTGTTCCTCTCATTAACATTTTTGCAGACTGGGTAAATTCAGTATCTTCCAAATTTTAAATTACATGTAGCACTCCTGGGGGTTAGGAATCCCCTAGAGAGGGGTATGTGGGATACCTGAACAAAGCCAGAGCCTTGAATCTTTACCTCAGCTTTTAGGACAGCACTGCTATACAGTGGCTTGCAGGGAGCTCGTTTCAGCTTTTTCCTGTATGAAACGGGAATACTTTGAATAACATAATTGTAACTAGTGGCCTTGATGTATTTTCAAGTGGAATTTACTGGCTACAGAGAAACAGGTCTCACTCACACATGGACCTTCTTTCTTTCTATGTACTTCAGACATTTTAACTGTTTAATTACAATCAGGCATGTCAGGAGAATGATAGATGACTCATCTGGGGAACTGAGATACAAGCTGTGATGTGTTCAGATGAAACAGCAACATGAGGTATTGGCTCTCTGCCTGAGGTCACAGCTCTGACTGAAGGCTTATTCCAGGAGGCTTGAGACCATGGTTCAAACCTGAACTGTCTTTGTGAAAGCAGTCCAACAGAAAGTTTCAGTTGCTGAATCAGTGTTTTCCACTAAGAAAGCTGTTTTTGTTTCTAATTTGTGCATTCTTCTCAATAAGCATGATTTGCATCATGGAAATATGAATACCTATTAATCACTCAATCTAAATAGCTCATCTGAGCTTGGAAAGACTAACACATACAGATTTTTTTTTGTAAAAAACATGCTGTCTCTAACGTTTCCAAAACAAAAATCTTAAGTAATTGACTTGTTGGACTGGGTTCTTCATATCAACTTGTAATGCAGAATCAATTTTGATGACGGATGAGAAGTTTAAGATCATTTTATCCCCTTCAGTAGAAGGTTCCTTAGGGAACAGACAAAGGAACCTAATTAGTCTTTTGCATTTCTACTATTTCCATGTTGAGTCGATTATAAGCATCAGGATGTAATAAAATCATCACTATTCTCTAGCTGAAAAATATGAGTTCATTTTGGCTACTTGTTTCTTTTATTTTTCCCCAAGGACCTTATTGTAAAGGAAGGTTGCTCATGCATGTGAGCAAGATATTCAGATGCTGTATTTTTTAAACTTATACTGGGAGTTTAAGAGCATTAACACTAACATTTTACCTAGATGAACAAACAAGATAATTTAGTCTACATTAAAGCATAAGTAAAAATGCTAAGAACAAAACCTGCCATCATTTATTGTCCTGATAAGTATATAATGAGTGAGATGTATCACTCAAAATATATTTTTCTATTTAAGGCTGGAGAACATTGGTACATTTATTTCTTTCTCAGTAATACAAGTAGTCAGTATCAAACAACTATTAATCAGATCAAGATCCATATGACAGTTATTAAAAATAAATGTGTATTGAATCTTTTTCCTTTCAATATCAAGAAAATGATGATAAAAATTACACCTGCATATCATAAAAGATTCTCTCACCACTATTATTTGTTGTTATTTTTTGGGACCACCTGATTATTTTCACCACTTCAAGCAGTAAAGGGCAATGCTAACATTTTAATTCTACATTTTCATTATATTTAATGGGAGACTGCAGTATTTGATATACCCTGTTAACAAGGAATGCCATTCTAACATGCAAAGTGTATCTGTGCTTAGTACAGACACAATACACAGCACGCTTGTGACAGAATGAGATTTAGCAGCAGCAAAGGGAATCTCCACAGTCCACATCTAAATATGCAACTGCATGGAAGAATACAGATGGACAGGGAAAGAAATTAATCCAATAAGTTTGAATCTTTTCTTTTTTCAAAGGCAGTGCTTCAAAATCAGCCAGACTGTCATGTGCATTGGTGGCCATATCAATATAGAGATTTCAGCTGCCACCAAAGGATATATAAGAGAGAAAAGATGACATTTCAAAGATTTGGATATGGTCCTAAGACACAC